>VDFB02047144.1:52560999-52594531 GCA_007258455.2 Sequoia sempervirens | reverse complement strand
GAGGGGAAGAAGGGGAGAGAGAGGGAGAGAGAATTAGGAGGGGGAAGGGAGAGGGGAAGAATGAGAGAGAGATAGAGGGAAAGGGAGAGGGAGAGAGGGAAAGGGAGAGGAAGTTCCTTGGGTACCCATTGTTTCCGTAGATGTTTGTACCTCAAAGGCACCTCGACGTCACCTATGCTCTCATCATCATAAGAACATGACCCCCCTTTAGCAAGAAAAAATTTCATGCGTTTACAAAATTTTCTTCTAATATTTTGACCTCTAGTTGATCTCCCTCTTTTAGACATGCATGTCTCACTTTCCTCTTCTATTCCTAAATTTCCCTTGCTCAAGGAAGACAAATCTGAAAAATACCTATTTGGTGGCACCTGTACTCATAAGGATGTTGGATGAAGTTCTTTCATGGTGATGTGATCCCAAGGTGACATTATGATTAATCTATCATTTCATCGCTAAAATTTCACAGGTTATAAGGTAATCAAGTCTTGATAGATTGAAAGTTATTGTTACTACCATCCAAATGTGTCCACAAATCAAATCTACTTAACGTTTTAACTCCCAAACTTTGTAACAAGTGTTAAATGTGACTATGGTCCACCAATTACAAAACCAAGGCCTCAAATGTATTCTCTAATTGTAATCAAAGGACTTTTGCTCTTCATTCAAGTAAATAAACTTGAAGAGAAACACCACCAAGTGGTTTATTGGACACCTACATGACTAAAAATAACAGAAATTTTTCCTTTAATTTACATATGTTTAAGTGGTTAACGAGGAGGGAGTGTGTACTAGGCTTGGTTAAGTCATCATAAATTTATGCTTTAGCAATAAAAAAAATTTAAGTCATCTTGAATCTTCCTATGTCTAATTGCTAGGATACTTTTGGTATGTTTTAAGATAGGATGATTGATGAAAGAGCCCAAAGATCCTTTCTCCATGGTATCCAGGTACACATAGCAACGGTGTTCTCTTATACGGTTGGACATGATTTAAAGAACTTAGCTAGGAATTATTCATTTAACCTAAGGTTTTTTCATAATGCCATCATTGGAAAAGTATGATCAAATTCTTCTATTATGAAGAATTGGTCTATGTGCCTCTAGTAATCACTATAAATGTTTGTAAGGATAAAATGACTAATTGCATCAGGTAGGAGAGAATCAACTTTGATTTCTTCAAAGATTATATTCCTCTATTGATAATTTTTAAGGGTTGTGTGTGGAGGAGGTTATCACTACCAAGAAGGGAGGAGACCTTTCCTTATGATGGAACTTCAAAAAATTTCTCTTTTTGTTCCATTTTTATCTTGCCTTATGTCTTTGGTCATCTATAGTGTTTGGGAAAATCCTAAGGTTGGGGTTTTGCCTTTGTCTTCATGTAAAACCCTAGTGTTTATCTCACGCCTTGGGTGGGATCTTTTGGGCCATTACTTTTTGGGGAGGGTTTTAGAAAAAATTAAGCCCCATCACTTCGTCTAGGTTGGGCCCCTTTTCATTTATCGTTTTATTTCCTTCGCCTAACTTTATTATTTCCTAAGTCTTGGATGGTATTGTGCTCCCTCATTTAAAAAACAACTTACGTCATTGTTTATCACTGGCCTAGTGATGTCCCCTCGTTCTTTTAATAAATGTTTTATATTTTGCATAGGGACAAGTTTGTGTGACTGTAGATCAATTATCATTTGATCTAAGTTGTTCCTCGCCATCTAGTGATGACCCCACCACACTATTTTGGTTGATCGCGATATCACAGGTGAGTGCCACGTGTCTCATTTAATGAAGCCGAAGAGATGATATAAATACTTTGATACATTTATTTGGTTTCAATATATTATGTAGTGGGTTACTAAAGCATTTATGAGATGCACATGTTTCAAATCAATGGAGATGTTATAATATTGGTAGGATAGGTGCTTTATGGTTAATGACAAAGCTAGCAACTGTGTTGAACGAATAGGATTACCGATGGTTGAGATCCACGATTGCCTGCCATCGCGTGATCAGAAGTTGCGAGGTCTTTATTCATTGCGATATCATGGCCAAGCATCACATGGATTTCCTTGGCAACACATAGTATGGTGGGCTCTTATTGATATGACTAAGATCATGTTAGTTTGTTTTGAAGGCAACTGTTCGATCATCTTACCAAAGTGAAGGATCGACAGCTAGTATTTGAATCTGTATCAAATGTGATTACAAGGTTCTATTTTGTAATTGCATATTTCTTTTTAGCCCTCCTAGAGAACTAAAATCTCAAGATTATAGTTTCCCTCCTAGAGAACTAAGTGTTGAAGAGAGCCAAGATACAGACACCAGAAAAATGGCATATAGGTCATTTGTAGTAGACAATGAATTTTGATATACAGAGACTCATATGCATGTATTTTGATGGAGTAAATGAAGATATCTAAGTTGCGTATTAATATTTTGGTATCAACTTATTTTTAAATTTATGCAGTTATTTGATTGTCTCCATTCTGATGCTTCTGTATTGTTTAAATTGATATAACAAGTTTATATTCAGTTTATCATTGTACATTTTCTATATATGTGTGATTTGGTTATTCAGTTCTCTAAAGTAGGGATTAAAATATTTTAATCAATCACAACAATTGGGAAGTGTTACTTGGAATAATAAGAAGAATCACATAACTAGAATTGCCATTCTATCTCAAGAAGAGTTTTACAATTATTCACTTGCACGTTTACACAAGTTGTAAACAATTTCTATGTCTGGCAGTTTGAATTATTGCCATTATTGAAATCCACATTTGCAGATATTCATTAGACTCCATATACCCAATAAGGCACTGGTCTTCCCTTGTATTCTTTTATAATTTTCATTATTCTTATTTATTTTACACTTACAATTACAAATACACATACATATGCATTTACTTTTTTCATTTATTTCTCATGTAGTTTAATAGTTTGATCGATTTCATATTATATATGTTGAAGACTTTAGAATTTTAATTACATTAATTTATGGATATGTTGTATCTATAACACTACAAAACCATATGCTCTTTACATTTACACTTGCATTTAGAAATACACATTTATATACATAGATATAGATTTCTTTAATAATATGTTGCATTTATTATTCTAGGAGAGCATCCAGTAATTGCATTTACATTTACATTTAAAAATACATACATACATATATGTGTGTGTGTGTGTATGTCATTTATATTCAGTGTTTAGAAACAACCCATTAGGTCTGCACATGGATAAAAATTCATAAAATCAGATCCCCCATACATATTTTGTTGAAACCTAGGCTTAAACCTCTCATTTCACATCTTTTTCTTCAAAAAACTCTTGAGGAAAGTAGCTATACCTTCTTTATTTCTTATCCTACTCCATATTCATGCATCCTACAATTACAATAGTATCCATGGGGCCTCTTACACAAGCTACAGTAATCACAAAAAGTGTAAGAGCCCCTTTATATCATGTTTGGACTACAAAACCCTCAAAAACAAGGTACCCGGGCTATATGCAAAAAAATGAAGCTTTCTAACTCAAATCAATGCATTAAGCCCTCAAATCAGATTCAAATCAAAGCTAACACATATCTTCATGACCTGGAATTGATTTCACATCAAAATATGGCTGCATGTGACTGCACAGTGCTACATAACAAGAAAAATATAAAAATTTTGAAGAAAAACACAGATTTTTGAATGTCAAGAGCTTGTATTTAAAATCCTCAACCATCAACAACCATTACAATGATCAATTTATGCCTTTTAAATTCATTTACACGTCAACCACTAAACAACAACCTCTACAACTGACTTTTTAATCTCTTATGATCACATGAAACATAAAACACACTAATTTTAAGGTTGTTAGCATCACTATTGAAATGTTTTAATTTTTTGACCTTTCAAACATTAAAAAGTACATCATAAAATTAATTATTTAATGGAATAAAAATTAAAAACATCATGAATTAATTATGTAACCACATAATTCAAATATAATTCTATCAAGAAATTAATATCAAATAGATAATATAATCACATAGCTCATGCATTTCAATGTCATTGATCTTCTTCTCCATCCAACTCTTTGTCTGTATCATCAAATATAGATTCGACATTGTAAGGATTGGTCATATCATCATCATCGTCATCGATATCAGTTTCAATAATGTCATCATCCACACAAATATCATCTTCATGAACATTAACTCCTACATCATCATGATCTAGTTCCTCCTCTTCGACATCTTTGTCAGGGACATCATCAACTAACTGTTGTTCCTGATCATCATCTACATCATCTTCTAGTTCTTCGATATCTTCTTCTTCCACCACATTATACTTTACCGGCCTTCCTCTTGGATCATGTATAACAACAAATGACCAATCCAGTTTACCTGGAACCTCTGAGTGAAATACCTACTCACATTGGCTTGGAAGAATATAGGACTCATTTCCAGCTCGCTCAATCGACCTTGTATTAACCATGGTAAATCCATTATCATGTTCAATAGCAGTTCTCTCGGAATCATTTTCATTCAATCATACTGTGTACCATAGGACGAAGAACACAATTAATATGAAGGAATTAAAGTCACTCAAGTATATCATCCAAAATCTCATAGTATCAATTTTCTGAGACTTATGGATGTATGTCACTTTTAGATGAAACATTAGTCACCTGAAAGACTACAGTTATACCAGAATCACAAGTATTCTTCATGTCATCCAATATTTTGATTTGAAATTTATGACCATTGCACCACCAAGCCTTGTGGTGTTTCACCTACAATATGGTAAACATGTAAAAATTATTGCAATATCGTTAGTTGATAAAAATATTTATTCTTGGCCGAATATATGCAAAGAAAACAATCTCAACATATATATACATTAATATAATTGAAAATAATTAAATAATATGGGTGATTAATATATTTATACGTACCTGTTTATCTCTTAAACCATATGCTAAATTAATTTCCCTTTTTGTAACATTGGAATCTCCATTACGATGAGCTTCTTTAACCAATGAAGCCACACCTTCCTATGTTAATACGTGACCAAATTGTTGACATCGTTCAATCCATACAGTCATCCAATCAAGATTGTTTGTGACGTTAAAATGTAGTGCATCCCACTCTCGACCAATTGTATAAAAAAAAAATGAAATTCACAAACAACGTATAATTAGTTAAATACCACAGTATACGACCTTAATTTATAATTGATGTATATTGAAGATTAAAAATTAAATAAGTACAATATCCATAAAAACCATATGTAAAATGTATTCCAATTAATCTCCATGACCATCTTATAATTACCTCTCACTTTCCTCAATCTACCTTTCCCCATCAGGTACTCCCCTTTGAATTTTTTAATGGAGTTGGAATCCCAAATGTGATCTACATGGATCTTTGCTGCAAACTTAGGAAGATATTCACTAATGTACACCATGGTTTGGTATACCATATATCCCTCCACCATAGAACCCTCAGGATGTGCTCTTTGTCTAACCAAAGCCTTCAAAAATTTCAAATGCCTCTCAACCATCCACATTTACCTTGTGTGTACAGGTCCACACAATTCAATCTCCTCAACTTGGTGTATGAGGTAGTGTTCTTGTGCATTGAAAAATGTTGAAGGTAGACACTTTTTCACTTCACACAATAAATGAGGAAATTTTCTTCCAATAATTTATATCTTCTTTATGGATTTATTTAGATGACAACCATCTACAAGTGATTCTAGGTGCAAATATATTAACGATATTTAACAAAAATATATAGTATATTACATAACAATAAAAAAAAATGGAAATTATAAATGTATACAACGAATTGAACAAATATTGCTGCTTACCTCATGTATTTTCCAAGATCATATATAAACTGCTTGACATTGTTGTCGAAGTTGTCTGGGAGAGATAGAGGTAGAACATACTACAACAATTATAAAATGATATTTTCATTATTTTTCCAAAAGTAGTAAACATAATACAGTGAAAAGTACATGCATTATACAAGTGTATATACTATACCAAAATAATTGCATTAATGAAGGTATTCCAATCATGCGTTTTCATCCCTGACCCAAATTCACCTTTCTTTGTTATTATATTGTTTATGTTCATAGCAAATCCTGTGAGAAATCAAAATTTTCCTATGACTTCTTTTATAGAATTTCTTTACTGCTTCGTTAATAACTAAGGAATGACACATATTAATTTGCTCTCCATCGCTATTTAATTGAATGACATTTTTCATTGCATGATTGGATTTCTGAATGTCACTACAAATTTTGACAATTTTTTCTTTGTCATGCCTTTCATCCAATATTTTTTATAACGTTTATGTTATATTCTTTCCAATATGCATTGTATCAAACAAATGCATAATTTGTAGCTGCTCACAGTAGGGCAGCCTACTAAATTTTCTAGGATAACTTTTTAGTCCCTGTGGAAGTCGTCTATTAATGCCTTGACGACCTTCATGAAACATATAAGTTAAACAAATTAACAATGACAATCATTTTCAATTATAGCATAAGTAAACACAACACAATATAAAAATATAAATTCAAAACATAGATCATATATGATAGATAAACAATTTGATCCAATGTATAACCTTCATGATTAATTCTATTATATTTCAACTTCCATAGGCGAGGTGTCATTCTTCGTGCTTTTGATGTAGTCTCTTCTTTCCCATTGAAAAAAAAATTAGTAGTTCAATACTTATGATTTCTATGGAGGAAGTTTCTATACTCATCAAACACCTACTTTCCTAAACTTGTTGAACGACAAGATTTCATCTTTGGACCACAAATTGGACATGCAAATTTTCCCTTTGTTTGAAGACCTGCAAGATCATATATAATTGGATTAAATATGTCAATTTTTATAATTATATATAATGAATAGATTATTTTAAAAACATGCATGATATCTACTTCATAAAATTAAATATTGTTAAAGTGCAGTTGAACGTTATAACATACCACAAAAATGTGTTAGCCCTGGGGCATCATGAATTATCCATACAAGCATTGCATGGAATTGAAATTTTCTTTTTCCTATTGGTCTAGAGACGTCATACATAGTGACGTCATTCCATAACTTTAGTAACTCATGGATAAGAGGCTCGATATATACATTTGTATGTTTAACTCGATACTTACCTAGTTGAATGAACATAAACATTACATAATTATTATAACCATTGTACTACAATATATAAAATAATGTTCATGACTATTGAATGAAAAAATATAAGTCATTATGCAACAAATAAGAGAAATGAGATGCTACTATGTTAAAGAAAATTGATATAAAAAAATACCTGGAACAATCATTGACAACATTTTGTGCTCCCTCTTTATTGACATCCATGGAGGAATGTTATTATTGATAACAAAAATAGGCCACACCAAGTAAATAGATCTTAGCTCTCCAAACAGATTGACACCATCCACTCCCAATGAAAGCTTGAGATTATGAGGTTCTTCTTTAAAGTGTGGCCATTTTTCCTCCATGTCCCTAAATGCAGAACCATCAGCAAGCATTCGAAGAATGATATCTCCACTTCTATTACATGCATGGTAATCCATAAATCGTGCTAATATTTCACACCTAAATAATCATGGCATACGTGGAATAATGAGAATATAATAAAGAACCTTGCGAGGCACCTTTTTTGTTAGTTGATCTATTTGATATCTATTGATATGACATTCTGGGCATTCTGCTGAAAATTCATGTTATTTATGATATATAATATAATCATTGGGACATGCATCTATTGCTTGATACTCAATTCCAATATCTTTCATAATGCCAGATAAATCTCATTATGAGCGAGGTAAAATATTTTATGGCGGTAACAAAAATTCACCAATCAATCTACAACAAAAAATAATTTGTTAATATAAAGAATATTAATGATACATATTTCATCCTTTATTTACTAGTGATGAACTAACAACAATTAAAATAGATGAAAAAGATGACATATATGACATACCTTAACATCTGTGAGATTGCTATGTTTGATAAACTATTCATAACTTTCAAGTTCAACAACAACAATATAGCAAAGAGAAGAGTTGTTTGGGAGCCTTCATAAAGGGGCTTGTATGCCTTCTCAAGTACAGGTAAATCATGAACATCATCAAAGTCATCTCGATCATCATGATCTGCTCTACCACTAAATGTGTCATGGATCAATGTATCTATACCATCATCTTCAACTGTGTTTCCTGGCACATGATCATCTTCTTCCATAGGATCATTAACTTCATCTTCGATATTCACAGCTCCATGTTTGTCCGCTTGCAAAACCACATTCTCCACACCGTGATAATCCATATCATGTGCCCTAGGGTGCCCCATCTTTATAATAATGATAAACACAAATAAACCATGATCATGATCAAGTGATTATATATATATATAATGTTATAATGATATAAACATTTACAAATTCAATCAATATAAACACATATAATGAACAACTTACCAATGGATGATAATCATGCCCCCCTTCAACATGACCATGCTGCCTACAATATTTCTCAGCTGTTGTGATTAAAAGTCATCTCATATTTAAGCCCTTGCAATTATTGCAAGGACAATAACATTTTCCATCACCCTTTCTTTTCAATCTAGCCCACAATCTATCAAGTGCCTCTTCATTTTGTTTTGGACTAATATTATTTGACATGATTTTTTTTTACCAAGCTTGACTATTTAGATCTTCAAAAAATATCAAACTCACACTCCAATAATTTTTATTCATAGATAAGTAACAAAATCTAATAATTCTGATATTTTACACCCAAAAAAATTGGCATGCAACCACCCCTGCAAAAGAGAAGATAGTCTGACATTAATGACCCCAAAAAATACTTTAAAATACTAATTCCAAAACTTATTAAATTCTGATTTTACTATGATTTACAACCATTGGACTCCTAAAATTGGAATATTGAACTTGATTTCAAAATTTTGACAACGATGGAGGTAGCAAGCTGGTAAGAGCAAGTGACCCATTCCCAAGGAGCAGTAAGTCAGAATCACCATTGCTAATGTCAATACGGATTTATCCTTTTAGTTAAAGATGCAATGTGTCACTTCTTATGACGAGATTATCCCTAGGGCCCTCAACATTGAGAGTGCTCTAATCACACAAGGAAGCACACACTAGTAGAATTCGGCAAATAAATGACTAGGTGACTAAAACTTTTAGTCACAACAACTAAAAATGACTAAATTTTGCTCTTTTTTTGCAACTTAGCTATAAATGAGTAAATAAATTACTAGTTTGGTCGTTGATTAAAAATTATTTAGTAACTCAAATAAAAATGACTAAATAGTTAGTCATTTATTTAGTCACAATCCATTTAAATAAATCATTTAAGGAATCAAGAATATAGCCTGCCAAAATACTCTAAAACTTTAATAAATATACCTTAAAACTTTTGTCAAAATCTTATTTTCAGGCGTAGCCCACCAGAATAGAGTTTTCATTTTAATAAACATACTCTAAAACCTTCGTCAAAATATTATTTTCAAGCATAGACCACCAAAATGGAGAAGTGTTTCAATAAAGAATGATAGAGAATGGTGAGGACATGTGTGTGAAAGGAGGCATAGGATTCATTGCTTCTTATCTTATTCCTGCTCTGCTCAACAAATCTTACATTGTTCCCGCTACTATTTGTAATCTAGGTATTTACTTGACATATATTTGCATAATCTCAAATTCTTTCAGAGGCTTTAGAAGTATCAATGTATCCTATATAGGGTTTAGAATGATTTTTTTTAATTAAAAAAAATAAAAAATAATGTATTTCCCTATAATTAGATAATGTGGAGATCTCCTAAATCTGCCCCAGCACACTATCCTCTTTGGCACTGTATTCATTACTCCAGCTACTAGGGTTTTGCATGTGATATCTTTAATATCTGCATGACCGTGGATTTTAAATAGATCTCAGTCTTTGCTTTAATCTTTTTCATGGTAACCCTTGAGTTTGATAATCCACCTTCAATCTCTTCTAAGAATGTTGTCTTAAGCTAGACTGTATAGTATGCATATAAAGCAAGTCCTTCATACTTTCCATTGTTCTAAACCACCACTCATTGCCTTACTTAAAATGTTTCCTCCATAAGCACAACATGTTTTAAAATCATGTTTGTTAGTGATTGACCATTAAGGTCACCACTTTCATCAAGATACAATGAGATTTTTGTCTTCAACCTCAAGGCATTATGCAAGATAACATTGTGAATTGTTTGTTGTGTACGATTTTATTTTTTTGCACATTTACTGCTTTGCTAACTTCCTTTAAGACTAGGTATTGCACCCTCAGCTGCAATCTCAAACAACTCACTCACTATCACTTGAAGATTCATTTCATGAGCATCCTTCTATAAAATCAAACGATGCCCTATAGACTGCCTACTTACTACAGGGACTCATTGTTTCATGGTATTGTAGATCTTAAGATCCTTCAACCTTATTGGCACTACTTCATAGTCCACAAGGTATTATTCACTATTCTCTCATCTTTGATGAGTCTCAAAACACTGCTCAAACATGTAATCCACTACCTCCATTATACAATGGCTAAGAAGAAACATTGAACCTATGATTACCACTGTTACTTCATTTGGATAGTCATTCCTTGATTGCATTTTCCTTGTCTAACACTACCAAAAGCATTTAAAAAACCCTTAAGGTTAGCAAGGGGTAAGGAAACTCACTGTTAAAATATTCACTTTACTATGCAAGGTTTGAGCTTTATTATCTTGTCACTGCTCAACATCTTTTTGACTGTCACATCTCAAGTGACTGTCATTATTCTTACCATAGATTGCATTTACAAATTTCACTAAGCTACATAGTGTGCTTGTTATTGGCTACAATCTTTAGATTATAATATTTTGTTATTAGCTACAATGTCTCAATCTTTCTAGTATTGCAACCTCACTAATCCATTAGATTTATTGTTTATGTTTCTACAGAGGCCTAGGGTTTGTACCCTAATCATGCTCTTACCAATTCCTCTGTTGGTATTAAAAAATAACCTTAAATCTTAGGTCAAAAAATTAGTTGTCTTGACAGGGTTGTGGTATGATATTGGATTGTATTCTAGAGTGTGCGGGAAGCTCGAGTTTGATCATTAAGGTATGTAAACCTAATCATGGAAATGTATCCTAAATAGCATGGGTCTTGCTTTAATACTTTCCATAATGGTTATTAGCATATCACATTATTATAGTTTGTGGTGACCCAAGATTGCATTCAAGTATGCAACAAACTTAGTTTGTAGTTTAAGCTATACACTTTTAAGTAACATTCATAAAGTTTAGAAAATCTTGATCACTCTCTAGAATATCCCATTAAACATGGGTTGTGCTTGAATACACTACAGAATTGATATAACACAACCACTATGCATATCAACCAGAGTCATAGGCTCTTTATTGCAGCAAGAGGTAATCACTCTTGGACCATGCTATAATTACATTGTAACCTATTAAAATTGAGACAACTTGAATGCACCCAATGATGATTGACACCTAGATTATACAACTTGAATTAACTACATTATATGAGTGCCTCTATTTCTATCACAACATAGCCACATTAAACTTGGGTCACACATGAATGCATCCTGTATTTTTTATAGCACAACTGTGCCACATGACCAATAGAGTTATGGATCACATAATTACAGTCACAAGAATTTGTTCCTTGGTTGTGATCTTATGGTGATTCCACACAACAAAGTCTGGACATGAAATTCTCAAAACCCTAAACCTCTAAAAATGAAATATGATGACATGTTGCTTTAAAATATGATTTTCAAACCTGGAACTACAAATATGACTTCACAACTAAATTCTGCAAAAATACAATGACTACCCTCAACCTGGCGATATCTTCTTGATTTTTTTATTTTTTTTTCCCAAGAACATCATCCTTATTTCTCCACAAACTATCTCAAGTAGAGAAAATTTGCAAGTATAGCAAAACAATGTCACAATAAATCAGTGAACTCACTTTTCTTTATGTCGGCCACAATTTAATTTTTTTTCTTATTTTTCTTATTTGTCAAAATTTCAATGAAACTGCTAGTCAAAATTTCAATGAAATCCAAGCTCGTCCAAATTTCGACGAACATCAAGGATAAACTTTTAAAAAAATGAAAATTACACATCAAATTTTACAAGCACCCAACAATACATCAAATTATACATATTTCCTCAGAAATTTTCATCGGATTTTGTAATCAAATGAGTTAGTGAAAAATGATCTATAGCTCTGATACGTTTTTCATCTAAATGCATTAGTTGTAGCAACTAAGCTTCAGTCTAATCATCTAATCCAATGTATTCTTGGGAAAATTTCCAAGTAGGAATTTTCAAATTTATAGGCAGTATAGGATGTATCCCATCGACTAAGTGGTAAGGAGAATTTCTCAACGTAGATTTCATCCTAGTATGATCTACCCAAAGGGAGAATTTCAACAGAGAATGCCATTCTCTAGGATTTTTTTCGATTGACCTCCTAATTATCTCCTACACATTTTGGTTTGATGATTCCTCTAATCCATTTCTCTAAAAGTAATAATTAGATGAAAATTTTGATGTTATACTGTATTCAAATGCCCAATTAGAAATTTTCAATGAGGAAAAAGCAAGGCCATTATCACATAGAAGGGCATACAGTATTCCAAACCTAGTAATAACATTCTCCTCTAATAATTTAATTCCCACCTCTGAGGTGCATCATTTATTGTGGCACACTTTAGTCCATCGGGTACAATAATCGGTGGCAGTCAACACAAATCTATGGCTTGCAGACAATAGAGGATTAAATGTGCCAATGAAGTCTAATCCCCATTGTGAGAAAGGGTGCATCTCCATCACTGGTTGTAATGGTTGAGCATTAAATATTTCTTTATCTGCAGCAGCTTGACATGTGTAACAATGCTTTACGTGCTCATAGGTATCTTTCAAAATAGTTGGCCACTAATAGTCGGCTCTCAAGATGAGGTGTGCAGTAGCCAAAGATGTCCCATGAGTTGTATTCTGAGATGGTGTGTCCCTTGGTCTTCCTTCTCCAGCATGACACTTGGGTTTGTGACATGGTCTAACTGCCTCCTCTGGATCTTAACTGATGCTTGTATCAGGCATTGACATGTCAACCTTTTGGTGCAATGACAAGGCCAAGAATTGGTATCAGAGTTGGTCATGGGTTCAAAACCCTCACTTGTGTTGGGGGGGATTGTTGCAAGATGGTGTGTCCCTTGGTCTTCCTTGTCCAATATAGCACTTGGGTTTGTGACATGGTCTAACTGTCTCCTATGGATCTTAACTGATGCTTGTATTGAGCATTGACAGGTCGACCTTTTGGTGCAATAGCAAGGCCAACAAGTTGTACCAAATATTTCATGTAATTCATACAACAATTCACTCGCTTTTGTCTTATTCAAGTATCTTAAATAAATTCCTTTGTGATTTCTCTTGAACATAACCCCTCCTTTAATCATGTAACTCTAGGCTTTAATTTTTATGGCTCTTCTTTGATTTCTTTGCATATGGTCAGGGAAATTGTTACTAACCATATAGTACCATATATTTGAATACCAATCTTGGTCTTCTACGTCTAGAGTATACTACTGGATAGAGATTTGTGGATCAATCTCAATAATGGATTTAACTAAGGCTTGCCCGTGAGCCAACTTCATAGGTATAATCTCTAAATTGAACTCTTGTAGGCTCATAACCTATTTAGCTCTTTTTTCTTTGAGCTCACTTTGTGTTAGTAGCATTTTTACTTGGGAATCAAGGAAAATCGCCTTCACAATACTTTTGAGAATGTAATGTCAAAATTTTCTCACTGCCTTAACCAAAGCAAAGGCTTGTTTTTCAATATCCATGTATCTTAGCTCTACCTCTTTAAAGGGAGAAATCATGAAATAAATTGGATTTTCTTCTTTGTTCTCACCCCTTTGTGTCAATGTTGTTGCACATGTATGACTAGAAGTAAAAGAGTAAATATAAATTGATTTAATGTAATCCAGAATTACCAACACCAGTGCTTCCACAATTACAGCTTTCATATTTTCAAAGGCGAGCTTGGCTTCACTTGTCCACTCAATATTTGCATCTTTCTTCAACATATCATTGAGTGGTTTCACTATCTCGACAAACCCAGTAATAAACTTCTAGACGAAATTGATTTTGCTGAAATATGACTTTAATTCTTTCTTATTTTCCCAAGGGATGTAACTTGAGTAAGGCACTCACTCTATCTGGGTCTATTGAAATACCTCTTTCAGAAATAATGTGTTCCAACAACTTTCCTTCAATCACCCCAAAAATACATTTATTGGGATTTAATGAAACCCCACAAGATTCATCCTTTTGTAGTATTTCTCTAAGATCATGAACATGATCTCCTCTATTCTTGGAAAGTATCATGAGGTCATCCATGTATATAAAAATGCACTTGCTTGCCAAATATCAAAAGGCATAATCCATAGCTCTTTGGAATGTGGCTCTGACATTTATTAATCCAAATGAAATCCTTTTGTAAGCAAAAGTCCCCCACTTTGTAGTGAAAGTGGTCTTCATTCAATCTTCCTTCACGACCATTACCTAGTTGTACTCATAGAATCCATCCAAGAAGGACATCATCTACAAACCATTAACAATTTGTAACACTTCATCCAACGAAGGAAAGGGGTAATTATCTTTTTCTGACGCCTTATTAAGATTTTGAAAATCCACACATAGTCATATATCTCCATTCTTCTTCCTAATAGGCACTAGATTTGTCACCCATGTAGAATGTCTGATGGGAAAAATTATCCTAGCTGAGAGGATATTTTGTACTTCCTTTTGAATCAAAGGTTATAGAAGTGCATTTGCATATCATTGTTTATGTTGGAAATGCTTTGCAACAGGCTTTAAAAAAATTGTGTGAGTGACAATAGAAGTGTCATAAGTCTTCAAATCTTCATATGTCCATGCTATAAATTTCCAATAATCCTTGAGTTCCTAAGCAATATTTCTTCATTCTTCCTCAGTACATACCTTCCCTATAAACATTCTTCGGATCTTCTTTAGTATTCAAATTATATAATTTGGACTATCCTCTGTTAGTTTTAGGCAGGTCATTCTGTCAAACTATCTAATCCACATCAAATAGTCTTTCTAGCTCAATTATCCCTTTCAAAATTGAATAATGGGGAAATTGATGCTTTATAACCTAATTCAGAGAACACCACTTTTCTCCAATTATCATTCAAGTATGTCCTAGGAATTTGAATTAGATTGAATATCAACCTCAAAGGTGAGTCAATTCTCAACAAGGAAGACCTAGGAAGGGGTTATTTAAGCTTTGAGGGGTTCACCACCAAGCAAAAGCTTGGAAAAGACAAGTAAACATTCAACTCATAAAACCTAATAATGTAAGATAAATGATGGGTGCAAATGATGAAATAATGCCACAACAAGTTAGAATATGTGTACTTGGGAAGTCTGGAAATGTGATGAGGATTCTGGAAATGCAAAGAAGCTATCAAAATATGCTATGGAGGACTAAGACACCCTTACTATCTTATTAGTCCTGCTATTGTATTTTTCAGAAAATGCAGAATCTTCGGATGCTAGAACAGGATCCAAAAGAATCTCTACAAAATTCCACTTGGAGGACTAAGATGCCCTTACTACCATCTTTTTCTTGATCTAAATTTTTGGAATCTTTGAATGTGGTCTTGAGGCTTGATGTCTGCACTTCCTTCTTCTCTGATCTCAGGTTTTGAAACTTCCAGATTTGGCCTATAGGTGAGTTTATGTGAAGATGGAAACTTTGCAATGAAACTTTGCAACTTTTCAACTTTGCACTTCAAATTATCTTCAAGTCTTCAACCTAAATCTGCAATCACAAACACAAAAGAGGGGAAAAAATTATTGATTGTTAGTAAATGGGGTTTTTCCTTTTTCAAACCCCTTGTTGTTAATTAAACCTTGGAATGAAATAGAATAATGAAGGGAAATGATGAATGAACAAAGTTCTATGTTGCAACTCACCAAACCCTTGTTATGAAATTTTTAAACTTGTGTGAAGTGGCTAGCTTGGATATAGACCTTGAACCAATGGAATGCTTGAATTGCTTGCTTGAATCAAAACCCTACATCACAAATGTTAGCTAAAAAATGCACATGATGGAAGAAGATATTTGATATGATGCTTGAATCTTGATGATGGCTCCAAATACTTGATGAATTGCTCTTGAATTCTCAAATAATTGAATGCTTGGATGCTTAGAGTGCTAGGATTTCTTAGATTGCTTAGATATGAAAATGAGAGAAAGGAACCTTCTATTTATACTTACCCATGCTTAATATTCTGAAATTACACAACAAGCTAACATATGAATTCATTAATTAAAGGAGGCTAAATCCCACAAATATTTGAAATTAAATTCCAAAAATACCTTAAGGGGTACTAAGATGCCCTAGGTGGCATCTTAGTCCCCATCCATTAAACTCAGGGTACAAACTCCAAAAATGGGCCCATTTAAGGTGCACTCAAAATCAAGGTCCCAAGACCTTTGGGGGACAAAGATGCCCTAGGTGGCATCTTAGTCCTGACCCAAAAATTAGGGACACACAACCATAATCATTAAATTATTATTTCCCCTTTGAAGTTTGTTAGGATTAGCCATAAAAATATGTAATTCATTAGGCTTGTGGATGAAAAATAGGACCAATTAAGACATAAATAGGGATTAAAAAAACAAGGTGGGTCCAAACAAGTGTGAAAATGCAAGGGTATGCATTTTCCTACACTACATTTAGCCCCCACTTTAGTGAGAGGATGAACTTGCTTCAAACTAACACTAAAGTAGCCAACCCCACAATCAAGAGGGGTTTCAATGAAAAAATGCTAGTAAGATAGGATGACAATAACCAAGAGGGTAGCCCAGCCCCCAGGATCAAGCTCTTATGGAAAACCAACATAGGCATAAAGGAACACACTTGTAGATGATATATGAAGCCATAACTAGATTGAAAACATACACCATCAAAGATAGAAAAAGAAAAAAGGAAAAAATAAAAATGCAACAGATCAAGCTTTGACTAGTTATTCAACACGTTGTGGACTGGGTCTAGGTTGTTTGTCCAATAAAAAGGTTTACGAGTGGAATGTGCTATCCACTATGCAAAAAAAACCCATGCTCACAAGGGCTAGTGAAGCTAGTTGTCCAGTAGGTGAGCCCCAAGAGGTCCATATCAAAGTCATACCCCCATGACTATGATAAGGACATAGAAAGAAAATGCATGCTCACAAGGGCTAGGGAATCTAGTTGTTCACTAAGTGAGCCCCAGGGAACTATATCAAAGCCATACCTCCATGAATTTCATAAGGTACAAAAAGAAAATGCAACCGGAAAGAGGGATGTTCAAAGCCATTTTTCTTAGTTCGTGCAAGGTCTCATCTTAGGGAACATTGTGCTTAACATCTCCAAGAGAGGAAAAATGCAAGGTCTCATCTTAGGGAACATTGTACTTAATGTTTTCAAGAGAGGATAAATGCAAGGTATCATCATAGGGAACATTGTACCTAATGTTTCCAAGAGAGGACAAGTGTAAGGAAATATCACGCTCTTGGAGGAAATCAAACCCAATGACACCACCAAGAAAGGAACAAATCGTAGGAAAAAATAAAATTGCACAATGAAACATGAGTGTCGATGTATGCTCCCACTTTAAATCGGTTGCTAACACCGTTGTTGTGAGAAATTGCTTTAAAGTAGAAGACATGAGAGCTTATTTAGAAATTCCTATGCCAATTCATATGTTTCCAATAAGATACATCATGAAGAAGTATGTCACATGTGATTCAACTTAAGGCATGTCATCCACATCCCAAGCTTGCTCTTATATGTACATGAAAGGTGATCAAATAGCCAAAAGAGACAACAAGTGACATACGAGGACAAGGCTACCTAACCCCTTGCCTCCACTTAGTGCAGGACAAGGATGATCCAAAATGATTGACGAGAAACATGCTCATGTAAAAATAAATATCAATTAGAGGAATTAGGTTCCTCAACACAAGGAAGAGCACCACACTCCTTAAGATGTTGAATTTTACCACTTAAAGCCTTACATTCATTAGTATAATGACCTTGAACTCTATGATATCCACAAAATAAATTCTTGTAGTAAAATTTATTTTGTGTTCTTAGAGGGAGGGCTATCAAACGATCTTGGAGGAGTCTCGACAAGATATCCTCTTGATCAATGGTAGAAGATATCTCTTCCTCAGTACAAGATGTCATACTTACGCAAGATTCTTTAGATTGTGATATTTTATACTCTTCTTTAAAGGAAGGTGTAAAATCTAATGAATTCAAATCATTAGTGTTTTGCGAGATGACATTAACATTAAGTGAAGATTTATTTGTTTTGTTTTGTTTCTTTCAAAGCATAATAATCAAGACCACTAGTGTCTATCAATTCAGGATGCACTATTCTTAAAGTTGGCTTAGAGGAATCTTTTGTGAGAGTGTTGATATTGAGCAAAGGCTTGTTTGATGGTTTTATTTCTATAAAGGACAATAACCAAGACCACAGGTTGTTTCTTGCATGTTAAGATCTATAGGGACACAGATACCTTGTTCTCTAGCACCACATCCTTTTAATTCCACTATATCCAAGTTTTTTCATAAGTTTGTAACCTTTTCCATAAAGCTTTGTCATTTATTTAGGATTCGGTGGTTTTTGATAGTTAGTTTCATCAAAGTTTGTTGTATAATTTTCTTTTTATTCTAAAGTGGTTGAGGTGGATGCTTTCGAAGGGTCTTTCAAATTTTGTGTTGGAATTACCACTTTTTTTTTGCCTTGTCTAAATATTTGTTTATGATCTTGTATTCTCCCATGATTGTAGGTTTGAAGTCTAAGGAACCCCAATCATCTTCTAATAGCTTCGTGACTTCCTCAATATATTTTCCTTTGTCTTTTTGTTGCACAAGTTCCACTTGTGTAGTTGGTGTTAATGCTGCCAAAGGATTCTCCTTGTTTTTGTCAATGTTCAAACAACTATTTGGTTCAAGGTCGGCTTCAAGTGTGTAAACTTTGTTATTGTAGATATACTTCATTTTACGACGAAGAGTAGAAGGAAATTCCATTCATTGCATGAATCCATGGTCTACCTAAAATGAGATTGTATGAAAGATTGTGAGGCATAACATGGATCGGTGTTTCTAATGTGGCTTCCTAGTTGTAATAGGAAAAGTGATCACACTGACATAGAGGGTTTAAGGGTAGAGGGGAGAGAGATAGAGGGAGTCAATGAGTGAGAGAGAGATACTTGAGAGAGGGAGAGCGGGTAGGAGGGAGAGACGAGAGAGAGAGGGAGGGAGTGGGAGAGAGATAAAGGAAGGGAGGGTTAAGGGTAGAGGGTAGAGGGTTTCAGGGTTAAGGGTTTAGGACTTAGGGTTAAGGGTAGAGGGGAGAGAGATATAGGGAGTGAGTGAATGAGAGAGATACCTAAGAGAGGGAGAGGGGTGATGAGCCTAGTTTTTGGTCTAGTTTTGGGTAGAATCTATAGTCTATTTTCTCAGAGATGTCATGGAATTTAATGCTTAAGTGTTGGTATTGGCATAATGTTTCCCTAAAACCATTGACATTTGACATTACCCTATCTCTGCAAACTTTAATGATATTTGTCATAATATGTGGGTTATCTATATTGATTTTACATATGATTAATGAATGTTTCTTAGATTGGTTATTGATGTGCAGTTATTATCTATATTAACCTTGGTTTGTAGACTTAATATGCCAAGTTATGGAAGACACCACCAACTAGGCATGCACCATAACATCCAACTGAGAAATCGCTCCAAGTCAAAGGCAGACGAAAAAAAAGATTCTTCATGCAACTAAATGCAACCGCCTTGCAGTAGACCTTAATGATCGAGCATGCATGGGTGTTACAGTTGTGTTGGATATGTGCTTAACTTGCATGTCTGATGGATTCCATGCATGTGTAATTATCGTCGCTCCACTTTCCCATGTTTTCCCTAAATGGCGTCCTCCTAGTCATGGAGTTGACAACCTTGTTTAGCTGTAGTATAAATAATAATTTGATGCTCCTTCTTTAGGAGGTTACACAATTTTGCATTGTACTCTCATTTTCAGTGATACAGATACATTACTCTTTGTATGCATGATTTATAATGAATCAAATAAAGTTTTGAGTTTGAGCATTTGAGTTCTTGTTAGTTTAGAGGATACTTATCCAAGGGGTCTCAGTTGGTGAGTAATATGTGTAGACACCTAAAAATGGTCTGGAGAATCTAATTAATTAAATATGACTTATTGATTAATTAATCTTAAATTCATCTACTTAGTAAATAAATAGAAATATTTATTTATATTAATTTCATTATTAATTCTTCTATTTTATCATATTATTACCCTCTTAATTAAATAAACAAAATTAAATACTTTGTTTTATTTAATTATTATCATTATTATTTCTTTTATACTTTATCTATTAATTCTATCTTAAATTAAATACACAGCTTCAATAATTTGTGTTATTTAATTACCTCATCACATTTCTTCTTAATTAAATAAAGATATCCTAGAATCTCTAATTTAATTATCATATTCCTTTTATTTTAATTTAATAAACTTCTATAGTTTGTTTTATTAAATTATTTATTCCTCTTTTACTGAATTAAAATAAACCAAAAATATTTAAATAAATGCATAAATCATATCCCTCTATTCACTCACCAATAAAATTAGATTTTTCAAATCTAATTAATTCAACTGTCATTCACAGGAAGAGCCTCGGGGACAAACCTACAGGAAATCCTCTCAATCTTCTACCTCAATTCTTTCCTCTCATCTTGCCTGGTGTTTTCATGGGGAGGAACAATCCTCCATGATCAACTCCACCTTCTCATCTCATACCATTCAATTCTCCAGATTGAATCTTAACCTCTGTTGTGTTACCCCTTCACAAATGTGTGCCGTGAAATCTATAAATATAGGTTTTTGGCTACAGGAAAAGGATCCTATTTTGTGCAGTCTTACTCTGCAGGTTTTCCAGGCATTCAAGCATTCAGGCAATCTAGTTTTAGGATCAATCTGTCAAGCATCCATCAAGCTTTCTTTAGTATTTCATAGTTTACAGTCATGGCTGCCATTACAGTAGTTTTTCATTATTAAATCATATAGGAATAGAAATAGTTTGAATTCTCATTCTCTAAGTGTCATTTCAACAATCTATTAGCTTACGTAAATCTAAGAGCAAAGTAGATTAGAGAGATCTTTAGAGTTAGAGAGCAATAGGACAGATTTCTAAAGATTCTTAGTTTAAATTAGCTTAAATCTTTTGAATCTTTGATGCAATGTCTTATTTAGAAGTGTAGATACATTATTTAATTTGTTTATCTCATCTTTACACTTTCATTTTGGTGCCCATCATGGGGCCTAACCCCATATTCTGCAAAAATTTTGTGAAAAGTGTCTTACAGGTATCGGCGTGTTTGTTTTAGCGGAATCGCGGTTTTATATAGCCGGCTAGATTCTGTAGCGCGTCGGAGGAAAACTATAGCGCACCGCACAACTATTTTAGCATGCCATACAACTGTTTTAGCACGTCGTACAACTGTTTTAGCGCGTCGATCCACTGTTTTAGTGCCTCACCCCTTTGTTCTTTAATATCTTTTATCTGGATCCGACGCATCTGTGACCAGATTTTGTTCTTTAATCTCTTTTTGGTTAAAATTTATCAATCCTAGGATAGAAAACGGGTTAAAATTTATCAATCCTAGGATAGCAAACGGATAAAAAAAATTATCAATCCTAGGATAGAAACTTCATCATTTCTTGTGGGATTAAAATTGAACATCATGCTTTTTATGGAGCAATATCTCCATATAGATTAGATAATTTGTCTTTTGGGTTTTAAAAAGTGAACAAACTTCTTTGCTATGATTGGGTGATAGGTTTATGCTATCCCCTTGACTGGGTGCATCAGAATACCAAACTCACTTTTACTTTGGGCATTTTCAAGCTTTCATTAAAACCTTTAGATAGGCCTGCCGTAGTGGGAAAAAGTACTCACCCTATGGGAACGACCTAAGTGGGGATAGCCAAAAGCCATGGCATTCCAACCCACTTTAAAATTTATGTGAATTTGGGGAAACCCTCTTTCAACAGAAGTGTGCAGGATAACCATCCCCAAAATCTTTGTTCTAAAGATTGGGAGGTCTCTCGAGGGAGTTTATCCATTTTCCGCTCTGAAGGGAAACCCTATCTAAGAACCTAGAAATAGAAGCACGCTTGTCAGTTCCCGAACATTGTAATACTCGGTGGTGTAGGGGCGGGGAAGAATCTACCCTCAAGCACTCACCATATAATTGCCAAGGACTGTTTGCTCAGGGGATCCAATATTCACTTCCGTCACTCTGAGTACGCACCTGGAAAGGACAAAAACACGGGCGCCCTCTAGGGGGTGACATGGCTGTGTGAGTCGATGCAATTCCAAGCTGTGGGTCGTTCGAGTATATAACGATGACCTTTTGTCTCTAGGAGTGATTCTGTTTGAATTGTCTTATCTTGTTATCAAAGCAGTGAAGATCAAGAAGAATCATGTTTGGTTCTTAAGAACATACACTATCTGTTTAGATTCTAGAATTTTAAATCAACTATTCTATTCTTGCTTGATGTGTTTTCCTTCATTAAATTCAGATAAGATCATCACAAAAATCTTCAAATCAAACACTTGTGAAATTCTCATGATTCGAGATTGGGTATCCACCAAATTTGTCAAGAAGTCTCTTGTCAAATGAATCAGAAAGCCAAAGAAAAAACTTACATACAAACAACTCTTGAGAAAGCAACGATTTTTATATCAAAGCAAAAAAGTTCTACTCCAACATAGGACCTTTATTCATAGTATCACGATTTCTCTAGAGGTTATACGGATGACTATGCTGTAGCTCCCTTAGATTCACAAGCATTTTATCAAAGAAGGGCTCCTAGGAAACACCACAATCACAGTCAGCGACTTCCTCTAGAATACATCCCACAACTGGCCATACAATACGATACAAGACCAAGTGAATTTCATAGAGTAAGATAGTTTTTTGTAGCATGTCAGAGCTCTATTTTAGCGCGTTGTAACCTTGTTTTAGCGCATTGTAACCTTGTTTTAGCGCGTTGTAACCTTGTTTTAGCATGTTGTAACTCTGTTTTAGCACATCATAGCTCTGTTTTAGCACGTTATATCTCTATTTTAGCATGTTGTAACTCTTTTTTAGTGCGTCGTAGCCCTATTTTAGCGCATTATATCTCTATTTTAGCGCATTGTAACTCTATTTTAGCGTGCAGGAACTCTATTTTAGCGCATTGTATCTCTATTTTAGCGCTTTGTAACTCTATTATAGCGCGTCGTAGCTCTGTTTTAGCGCCCTGAATAGTCAAAAAAATAGAGAGTTAGTAAGACCGTCTGTCATATTGCCAACATTGAAAACAAGGTTTTTAACATTTTTTCATAGTCCGAAACACTTGAATCATACAAAAAGAAAACTTTACTATTATGCCTAGGTCTTGAAACATCTTGCAAAGTGTCCTTATCAATCATCACTAATTTGAGATTTTTTGTGTCAAAATTTCCCTATCAAGGATTTGATCATCCTTTCATCATGAAACTAGACACAACTAAATCAGATTTTTGACGTAGTTCTATCAAAAAAAACTTCATTAAAAATGACACTTATCAAATTAAAAATCCAAGATCAAAGTCTAGAGTAAAAAGTTGGTATGCCTATTTTCACACGATCAGCATATCAAAAACAACAACAACAAGAAAACGAAAGAATAGCAGCCATGGCTGAAGAAAACCCTTGGGGATGATACAGCAACACTGATCCTCTTACTAATTCACAAGAGAAAGAAATAACCGCAGAAGAGATAGAGAAAGTTCAAAAAGACCCTCATTTCCATAAGTTCATGGAAAAGATGTTAGAGCAAGATATGGAAAAGTATCTTTTGTTATTAGCTGACAAAGGTGCTAACCTTCCTAAATACTTTGACGTCAATCAACTCAAGGAAGTGACCACACTTAAAGCAACTAGTATAGAAAATCCAAATCAAGTAGATGCTTTGACAAGACAAATCCAATAATTACAACTGCAGTTCCAAAACATCCAACAAGGGCCAACAAAAAGATATTCCTAACAGGATATTTGCCCTTATCCATTTGACCAAAGCATTAACATGATACCATTTCCACGGTATTGTGAATACCCGACGTACAACAAATACAATGGAAGAACCGATCCAATAGATCACGTACGAGAATTTAGAACCATGAGCATAGAGTTCACACACGAGGACTCTTACTTACTACGATTGTTTCCAAGAAGCTTAGGAAACACTTGCATGGAGTGGTTCTCTAAAATGGAACTCGGGATTCAATCTTTTGAAGAACTGATCAATAGGTTCATAACACACTTCTCATTCAACATCCAACACGGGGTGACCCTAAAAGAACTCTACAACACCAAACAAGCAAAAGGTGAAAAGTTTCTTTCCTTTCTCCAACGATGGAGAAGGCTATTTTCTAAATACCCTAGATCTATTCCTGAAGAGGAGAAGATAGAGATGTTCATTGATAACCTAGTGGATGAAATGAATTATAGATTGGACTTGCAATGTCCATCTACATTCGAACAAGTTATCGAAAAGAGGCTCAAAATCGAAGAGGCTCTAATCAAAAGAGGAACAATCAAACACTTCATTGAAGGTTCAAACAATAGCAATTCCTCTAACAACAATAATGAAAAGCCAAGATTTTGGCAAAAGAATAAGAATACTGATACCATAATCGATACACACACATCCAAACCAGTATTCACCTTGACGCCAACCACTACAAACAAACAAAACAATGATTCTAATGTCAAACAAAGTAGTGATCAAGGAAATAATCAAAACAATGGAAGAAAAAAAAACCAATCATTCCAACGACCATCCAATAAACGAAAATTCACGCCATTAGGACAATCAATGGAATCAGTCCTCAAAGAACTTTTAGATGAAAAACTTATCCAAGTACAAGAGGCTAGGAATTGGGACCCTCAAGTCAAACCATCATGGTGGAATGACTCACATTACTGTAACTACCATCAAAATAAAGGCCACATGACTGAAAATTGTTGGCAGTTAAAACATGCGGTGCAAGACCTTATAGAACAAAAGAAAGTATTTTTAGAGGGGCACCAAACAAACAAAGATCATACAACATTCAAAAATCCTCTACCCAATTATCAAAAGGGAGAATCCTCTTCTGCAAACAGCAAAGGTAAGAATGTCAGTTATAATGTTTATGACACAATGATCCTTTGTCTTACTGCTGTTAAGGAGGATGAGGAGTTATGCAATCAAATCAATCGAAACAATGACATTACACCTACTAATTTGGTACAACATATGGACAAATCTGAAAACCAAATTAATGTAATCACACTCAAAGGGAAACAAGAGTACCAACCAGTTAATGCCACAACAAGGGCATAATCCAAAGTTATATTGAAAGGAGCATCATTATCATCCCCATCTGTGGATCCTCCCTCCAATCAATATAATCTCATTGATCAATTACAGAAAATACCGGCACAAATATCTATCTTAGAACTTCTAAAGATCTCCCCATCACACAAAGAGGTTCTTGAGCAAGCTCTTGTATCAACCACGGTACCTAACAATTTGGATGTATGTCAATTTCAAGCTATGGTGGGACATCTATCTGCACCTCATTGCCTTTCATTTTCTGAACATGATGATGTATCACTCACCCATCCACATAATTCTGCCCTTCACATTGAAGTCCTCATCCATAAACACCGTGTAAAGTGTGTCCTGATAGATGGAGGGGTTGGTTTAAATATTTGTACCTTAAAGCTGATTTGTGCACTAGGATACTCAGATGAAGCCATCGATACAAGAATAAAAATCACAATCAAAGCATATGATGAGGAAGAAAGATCCTCTAAAGGATTGACAATATTACCCATTCAAGTGGGACCTATTGTCCAAAATGTGGTTTGTCAAGTCTTAGATAGGGAACTGACATACAACATATTGTTGGGACGTCCTTGGATTCATGATATGCAAGCAGTACCTTCCACCTATCATCAATGTCTAAAATTTCCCGTCAATGGACAGGAGGTAACAATCACAGTAGACTATAATGTCACCCAAGCTTTCCATACATTGAAAACATCTCAGGATACATTAATACCTCACAACAGTGAAGTTAGCACATCATATTCATCTAAGGATGAGAAACAGCAAAGCTTCATATCAAAGTGGCTTCCAAAACAACAAAAATCACAAGAGATCAAGGTGGCACAATCTAATCCTTCAATTGTTGAAAAACAAATGGCTTCACTCTCACACCAATTCACCAAAAAAGTACAGTTAAGTGACAAAGGAATGGGTGAATATGGTGTCAGACACTCTTTCCATCTATCACAGATGTTACCCTCCTTAAAAACATATGGACAGCCATCTACAACCACACAAGAATCAGCACGATCTACAACGGCATTAGATGGCAGATTTGTGAAGGCTGGAAACTTAGATGAAGAATTAGAAGATAAGGCTATACTCAATTGGCTTTATAAAGATGAGGAAGCTTCCATTTCCATGAGTGATATCATAGAGACAAATCAATATGGAAAGGGAAAAACTATTCTAGAGAAGATGGGGTATTTAGGACAGGGACCTCTTGGGTTAAAGAAACAAGGCATAACAGAACCAATCCAACCACTCACACTCCAACATAAGGATAAAACTGGACTAGGATATGCAGCAGGACAAGGACCTCTTGAACGAGGGGAAGAAAGTGTAACAAAACCAATCCAAGTTCTCACAGTTCAGCATAATAACACAAATAGGCTAGGATATATAGAAGGATAAGGCTCTCTTGAATCAAGGGAACAAGGCACAACAACACCAACCCAACCTTTAACACTTCAGCAAAATGGCAGAACTGGACTAGGATACACAGAAGAAGCAAGAGTAGAACTCACCGATAGAACTATGGAGTGTATTCTTCAAATGAGAGATAACTCTGAAACATATTCAAATGAATATGAGTGGGACAACTTATCAGATGTTTCCTATGAAGATATTCAGATTGATGTTATCAAAAAGTATACACCCAAACGTGAGGAGGGTCAAAGCTCGAGTTTTAATCCTATTGTCTTTGAATCACAAAATTTCGATGACTCAAATGAAGATGAACAGACATTGAATGAGATAAATGATGTAGAAGAAAATACCTTCATAGGCCTCGACATAATCACTAACAACTTTGATGACATTTCCATCTGAACTTTCACAATCGCTGACCTCAACCCATCTAATGATTCATTTCCTTTACTGCATCCCGAGCTTATCAAATGGGAACCCCAACACCCCATCAATCTCCCTATTTTTGACAATGACTTTGCTATTATTAACTACCTTTGCTATGCAGAATCCGATACTTGTTCTACCAATGCTTCTTTTAATGATGCTTTTAGGTAGGAGGGTGCCAAGCCTTCCAGTTGCAAAAGTGTGGAGATAAATAATGGATCTAATGGTGAAAACCATTATGTGGCAGTATTAGATCCTAAAATAGTAAAAACAAAGAACGCATCCAATGGTAAAAACCTCATTGAGGTGCCAAAGGATGGAAGGCTTGACATCCTCCCACAACATTACCATGAAAGATCATCAGTGTTGGTAGAACCCACACAGTCTATTGATATTGGCACAGCAAAGAAAGTAAGAATACTACACCTAGCAGCATCCATGACAGATACAGAAAAGCCAGATTTTATCAAATTCTTTGAAGAACGATGCATCAATTTTGCTTGGTCATACTCTGACATGCCATGCTTAGACATAGATCTTATTATGCGTCACTTATCTTTACCAGCTAGCACTAAACCAGTAAAAAAGAAACTGAGAAAGATGCATCCACATGTTGCATTATTGGTCAAAAATGATTTGAAGAAACTACTAGATGCTAGATTTATCAGATCTATTGATTATGCTAAATGGATATCCAACATTGTACCTGTTTCAAAACCATATCACACCATCAAAATATGCACGGATTTCAGGGATTTAAATAGAGCATGTCCAAAGGATGATTTTCCTTTGCCAAACATAGACATGATTGTAGATTTAACAGCTGGCCATCAAATGCTATCACTCATGGATGGATTTTTAGGATACAATCAAATCAAAATAGCTCCTGAGGACCAAGAAAAGACAGTATTTACATGTCCATGGGGCACCTTTTGCTGGAACATCATGCCTTTTGGGTTAAAGAATGCAGGAGCTACATACTAGCGAGCTATGACAACAATCTTCCATGACATGATGCACACCTTCATGGAGGACTATGTGGATGGAATTTTAGCCAAATCTTACACAGAGAAGGACATCTAGAGATACTTGGAAAAATATTTGATAGGTTGGAGAAATTTAAAGTCAGATTAAATCCCAAGAAATGTGTCTTTGGAGTAACATCAGCAAAACTCCTTGGATACATAGTTTCTACAAAGGGAATTGAAGTAGATCTAGCAAAAGTTAAAGCCATTATGGAAATGCCACCTCCTAAGAATATCAGCACATTGAGATCTCTACAAGGCCGACTACAGTCCATCAGAAGATTCATCTCTCAACTAGCAGATCGGTGTCATCCATTCAACCATCTTTTGCATAAAAAAGTATCTTTTAAATGGGATGAACAGTGTGAGAGTACTTTCAATCAAATCAAGCATTATTTAATGACACCACCAATCTTGGTGCCACCCATTAAAGACAAGCCATTGTTGCTATATATCGCAACAACAGATATCTCTTTAGGAGCCTTGTTGGCACAAAAGGATAGAGAAGGAAAGGAACATGCAATATACTATATCAGCAGGACACTCAATGGACATGAAGTAAATTACACCTTCATCAAAAAATCATGCTTAGCAGTAGTATTTGCAACACAACAATTTTGACACTATATGCTCACTCACACTGTCAAGCTCGTTGCAAAAATTGATCCCCTCAAGTATTTGTTGAGCAAAGCAGCTTTAACAGGAAGGTTGGCAAAGTGGGTCATGCTCCTTAGTGAGTTTGGCATTCAGTATGTTGAAAGGAGAGCTATCAAAGGACAAGTCATTGCTAACCAATTAGTAGAAGCTCCATTGTCAGACAGTCATCCTATGACCATGGAATTTCCTGATGCGGATATCCTCAATGTTACAACACAACCATGGCAACTCTATTTCGATGGATCCTACACACAACATGGATCAGGGGCATGAATTTTATTTGTCACACCTCTTGGGCACACAATTCCACGATCTTACAGGCTTACCTTCTGTTGCACTAACAATGTGGTAGAATATGAAGCTTTAATCATTGGAATTAAAGTAGCTATTGACTGGAGAATCACAGAGCTATAGGTGTATGGAGACTCTCAGTTAATCATCTATCAAGTCAACAAGGATTACCAAACTAAGGATGACACACTAATTTTATACAAGAGACTGGTAGATGATCTAAGGAAATACTTCATAGATATCAAATTTGAGCAGATACCAAGATCAAAGAATAAAGGAGCAGATGCCATGGCCATAATAGCATCTCTTAAATTACAAATGCCTGAAACGCAAGATCGTTATCAATTTATTGTGGAACAAGTATCAAATCCTACATACGCAAACCCCAAATCCCAAACCATAAGCCTTTTGGATAGCGCCCAATCTTCCATTTATAGAGACATTTATACTTACGTAAAAGATAATATCTTCCCGCCAGATTTTTCTCGCAACCAAAAGCGCAACTTCATATGCCAATCTGCCAAACATACCATTATTGCTAACACCCTTTACCGTCGAGGCCTAGATGGTACTCTTTTGTGTTGTTTAGATCTAACATAATGAATTTGCTTCTGCTTTACATGAGGTCCATGAAGGAATTTGTGGCACACATTCAAGTGGATTATCTTTAGCCAAGAAACTCCTTCGTTTGGGATATTACTGGCTGCACATGGAGCAAGAATCTTACCAATTTGTTAAGAGATGTCAAAAATGTCAGATTCATGGCAATCTTATACATGCACCAGCATAGGAGCTCCATCCATTCACATCTACATGGCCATTTTGTTAGTGGGGATTGGACTTGGTAGGGAAAATTAACCCATCTTTATCTAATGGACATAAGTTCATTATCACAGCAACAGAATATTTTACAAAATGGGTGGAGGCAGTTCCTTTAACCACAATCACTGGGAACAGATATCATCCTTCATACTTAATTATCTCATTTGTAGATATGGGATACCCCAGTCGATCATCACAGATAATGGCAAGCCTTTCAAGAACCAAGATGTCTAAGAGCTGTGTGAAAAGTTCCACATCCAACATCGATTTTCAACCCCTTATTACCCTCAAGGTAATGGACAGGCAGAAGCTTCAAACAAAACAATCCTAAAGATTCTCAAGAAGACTGTAAATGAGGTAGGGTGTGATTGGCATGTTTAGCTTAACCCTACTCTTTAGGCTTACAGGACTAGCATTAGAACACCAATAGGAGCTACACCATATGCTCTTGTCTATGGATCAGATGCAATATTACCTATCGAGGTAGAAATTCCATCCCTTCGAGTTTCACTAAAGGGACTCATTTCAGATGAGGATTATAGGATCTCTAGACTTCAAGAATTAGAGCTACTTGATGAACGTCGACAACAAGCTATCAATCATTTGACAGCCTATCAACAAAGAATGTCTAGGAACTATAATCACAGGGTTAAGCCTAGAGTCTTCCAGATTGGAGACTTGGTCCTACGGGAAAACCCTAGAAATCAAGCAGACAGAGAAAAGAAGGGAAAGTTTGAACCTAACTGGATAGGGCCTTATGTCATTATATCAGTCTATGGATCAGGAGCATACCAGCTATCTACACTAGAAGGAGATATGTTGGAGGAGCCCATGAACAACATCCATCTTAGGTGATTCTATACTTGAGGATACCTAGTGCATGGTCGGTAAGGTTGTCTTGATGAAAACCTGGCAAACAGGCGTCATGATGATAGAAAAAGGGAAAAAATGAAATAAAAATAAAAATACACAAAAAGGAGGACACAATAAAAACAAGTGATGAAAACCTGGCAAACAGGCACTACTTGTGATTTTCACTAGCTCTTCTATCTATTGGGTACAACTTTGTTATGATTGTTTCCCTTCATATCATTTCCATCTGTCATTTGAGATAATTATTATCACTATCCATATCCTAGCAAGGATATCATGTCTTACCCTAGCTTGGGGGCAACGTCCTAGAGTTATTTGGTACAATGGACTTTCAGCTTAAATGGGGAGACAATCAAACATGACAACACCAAGTGGCGATACTTGAAAAGCAACCAAAAACATTAGAAAATTTGTCAAAATCCAAAAACATTAGAAAATTTGTCAAAATCCAAAAACATCGCATAACCACAAAAATCCTAAACAAAAACATTAAAAAATCGCAAAACACAAAAATAGAGTCTGTGTCAGTCAAACTACGTGGTCTCTGCGTGTATAACATAGGCAAGAATAATCTTTGATCAGTCCTCGAGGCCCCTAGGATAGGTCTTTAGGTTACGTTCTTTGGTCAAAATTTTTGAGAGTATCATGCAAACATCAGCACACACATTTCAACATCGATGATCTAATCTGAATAATGATTTGAAAATACATTAAGTAGAATTTGAATTGTTGTACTTTTTTTTTTCATATCATTTCTTTTGAGCCACTCGATGATGCATTAAACTAGAGAAGCAAGGAAGGAGAATGATACTTTTCTTTTCTTTGTTTGTTGGTTTCCAGAGTTAGTCATTATTATTCTGCGGAATTGTCAGCGAAGTGCCTACCAAGTGACTTGATGACATTCATCACTCTAGCAAAAATTCATTAATTCTGCCCATTTGCCACGAAAACGCTTAGGTCATCCTATTAATTGTACCTTTGATGCTTGTGTTCACTTGCACATCAAAAACGTATGAAAGAAATACTCGATCATCATTGGTCTATCCTCTATATCATTGATGCTTGCATTCGGCTTTCAACATTTTAAAAGCCTGCTGATGATACAAAGCAAAATAAAAAGATTGTTGAAATGACACTTAGGTTTGCATTGATAAAATAGGTTTGCATGGTAAAAATAGATTGCATTCATAATAATACATCTGCAGAGTATTGGTTACATAGGTTACAAAGATTCATTTGCAAATAATGTTATATTTTCTTATTAAAGATTGAGTATGCTTGACACATACAATTTTCATAATGGCATACATATAAAATCATTTCTTCATCTCATCATAATTTCACAATAAACATCTCATTTCATGATATCATATACATGTTATATTTCATCATTCATATATTTATCCTATTTACATCTCATCACATTGTTATTATCATGTAGTTACAAAATCATCATACATTGCATACATATAGAAGGCATTTTATAATCTCATCATATATTTCACATATACATTACATTTCATTACTACATCTCATCATACATTATAGTATTCTTATCATATTTCACATTCAACATACATTGCATACATCCATTAAATTTCATAAGCATTATATATTAAACTTCCTTCATTCACTAGATTGTATATTTTTCATCCCAAATAAAACACACATACATCTCATTTCATATTATATTATTTTTTATGTATCATACATTGCATTTCATTAGATCATACATGCATCATTCATTTACATCTCATTTGCCATATCATACATTGCATTTCATTAGATCATACATGCATCATTCATTTACATCTCATTTGTCATATCATACATTGCATTTCATTAGATCATACATACATCATTCATTTACATCTCATTTGACATATCATACATTGGATTTAATTAGAAAATGCATACATCATCAATATCATATCACATCATCATCAATGCATCTATCCCATCTAATATAATAAATTATCATAAAACATAAAAATTAAAATGCATCCATCACATAAATCATGTAGAACACATCATAGATCAATCAAACCCGCTACACATATATATTTCATCAAGTGTCAAGTATACAATGAAGTCTAAAAAGGATGAAGATAACATCATATCAAAAAATGGTTGTATACATCTCACGAAATACATCAGAAGGTACACACAATGATCTCAAGTAGTGCTCGCACCAGAAGGAGCAGGTCTCGCACCAGTATCACCACCACCACCGGCTACCCCAGGATCTCTCGGATCTCTTAGGAGAGGCTGTGTCACACCTCTGCTCACTGTCCTCGAATGAGTCCTCTCTGAGCGGGACTGGGCATAACTGACTCTCTACTCTGGGGGGCAAATATCATGGTATCGGCTCCCGTAGAACTCAATCTC
>VDFB02047144.1:52495563-52560899 GCA_007258455.2 Sequoia sempervirens | reverse complement strand
AATTTCTCATATATTGTAAAATTTTTCAAAAGTGCAAAATTAGATAGATGAAATGTCATTAAGGTGTTTTGTCAACACACTAATCAAAAGGTGGTTGCAAATAGTTGGTTTGGGTTGAAAATGTATAAATAAACCCTCCAAAACTCGAATTGGGGGTTGGAGACATTATTTTTGAAGTTAAATGAATGGCAACCTCAAGTTTGGTATGCATTTTCTGATTTTTACATTGTTACCAGATTGAAGTTGTGATTTGTACGGCCTGGTATGGACTCAAAAAATAGAGTATCATATATGGATGGAAAGATCTCTGTTTCTAGTTTTCAATTATTTTTGTCTCATTGAATTTTATCAAGTTTTGTGGAAGATATGACTATTTTGGTGAGACTTCCTATTCTAACAATATTGTGCAGAATTTACAGTCTAAAGAAGTGTGATGGTACGGAATATAAAGTCTATATTTTGGATATAAAACAAATTGGATTTTGTTTCCATGTGAATCTAATTTCATTTTATTCAACTCTCATCAAAATTCATTAAGAATTGAATGAGTTATGATCATTTTTGTGAGGGCAGGTCTGAACCCTACCTAGGGTTTGCAGTTTTGGGAAAAATATAATAACTTTCATTTCAACCATTGGATCTTCATAAGAATTGGAGGAAAAGACTACAACTATGTTTTATTCAATCTCACCAGAGGGATTTGCTTCATTATTGTTTTTTAGAATTTATTAATGATTGTTCGTGGAAATAAATTGTGGGCTGCCATAGTCATGTTTCCAATGTGATATACAATGCCTAATAGCATGTGTTATACAAATATTGTTTTGGATTATTGTTGAAGGTTTTTGATATGTGTTGTGAATCCTCATAGCTCTCATCTGCCCTCTAGCAGCATCTACCTTGAGGTGCTCTAGTCTACTTAGGTGTTGCTATTCTACTAAAGCAAGAGAATATTATTTTCACACATATCTATGGAAAAGTAATATAGTCTACTTATTTCCTCATTTTAAATAAAATCAGAAAATAAATTCCATTGGATCTTCATTTCATTATCCATCCATTTCACACATATGTCACAAGATTACATTCAATGTAATTCAGTATTCATTTAAAAATGAATTAAATAAGTAACAAAAGAAGGTATGTCACAAGTATGTGTATGTACGTAGACGAAGGTCTATGTGCATACACATATATGTGCCAACTTAAGTTATTAATTTTTTCATACAGTCTAAAATAGAAACCATTTTTTCAGATTGCTTGCATTCAAATAATGCTATAGAATTGTCATTTCGTTGATAGTAATACAAGGTATAAATTTCCTTTTCAAAGAAATAAGAACAAAACTATTTGAACAATTTCCATACACTAATGTGTTTTTTGTATCAAATAGAGTTGTTTGTATCAAAATAAGTTTTGGTTAGAATAGAACAATGTTGTTTGCATCAAAAGAAATATTGTTCATAACAAAACAAGCTATTTGCAGAAGTTACAAGCTACTATGCCAATATGTTTTGTTAACAGTTTCAGGTTATCTAGTGTTTTATATATTCAAGTCTTATTTAGGGACCCTCGATTATTCAAATACAATCATGGTCAAAGATCTGAAATGATATAACTATCATTCTTATGTTATCATTCAGGATCTATCATTCTGAGAACATTCATTTATAACTATACATATAAGGAAAAGAGCTTACGATATTGATATCGTTTCATGCAGGGTAATAGAATTCAAATGACATACTAGTCATTTTATCAACAATAATATTTTACACATAAATTGGGATCAATCTTATCATGGCTCGGGTTTGAAAAAACCTCATTCACTGATATCAAAAAATTATTCTACTGTCATTTGAAGGAATGACCAACAGTTAGTTGACTATTGCTTTGTATTTAACAGTATCAAGGTTGAAGCCATCCATGCTGATGCTCGATTTGGTTGTATTCATCCAAGGGGTATCATTCACAGAGAACTAAAATGTACATACTAAACATGCAAGCACATAGATAGAATGATACATCGTTCTTCCATTGTCCTTTGTAGACAAGGCAACCATGAAACAATAATAACACTGCAACATAGTAAAAACACAACAGCAAGGAATAATAATATCATTTTATAATAATGGAATGACATAAGCCCCACCATCGCTTACTGCAAAGAGGCAACAAAATTTTAGCGATGATACCCATTGATCCAAGATCAAAGGAAATGGTTCTCATACCCATATGGTGTAGCTAACCAAAGGAATTCTATCATATAGAGTATGGTATAACATAAGATTTTAGTGGAGGATTTGCTTCCTACCCTTAGAGGGGGCGACAATGATTTAAAAATCATTTCATTCCTAATTCACAGGCTATTGGTTTCACTTATTAGCCAAGTGAATGGCTAAGTATTTCACATGCAAGAGATAATAAAAAGTGGTGATAACATAAAACTCACAAGGTATAAAGTTTTTGGCTTTCATGTCGTTAGTGAAGCATGCACAGAGCATGTACAAAAAAAGAATGATTGACATGGCCTTTGCATACAATAGAAGATGTAATAAATTCAAATGAAAGAATTGCATATAGATATCATCGAACAAGATTACTTTGATTCAATAGAATCATCAAAATAATAAAACATACATTGCTTATGAATTAACTAAACTTGAAATGCAAACCTTTTCAAAGTAATTCCATTGAATACCTCTATCTTTTGTCGATTTTCTCTTGAATTTTTCCTTAGGAAGTCACCAAACCGGTTGTTCTCCTCAGTCTTTCCTGATGCTATGTTGCCAAAATGGTAGCTTTCTTGCTTTTTCCCATGCACTCCACTAAAGAGCCATTTCAAGTCATAATTGCCATTTATTTTTAGCCTCCCCATACATCAAATTTAAATATTTGCCTTAAATTTGATTATAGGCCACAACTTCATAAGATCTTCCTTATGATATTAATTGAATTCTATCAATATGATAGCACGATAAATATTGATTCCAAATTCAATTTTAAAGGAATATATATATATATATATGTATGTTTATATGTACATATATCACTATTTAAATAAGAATGGACTTTCATTTTATTCGAACAATAATGTTTTGAATGAAGTGATTTTCTTATCTTTTAAATAATCCTTTTCAAAATGCATACATTCATTTATGTGTTAAGTCATGCTAACATTTTCTTTTAAATTCTCAAAATACAAGATCAAGATAGACAATTAAATAAGAATTCACATGTATTTCTTTTCACAAGTCTACCCTTTCAATCATCGATTCATTTCAAATCATATTAATATAATCTCCTATATGAATTTCAAATGTAGTCATCATGCCATTTTATAGTGTGTGCACCCATATTCCATCAAGCTTTCTGTTTGATCTGGCTAAATGATCCTACTTCAACCATGTTATTATCCTTCAACCTATTTTCTTGCATTTGCACACACTTGCTCGCATAGTTCATCAGTAACATTGAATCATGATAAAGTTATAGGATAATTCAAAAGATCACATAGTCAAAAGATGGTCAGCTTCTTTCAAACTTTTCAAAAATATCAAAATTTTTGTTCAATCATATTGAATTTCTTGAATAATTCAATTTATCATATTATAATTTAATTGCAATAAAAATTGGGTTATAACTTCCTTCCCCTCTTGGAAGAGACATAGTCCTGATGTCTATTAAATCAAAATGTAAGCATATATATCTATTTCAACATCATATCATGTATAGTTTCCAAGTCAAAACATTATATTATTCAATCCAAAAAATTTCAAACAAAATTTATCAAAAGTCTCTTTCTACAAAAGCAAATGTGGGTGTTAAATGGCACAAGACAACTGAGAGGGGGGGTGAATCAGTTGTCACCAAATTCAAATTCAAAACTTTAGATACTTATTAGCTTCACAACCACACTGTTCTGTTATTAGGTATGAACATGAAATGCAGATAACAGAAAGTAAAATCAACACAATGAACACCATATTTTACGTGGAAAACCCAATGAGGGAAAAAATACGGTGAGGATTAACTCACAATATAAAGAGATAGAAATATCGATTACAAAGGATCACTACCCAGAAGAGGACTCATTGTCCAAATACAAAGGCTCACTGCCTAAAGAAAGGACTCACTATCCAACAGGGAGGCTCATTGCCTACTAATACAAAAGAAAACAAAAGATCCACCACAACAATTAAAACACATCCGCAACCTTGATAAGAAGATTCCAGAAACCTTTAGCTTACTGCCTTCAGGAATCTAACACAATGAAGTATTGCTGCCTCAACTCACTTTCACACACTTCTACTCTTTTAATTTGTGGCTTACTTTGTTATTTTTCCATCACCATTCTATTCTTCTCAATTCAACTTGCATTTATACCATCTTCAACATTAGAAACTTTCTCCAAGGTCGGCCACATACACCTTATTTCATAAATTCAAATTAGGTCAGCAACTCAACATTCCCGCGGTGGAAAGGAATGAGAGTGGACCAATAAAAATACTTAACCGAGACCAAAAATAATGTCTTGGATCAACCACATGCTTCCTTAATTAAATTTAATTCTTCAAATGAAGTGCAAATGACATGTCGGACAAACCTAATGAAAACACAAATGAGCATTGATGTACATGCTTCCCAACAAGAAGATAGCACATGGATGACACAAAATGCTTCATTATACACAAGAACACATCTCAATTTCCTTTAGATACATTTGCAGAAAGTGAAACAATCTTTGAACACCAAAAACCTTCCATCAGTCCATCCAAACTATGCAAACACATACATCAACTGTGAAACTTGACTTTCGGATCACCAAACCACACACATCTTTGCCATAGCCAAGAGAACACCATTATAAGACACATTTCAGATCTGTAAGATCTGAAATAGAACGATGGAGGACTACAGAGCAAAAACATTTATCCCAGTCACAGAAAACTAACTCTACCAAAACGGTTCACACACCAGTGAACACAACTTTCACACTTCATCAAACCAGAAGCTACAAATTAGTAGATATCACTATTAGATCATCAAAAAACAACCCTTCAGATCTGCACAAGCATAGGATCAACACAGGAGAAACATGGAGCACATACTAGAGCACATTCTAAACACATTCATAACTCTGACTTCTTTCTTTATTAATTTTCTCAAAATCACTTGGAAACCCATCAATTCAGCACATTTGCAACATGATAAGGATAGCTCTACGTACTCACATCTCAACATTATCTCAACTAAACATGCACAATCTATAATATACTAAACTGTGATGACATCAATGAAAACATTAATGAAAAAACCACCAAATATGCTCATACTTGCAACAATCTCCTCCTTTGTCATTGATGGCAACACATGATGTGAAAAAACATCAAAGACAACAACCTACACAATACTCTGGGAGAACACCTTTTCTTCCTTTTCTTACTATTTTTCACATGACTTTATCTCCCCCTTGGACATCAATGACAAAGATCAAAAACTGTAATCACCCCCCCTTAGGAGTGCACCCTTTCAACTCATACTACAACAATGAAAACCTTTTCTACTCCCCCTATAGAGTAGACCCATTCATCAATCCAGATAAATGAAGAATTTGTGAATTCACTGGACTGATGCATAGTCATGTGCACCTAGTTCAGAGGGACAATGACCCCCAACCTCTCCCTAAGATACTCAAAAGTATCCTTCGGAAGAGCCTTAGTAAATATATTTGCAATTTGTTCCTTTTTTGTCACATACTCCAACCTTACTTCATTCTCCAACACTTTCTCTCTCAAGAAATGATATCTGATTGATATGTGTTTTGTTCTTGAATGCATAACTAGATTCTTTGAAATGTTTATAGCACTTGTGTTGTCACAGAAAATATGAATAGGCTCATCTCATATTACTCCAATATATTTCAGAGTTTACTTCATTCAAAAAACCTGTGTGCAGTAGGATGTTGTAGTAATATATTTTTCCTCTGCAATGGATAAAGAAACCAAGTCTTTTTTCTCACTCAACCAAGAAACCAATCTTCCACCAAGAAAGCACCCCCACTGGTACTCTTCTGGTCATCCACACAACCAGCCCAATCTGCATCGGTATAAGTACTGAAGGTGAAATCAACACTCTTAGGATACCATAAGCCATAATTTGGTGTACCTTTAAGAGATATAAATATCCTCTTAACTATTGTAACATGTGCCTCTTTAGGATCTACTTGAAATATGGCAACTAAACATACTGCATGTATAATATCTGGTCTGGTAGTAGTAAGATACAATAGCCCACCAATCATAGATCTGTATTTTCTCTGATTAGTTTTAGTAGATTCATCATCTTTACTTAGCTTACATTTGGTCACCATAAGAGTACTAACCAGTTTGGAATCATCCATTCCAAACTTCTTCAATATCCCTTTCACGTACTTAGATTGTGAAATGAATATCCCCTTATCAATTTGATTTACTTGAAGACCAAGAAAGAAATTCAACTCACCAATCATGGATATTTCAAATTCCTTTTGCATTTCTTCTACAAATCTTGTGCACATGCCTTCATTTCCACCAAAGATGATATCATCAACATATACTACTAGTATTAACATTTTGTTACCTTGCACTTTGAAGTAAATATTATTGTTAGCAAAGCCTTTGTTGAATCCTTTCTTTGCCAGGTATCTATCCAATCTTGCATACCAAGCTTTGGGAGCTTGCTTCAATCCATAAAATTCCTTCAACTTACAAACCATATCCGGTTTGTTAGATAACTGAAATCCTTCAGGTTTTTCCATGTATACTTCTTCCTCCAATTCACCATTCAGAAATGCTGACTTGAAATGCATCTGATATACTTTGAAATCCTTGTGGGTAGAAAATGCCAAAAACATTCTAATAGCTTCCATTCTAGCCACAGGGGAAAATTTTTCTTCAAAGTCTATGCCTTCAACTTGTGAGTATCCCTTGCATACAAGTCTTTCCTTATTTCTTATAACTTCACCATTTTCATTCAACTTATTCCAGAACACCCATTTTGAACAAATTACATTCTTATTCACAGGTCTAGGAACTAATTCCCATGTTTATTCTTTTCTATTTGTTGCAACTCTTCTTTCATAGCTCTCATCCAAATCTCATCTTCACATGCTTCAGTCATAGAATTAGGTTCAATTTTAGAGAGTAAACATAGATTTACCTCACCTACTACTTTACTTCTTGTCTTCACACCTTCACTCTTATCTCCAATTATTTGTTCCTCTGGATGATTCTTCTGCACATACTTAGGAGTCTTAGAAATAGGTTTCGGTTCATTTTCTTCTTCTTCTTCAGTTTGTTCTTCTTCCTCTTCTTCTTCCTTCTCATTCTCTTCAGGTACTTGTCCGTGGATAGGATCATCGGGTTCAACTTCACTTATCTTAATAGGTTTGTGCATGTCTTCATCAACTTTCACATTAGCACTTTCAACAATCTTCCTCAATCTTTTATTGAAGCATCTATATGCTTTGCTGGTAGTAGAGTACCCAAGAAAAATTCCTTCATCACATCTAGCATCAAACTTCCCAATATTTTCATCACCTCTTTTAATGTAACATCTGCTTCCAAATACTTTAAAGTAATTCACAGTAGGAGTCTTACCAGTCCATAACTCAAAAGGAGTCTGTGTTGTTGCCTCTAATCTAAACTCTATTAAGAACATAAACATTAGTGTGTATTGCCTCTCTCTACTACACATCCAGTACATTTGATTCTTTCATCATGGTTCTTGTGGCTTCCTGTACCATCTAGTTTTTCCTCTCAACTACCCCATTCTATTGAGGGGTTCTCATAGCAGAAAGCTATCTTTTTATGCCATGTTGTTCACAAAATGTAATAAACTCACTAGAAGTGAATTCTCCACCTCTATCAGATCTCAAACATTTGATTCTCAAATTCACTTCATTTTCCACTCTTGCTTTGAACACTTTAAACCTATCTAGAGCCTGAGTCTTCTCTCTAAGAAAAGAAACCCATGTCATTCAAGAATAATCATCAATATGGAGCATGAAATACCTGTCACTATTTAGGCTTCCTATTCTAGTTGGACCACAGAGGTTAGTATGAATTAAATCCAAGATTCTGATAATAGATTGCTCTTTTCCCTTAAAGTTTCATCTTGTTTGTTTCCCTATCTGACTTCTGCAAATAGTATTAGCAGGCTTTGTGATTCTAGGTAGACCTCAGAAAAAATATCTTGAACTGATTCTGACCAGATTATCAAATTTTACATGTCCCATTCTCCGGTTCCATAACCAATTTTCATTGATTTGAGATACAAGGCATTGACCATCCACACCTTTAAGTTGATAGATGTTTCCATGAGTTCTCCTTCTGACATCAACCATATCTCTGGATATTTCTTTGATCTCACAAGTATTATTCTGAAACACAAGTTTAAAACCTTTGCTACACATCTATCCAACACTCAAAAGATTATGCCTCAAAACCTTTACATAATATACATCATCAGTGTTGTGTATTCCATCAAAACTAATTGTAGCTTTCCCAATAATTTTTTCTCCTAAAGCATCACCAAACATGAACAAGCCTCCATCATACTTTTTGAGTTTAGTAAATTTATTTTTATCACTAGTCATGTGATTAGAACATCCACTAACAATCACCTAGTAATATGTATTCCGCTTAGCATGAAAGGTGGTGACCACAGTACCTTCCATCCCATTCTTCCTTGCACATTTTCTAGGGTTAGCAGACACAAATTTATTCTCCAAAGCCAAAAATAAGCATTCACTATCATCACCCTCATAATCAGATTCATCATTAGAAATTTTAGCTTCTTCTTTAACATAATACAACTTCTTATATTTCTTATCCTTTCTATCCTTATCTTTATAATCGTTGTTCTTCTTATGTACAACTCTCTTCGAACATATTGAAGCATAATGACCAATATTAACACAACTAAGACATTTAAAGGGAAACATACCTTTATACTTACCGGTACCTTTCTTCGACTTTCTAGTGAAATTCGCTTCTAGCTCATTATAACCATCACTATCCGGATCATCTTCAATCTTCATTGCCTTAAATGTCATTTTTGTCTTTTCCTCTTTCTTTCCAAACTTTCTCATCTCAAATGCTATCAAGGTTCCGAATAAGTGTTCTTTAGTATACTTCTTAGGATCATACATTTCTTCAATAACTGAGATCTTATCATTGTAGCAATCTGGTAGGGAGATCAAGATCTTCTCAATTATATCTTCATTGGTCAGGTTTCCCCCTTGATTCCTAACTTTGTTTGCTGCAAGTTCAACCCTCTGGAAATAACTTGTAAAATCTTCACCTTCTTCCATTTTCATATTCTCATATTTGCACTTTATTGTTAGCTTCTTTGTCAAATTTACTTTTTCATTTCCTTCATATAGTTTTTCCAACTTCTTCCAGACTTCATGAGAAGTGTCCAAAGAAAGAACCTTAGTTCGCTCAGTTTTAGATAAAGCACTTAAAATAGCATACCTCACCTTCTCATTCTCCTCATAAGTAGAACCATCAACTGTAGTAGTAAGACCACCCGTCAAAGCAACATACTTCATTTCAATAGCCTTCCAGGTCTTGTAACCAAGAGAAATAATATATCCTCTCATTTGCACTTTCCAGTCACTATAATTGGATCCATCGAACATAGGGATTTCCAACTTATGTGCCATCAGATCTTCCTTAAACGGTTAAGCTCTACACCAAGGAACCAAAGCTTTGATACCAATTGTTAAATGGTGTAAGACGACTAAGAGGGGGTGAATTAGTTGTCACCAAATTCAAATTCAAAACTTTAGATACTTATTAGCTTCACAACCACAATGTTCTGTTATTTGGTATGAACATGAAATGAAAATAATAGAAAGTAAAATCAACACAATGAACACCAAATTTTACATGGAAAAACCAATGAGGGAAAAACCACGGTGAGGATTAACTCACAATATAAAGAGATAGAAAATCCGATTACAAAGGCTCATTGCCAAGGACTCACTGTCCAAATACAAAGGCTCACTGCCTACAGAAAGGACTCACTGTCCAACAAGGAGGCTCACTGCCTATTGATACAAAAGAAAACAAAAGATCCACCACAATAATTAACACACATCTACAGCCTTGATCAAAATATTGTAGAAACCTTTAGCTCACTGCCTTCAGGAATCTAACACAATGAAGTATTGTTGCCTCAACTCACTTTTGCACTCCATGTAAATATTGAAAATGATAGTATTTGGCATTCCATGTAAACAAAAGATCTCCTAGAAAAATTTCTTGGCTAGGGTCAACGATCCATTCTTAAGGTTTCTTGGGACGAAGTGTGCCATGTTGGTCAACTTATCAATCACAACCAAGATAACATCATGTTGACTCTTTTTTAAAGGTAACCCCTATAAAAATTCCATATTGATCACCTACCATTTATACTCAGGTATGTCATGAGGATACAATATCTCGGATGGATGTGCATGCGACACTCTAATCATCTTGCTATGTAATCCACTACATCCTTCTTGAGTTTAGGCCAAAAGTATAAAGTTTTTAATTTTGCGATCATCTTGGATGCTCTGAGGTGCATTATGAATCTCTTCTAGAACCAACTTCCTCAGTTTTCTAGAGTCTAGAATGTAAATTCTTATCTAGTATCTCAAAATTCCATCCAGTTTGATCTCATACCCATCGAACCGACAATCTGTTGGATTCTCTACTAAGGCACTATTCACTCTTTTGTAGTGCTCATCCCCTAGAAAATTTTGTGTCACTTGTTGTCTCATATTAGATCTTTTCAAGATCATGGTTGTCAAATGTCTTCATCTACTAAGAGCATCAACCACTTTGTTCTCTTTTCCCTTTATATACTCAATTCTGAATTCATACTCACTAAGGAATTCCAACCACCTTCTATGTTGTGTATTAAGGTTTGGTTGAGTAAAAATGTATCTCAATCCCAAGCGGTCTATCTTGAGCTCAAATGGCTTCTCTAAGAGGTAATTCCTCCACCTCTGCAAGGCATGAACTATTGTGTCCAACTCTAAATCATGTGGTGCATAGTTCACCTTGTGCTATTTAAGCTTCCTTGATTCACACACTACCACTTGTCCATATTTCATTACTACTGCTCCCAATCTCTCTCTTGAAGTATCTATGATTACAGTGAATATTCCATTAGGATCAGGGATGGTCAGCATTGGTGTTGTCATGAGCCTCTCCTTCAGGAGTTGGAATTCCTATTCACACTTCTCGATCCATTCAAATTGTGTTCCTTTTCTTTGGAGTGTCGTGATTGGAGATGCAATCCGGGAGAACCCTTGCAAAAAAATATTATAATATCATATGAGGCCCATGAAGCTACAAACTTCTAACAAATTTTGAGTCACTGGCTATTCCACAATCACCTTGATCTTCTTAGGGTCTATAGAGACTCCCTTGGCTAAAATAATATGGCCTAGATAGTGCACCCTATCTTGTTAAAACAAACACTTGGCTATCTTCCCAAAGAGTTTCCTTTCTCTTAGTCATTGTAAAACTATCCTCAAGTGCCTATCATTCTCTTAAATAGACTTTGAGTATACTAGGATGTCATCAATGAAAATAAACAAAAAATCATCCAAGCAATCTATGAATACACTATTCATGAGATTCATAAAGCTACAAGTGCATTGGTGAAACTAAAAGGTACCACAGTGAACTCGTAATGTCCATACTAAGTTTGTAAATTAGTCTTCAGAATATCTTCTTCCTTTATTCTTAATTGGTGGTATCCCAATCTGAGATCAATTTTGGAGAACATTGTCACTCCCTTCATCTGGTCAAACAACTCATCAATCCTTGGGAGTGGATATCAATTCTTTATGGTCGCCTTGTTCAAAATTTGATAGTCTATACATAGACACAAGGTTCCATCCTTCTTTTTCACAAAGATAATTGGTGCTCCCCAAGGAGACACACTGGGTCAAGTGTGAACCCTTTGTTCAACAATTCCATTAACTGGGCCTTCAACTCATAGATTTTGATGGTGGTCATCTAATATGGTGCTTTGGATTGAGGCTTAGCTCCTAGTACAAGGTCAATGGATAAGTCAAATTCCCATTTTGGAGGTAACTCTGTGAGTTCATTGGGGAATACATCTTAGAAATCCTTGAGAATATGGTATTCATCTAAATATAGTTCATTTTTGTTAGGGTTACTGATATGCACAGCATAAATAGAACATCCCTTCTGAAAATCCTTCTTGAGCTACATAGCAGAGATTTGTCTAAGTTCTAAGGGTCTTTTCATCCCACAGATCTTGACTAGGTTCCCATAATCATCTAGGAAATTAACTACCTTATCCTCATAGTTCACTATAGAATTATGCTAGGTTAACCAATTTATTCCAAAAATTAAATTGTATGAGCCTAATGGTCCCACATATAGGTTGACCTGGGTCTGGAAGGTTGGAAGTTCTAACTCATTGCAAAAGAGACATGTATCTACCCTCTGCTCTACTCGGTTTCCATACTGGATTGTCCATGAGTTTTCCATGTATCCAGGTCTAATAGGCATCTTGGATATTGCTCTAGGGTCTATGAAATATTTAGTAGCTCTGAAATCAATTAAAATAGAGATAGTTCAGCTCTAGAGCTTACTTGTCAATTGTATTGGTGAAGCCTGATACTCTATTTTCTTGTTATCCACTGTAGCATGGATCCGATGATGCTGAGATTGCTGATAATTTCCTTCCCTTCACGACTTCGACCGCTATGGAAAATTTGAGGCATAATGATTGCCTCCAAAAGTATAGCACTCGTCGTGAGGTTCTTTGCGACCTCCTAGCTTGTCCTCTTTGAATCCCTTCTGCTTTTGGCCATCTTTGCCTATATTATTATTTACCTTCTTGCTCTTTCCACCATTACCATCTTCACCTTTCTCCTGTGACTCACTTCCCCTCTTGAGATTACAAATCTGATGGTTCATTTCTCCTTTATGAAACTTCTTATTCCCAAACCATGACTTAGGATTTGAATTGTTATGAAAGTTGGATAACTGCTGAAATTTTTGCTCTTGTTTAGTGGCCTTTAGGAAGACTTCATTCATAGTGAAAGGATTATGCATGTCCACCTTCTTGTTGAAAAAGAGTTGCGGTAACCATCTCTTCCTAAAATATTGGAGGGAGAGCTCCTAAGTAATCTCAGTAGGCTGAAGGTTCCTTTTGGTCTTTTCATTATCCCACCAAGTAGTTGCTTCTCCCAAAAGTAGATATGTAGCCCATGCCACTTTAGTCTATTTGGATAGGTTATAGAGTCCAAAGTATTTCTCCATCTCAATGATCCATGCCTCATCTCCTGCTTTGATGGCTTTACCATCAAACTTAGATTGTGCTACTCTTTTAAGATCCTTTCCTAGTTCTTCCTCAATTTGACCTCAAGGACCTTCTCCTAGATTGACTTCTGCATCCTTGTGAACCTGGTTCTCTCATGCCACTTAGACCTCATGTTCTATATAATCCATTCAAGCCTCTTGCCTATTCAAAAGCTCTAGAATCTATTCCAACCTTTTTTTTGGTCCATTATCTGACCCACTACCGCTTGTCTCCTACTTGGTGGTCACCATACTAGCTTACACCTAACCTACATCACATTTTACATCTATCATAACTTAACATTGGGTTCTACGAATAAACATTCTTATTCACATATACTACATACACATGCATATATCACTCATTCATTGAAGACATACACATTCATTCACAATAAAGCATGTTTTGGAGTACTCCACTTGAACACACCAAAAATAACATCTTGCCTTATTTATATTAAGTGTGGGTTAATAGACCCTTATTTACAAAAGCTTATTGATACATTAGTCAGTTTTCTGATTCTCAAAGAAAGGACACTCCTCAGGGTCCTCATCAGAATTTACATCTATTTTCTCAGAAGAGGAGGGTTGAGCACGCATGCTCTCCTTTTCCTCATTACTTAATAAGGGTACATTTGGTCCATGCCCTAGGGGACAATCTCTGATTGTAGAAAGATTCTTAATCTTAGGAGTTCGCTTTGACTTCTCAATATTCTTGCCCCTCTCTAGCTTAAGTCGAGTGAGGGCTTGAGCTAGAGTCTCATCATCGAGAATCTCGGGTTGAACCTTAGTCTTGGTGTTTTCTTACACTACAAATTTCTTGTTCAATTTCCTAACAATCTTCCCTTCCTTCTTCCTAACTTAGACCTTCCCATACCTTCGTTCAATCCAGGTTTATTCAATTCTCAAGACAACTCAATTTTGTTCAAGGGTTAACTATTCCCTAGTCATGGCTATTGTTGACTCAAAAGGCCTAGAGTTGAACCCTAAGCTCTGATACCAAATTTAATAATCCATTCTAATTATTACTTAATTATATTATTGCAAATGAAATTATGAATATTTAATTTTCAAAAGACATAACTAACAACTATTTTCAATCATAGCAACACATGTCTATTAAAATAAGATTCATAATAATATGTATTCATTTCCAAATGTCAATTACAATATCCAAGTTGACTTGGCTCATTTGGCCACAAAGTCAATACAATATACAATTTTACATCAAGGTTACATCATTGTCCATGATAATCATGAAAATGTCCAAGTTTCCTCTTGACGCTCGCCTCCTCTAGTTGACAAGAACATGGTTAAATTACTTTATCACCCAACCACAAAGCTTACACTTCCCCAAAAATTTTCCAACTTGAAGAATACCCGACCATGTACATAAAGTTTAGCAAGAGAACAATCTGTAAGGTGGAATCTAGTGTGTGCCCATACATCAACATGTATCTCTATCAATGATTAGAAAAATTCAATATCTATGCTAGGAATGGTAGAGAGTGTTATCACAAAGTACATACATACATAATGGGCTAATTGCTTGGCCAAGCATAAAAAATAAGTTGCAACAACAAACGATAGGTTTTGGATAAAGAAAAAACCTATACTCTCTCAACTCCATTTTAGCACCTATCCGAGAAGGTAACTTTCAACAATACAATTAACTCTTAGCAACTATCTACCCTCTAGCAGCATCTACCCTGAGGTGCTCTAGCCTACTTAGGTGTTGCTATTCTACTCAAGCAAGAGAATATTCTTTGCACACATATCTATGGAAAAGCAATAAAGTCTACTTATTTCCTCAATTTAAATAAAATCAAAAAAATAATTCCATTGGATCTGTTCATTTCATTATCCATTCATTTCACATATATGTCACAAGATTACATTCAATGTAATTTAGTATTCATTTAAAAATGAATTAAATAAGTAACAAAAGAAGGTATGCCACAAGTATGTGTATGTACGTAGATGAAGGTCTATGTGAATACACATATATGTGCCAACTTAAGTTATTAATTTGTGCATACATTCTAAAATAAAAACCATTTTATCAAATTGCTTTCATTCAAATAATGCTATAGAATTGTCATTTTTTTGACAATAATAAAAGGTATAATTTGTCTTTTCAAAAAAATAAGAACATAATTGTTTGAATAGTTTTCATACATTAATTTGTGTTGTTTATATCAAATAGGGCTTTTTGTATCGAAAGAAATGTTGTTTGGAATAGAACAATGTTGTTTGCATCAAAATAAATACTATTCATAACAAAACAAGTTGTTTGCAAAAGTTACAAGCTACTATTCCAATATGTTTAGTTAACATTTTCAGGTTATCCAGTGTTTGATATATTCGAGTCTCATCTAGGGACCCTCAATTATTCAAATACAATCATGGTCAAAGATCTAAAATGACATAACTATCGTTCTTATGTTATCTTTCAGGCTCTATCATTCTAAGAACATTCATTTATAGCTATACATATAAGGAAAAGAGCTTATGATATTGATATCATTTCATGAAGGGTAATAGAATTCGAATGACATACTAGTCGTTTTATCAACAACAAAAATTTACACATAAATTGGGATCAATCTTATCATGGCTCGGGTTTGAAAAACCCTCATTCACTGATATCAACAAATTATGCCACTGTAGTTTTATGGAATGAACAACAATCAGTTGATTGTTGCTTTGTAATTTAAGAGTACTGAGGATGAAGCCATGAATGTTGACCCTTGTCTTGGTTGTATTCGTCCAAGGGATGATCTGGGTATTGTTCACAAAGAACGATAATGTACATACTAAACATGCAAGCACATAGATAGAATGATACATCGTTCTTCCATCGTCCTTTGTAGATGAGGAGACATGAAACAATAATAACACTACGACATAGTTAAAACATAGCAACAAGGAATAATAATATCATTTTATAGTAATGGAATGACATAAGCCCCGCCATCACTTACTGCAAAGAGGCAACAAAATTTCAGCGATGATACCCATTGATCAAAGATCAAAGGAAATTGTTCTTGCAACCATATGGTGTGGCTAACCGAAGGGATTCTATCATACAGAGTACATGGTATAACATAAGATTTCAATGGAGTATTTTCTACCTACCCTTAGAGGGGGCGATAATGATTTAAGAATCATTTCATTCCTAATTCATAGGCTATCGGTTTCACCGATTAGCTAAGTGAATGGCTAAGTATTTCACATGCAAGAGATAATAAAAAGTGGCGATAACATAAAACTCACAGGGTATAAATTGTTCAGCTTTCATGTCGTTAGTAAAGCATGCATAAAGCATGTACAAACAAAGAATGGCCAACATCACCTTTGCATACAACAGAAGATGTAATAAATTCAAATGAAAGAATTGCATATAGAGATCATTGAACAAGATAACTCTAATTGAATAGAATCATCAAAAATAACAAAACATGCATTGCTTAAGAATTAAATAAACTTGAAATACAAACATTTTCAAAGTAATTCCATCGATACCTCTTTTTTTTGTCGATTTTCTCTCAGATTTTTCCTCAGGAAGTTGTCGAACCAGTTGTTCTCCTCAGTCTTTCCCGATGCTATGTTACCAAAATGGTAACTTTCCTTCTTTTCCCCATGCGCTCCACTAAAGAGCCATTTCAAGTCATAATTGCCATTAACTTTTTGCTGCCCAATACATCAAATTTGAATATTTTCCTTAAATTTGATTACAGGCCACTACTTCATAAGATCTTCCTTATGATATTAATTGAATTTTGTCAATATGATAGTGATAAATTTTAATTCCAAATTTGATTCTTAAGGAATATAAATAAATATATGCATATATGTATACATATATATGTATATATATTATATATATATATATTATTTATTTATACACACATTTGCACACATTTGTATGTTCTTTATATACATATATGTGTGTGTATACATATATACATATGTATATATATGTATTTATATATATATATATATATGTTTATATGTACATATATCACTATTTAAATAAGAATGGACTTTCATTTTATTTGAACAATAATGTTTTGAATGAAGTGATTTTCTTATCCTTTAAATAAGCCTTTTCGAAATACATATATCCATTTATGTGTTAAGTCATGCTATCGTTTTCTTTTAAATTCTCAAAACACAAGATCAAGATAGACAATTAAATAAGAATTCACATGTATTTCCTTTCACGAATCTACCCTTTCAATCATCAAATCATTTCAAATCTGATTAATATAATCTCCTATATGAATTTCAAATGTAGTCATCATGCCATTTTGTGGCATGTGCACCCAAATTCCATCAATCTTACTGTTTGATCTGGCTAAATGATCCTACTTCAATAGTGTTCTCATCCTTCAACCTGTTTTCCTACATTTGCACACACTTTTACTTGCATAGTTCATCAATAATGTTCAATCATGATAAAGTTATAAGATAATTCAAAAGATCACATAGTCAAAAGACGATCAACTTCTTTCAAATTTTATAAAATAATCAAAATTTGTGTTCAATCATATTGAATTTCCTCAATAATTTAATTTATCATATTATATTTTAATTACAATAAAAATTGGGTGATGACATTGTACAAATATTACAACTTGCTTTGAATGATAATATTGACTTTGAATCTTAGTTTGAGGACTAAATGTACATCGTTGTCAGAGAAATCAACAATAGAGAGAATACAACCTGGTGGAAAGTAGTTATTTGAGTCACAAAATTTCTCAGCTTTTTATCTAGCACCATGACAATGTTGAATATGTGGATATAGAATATTAAAAAATTCATAAAATTATAGTAAGACAATTCACTCTCTCTAAGAACAATTTTTGTGGCCTCAACTCCTGACTTTGTTGAGTATTTCTCATATTCAAATCTCTTCCACATAACTTGCATTGAATGATCAATATTGTTAACTTGTAAAAGATTCTTCAAATTTCCACAATCACTACATATATTGTTTATACAATGCACTTTTAATTCATCTGAATCTTCTTATTTATTGCATAGAAGAGGCTTCACAAATTATGTTACACTTCCAAGGATGACTATATTTGGATTAACTACTACCATAGCATTTTTATATGATTGTAGGTGTAGATGAAATTTAACATGATTTCAACAACAACAAGTTTCACGTACAAGTTATTTATACGTATAAAACTCGGTTGTAGTCTCTCAAACCTCCTTTGACAAATTTTCACATCTGAAAATTCTTGCTTGAATGCTTCAAAAATTTCACTTTATGTTGTATCTATAAAATGTTTTAGATGTGAAATTTGTGTACCATCTTCAACTTTTATTTGTATAGTGTCCCTTCTATTGGAAAAAACACGAGAGTGGTTGGTCCAATATTCAATCACCTGTTCCAATACATCTTCTGAGATTCTATCATTTTGGGGAACCCTCCAAATATTTACTCAATTATTCTCAATATTTTTATCCAATCTATTTCTCGTTGTAATATATATCTTTGAACAATTCTCCTAGAAACATTGAATAATTGGGAAATTTCTTGAACTTGTCTTCTATGTGATAATTTATTACTTGAAATTATAATCATCAATGCTCTACTTGCAACACTTAAATCAACAACTCGACTCTTGCTTTGAATAGAATTCAATGCTTCTTACAATTTTTCAACTATTGTTTGTTTTAATTAATCTGATGATTTTTTTCTTATTATCAACCCCTAATGACTCCAAAATAGGGGTCATTTCTTTCCTCCTAAATAACTTCGCAAATAATTGTGCTCTTCCAATTAGAGATTTTTCTTTAAAAAATTCATCCCATATTCTTTTAGAGTGTAATTTTACTGTGCTTTCAGATAACATATCTTCAAATGAAATATTCTTGAAAAGATAATTCTCATCCATCTCCATCAGATTTTCCATACCATAGAAAAAATTTATGTCACCACCTTCAATTTGTTCTTGTACCTATACATTACCTTGGTCATCAACAATTTTCATGGTTTGTTCTTGAGTAGATGTTCCTTCATCCACATTTGTAGTATCTCTTTTTTGATCATACAACCTTGATCTCATATTTTTATTCCCCATCACAAATTGCTCAAATTTGAATTCACCTACATACAAAAATAAAACATACAAATACTTTAACCTCTATTTTTGATATATAGAGATCTACTTGCATTCAAAAAATCATTGATTTAATCAATTACATATTTTAGATCATGGTACCTAAGAATATAATTTTGCCCCTGTCGAAATCAATGTTTTTTCTCCAAAATTTTGTAATTTAATAATTAAAAAAAGCCAAAAAAAAACAAGTTTTTGATCGAAAGAGTTTCAGATCATGGTAAATGAGAATATAACTCTGCCTCTATTGAAATTAGTATTTTTTTTCTCCAAATTTCTGTAATTTGATACTTAAAAAAATCCAAAAAATCCCAAAAATCAAAATAAATAAAATAAATAAAAATAGGTTTTTGACTGAAAGGGTTCTTGTTGAAACCCTTTCGACTAGAAGAGTTTTGGTCAAATGGGTTCTGATCAGAACCCTTTCAGTTGAAAGTGTCCAAGTGGCATCCCATTTTGTAGTCAACTCACCATTTTTTGGATTTTTTTGAAACTTCCAACTTCACATAAATATTTCTTCAGTCAGAATTATGTATTTTTTAAAAAAGAAAAAAACCCTCTTGTAGAGCTCGCATTGTTGAATCGAAATATATTTTTATATTTTTATTAGTTTTAGTATTTATATATTTTAAAATAATGCAAGTAGGTTGTTCAAGTTCAAAAAGAGGTTGATTATAAATTTAAAAAATAGTAAAACATGATAACAAAAAATGAAAAATATACGGTGCCCTAAAGGAGAGAATCCTCTTCAAAAAGGGTATAATTTGTTTTTTGAAAATGAAAAAAAAGTAAACAATAGTTGATATGAAATGAAAACTATCAAATTCTGGTAAGTTTGGCTTTCAAACATTATTAGGAGAAAAATATAGATCAAAAATTCAAAAAAAATAAAATCCATGCCCTATATATTGAAGTCACCTATTTGGAAAAAAAATTCAAGAGAAAATGAAGTTTTTTCTATTTGTTTCTTGACGTCAATTAACGTCACTTTTTCTTAAAATTTTTAGCATTTCAAAATATAATCTTAAATTGATAAAAGAAATATCAAAACAATTTTTAAAAAATCTGAAAAATTATGAGAACAAACTTCAACAAGAGTTCTACATTTTATTAGTTTACATCATTTTGAAATTCAAAACACAAAGACCACTTTTACCTCAAAGTTCAAATTTTTTTTTCATGTTGGTCGATTCCTTTATAAAGTGTGACACACATTTGTACTTTTACCCCAACATAACACTCTGCTAACTATTTCGTTCTAACACATTTGATTCTATCTTTCACACTTTTGCACTTCTTCTACGAGATCTTCAAATACAAACCAAACTTTTTCACACTTTCTTGTTCGTACACTTGTATACTTCTCCACTACCTGGCATATGAATGGTTATTGCAATTATATCCATTGCAAGACTTCAAAACCTCAATTAGGTCGACTAGGAAGAAGATAAATAATGAATTCAACAAGATAGCCAGTAAAATGTAATAATATGGTCCTATCTCGAGGATAGAGAGGGCCAAAAAAAATCCCATTATATCTTCCAATGTGATCCAAAGAAATTCACATGTTGGTGCATATCAACTAAAGTTAGAAACAAGGAAAGGTATAGATAAAATGTGAAGCACATAACCATTCGGCACAAAAATATACTTCTAACTAATTTTACTTAATGTGTTTCTAACCAAGATAGGTCAAGACCCAAAAGCATCATAACACATCTTCATATGTTGGCACAAACCCTTAACCACAAATCTTAAGCAAGAAAATAAGCCCTATCAACAGAATATCTACAAATAACCTAGAAATCCAACTCAACACATAATGCAACACCAAAGAGGTCAATCATCAATATGTGGATCACATGGGGATGTTCCTTGAACATACAACAAAACTTCTAGACGTATCTTTCATGTTGTCATGTCATTAATAACCACTACAAACCAAATAGGAATTTAGTGCTTCAACCTAGAAGAACAAATAATTCATTCAACAGATATAGCATTAACAAATCAACTTGCAGACCACTTCAATAGATGAAATTGGAATTGAGACACTACATCAACATTGAGAACTTTCACCAAGCCATAGGAGCAGTGATATCAATGCGAAGAAATGTAGAGCATTTTTTGGACTAGTCTAGACATCCAACAGCACTACCAACCTTGTACAATTCACAAAAATATCCTTGGAAACACTGGTGATCTAAAAAGATGGGAGTAAAAAATCCACAAAACACTAACATTGAATCCCAAACTGCAAGGCCATATCTACAACATCAGAGGAATGCAAAGAATTATCCTTAACAAAACTCAAAGAAACATCCTGAACTAGAAACATAAATGAGTAACTTGCGGAAGCCATAATTTTCTTCTAGAACCATATACTTCATCAAGAACAATAGGAGAGAGCATGTAACATTCTGTAGAAAATTAGCAACATCTTCCACTATCAGCAACACTTCTAATGCTTCTAATCCTCATCTTAATATATCATTATGAAACCAACTCTGCTGACAACAACTATACTCAATACTTCTTTGATTATCATTAGATTAGGTGTGACATCCAACCATAAACTTCAACAACAACACCATACATCAATGTTAGCCCAAATTGAATATTGTCAACAATGACAACCAATACTAGATAATTGACATAGAATAAGGAATTATATCCAACTATGAACTTTAGCAACAACATCATATAACAATGATGTAACGAAAGCATAGTGCAGAAACACCTTCCTAATGCAAAATACTTAGGAAAAAGTGCAGAAAAATATTCATTTAACAAGTTACAGTCATTGAGATGCACAAACATGGAACAAAAAAGGACAAATTATCACACACAGAGATAACACCAGATTTACATGCGAAAAACCTTATGAGAGAAAAACCCACACACACCAAGTAAAACCACTTTATTATAGTAAATAGATTACATACAGAGTTACAAACTTCACTCTTTGGTGTTAACCCGTAGCATCAATACAATCCCTTGACTAACCTCACTTGCTGATTACAGTTCCCCACACACTGTTGCAATGCTCGTAAAAGAATACAATGTAAAACCACTCAACCACAATCTTCATCGAGTCACACACCATTTTAATTTCGATACAGAGAATTAAATATACATTCAATGCATCTTGTTGTTCATCTGATCTGATTTGATCTTCATCAACTTTGCAAACTGTGTCATCGCCATGAAGATCAAATATTCATTTAATTTGTCACTGGAGTAGTTGTTTAATTAATTTTCTCTCCAATGCCAGTTACCAAGTGAGCTACTCATGTTCACACTAACGACTACCACACAATTCACAACAAGGATGTGAATTGTACAATCATCCATTCAATAATCACCATTTGCTTATGCAAGTCATTACCAATTGGGTCCCACCATGAAATTCTCCATGAGTCATCGAGTCAACCATCGCCATATTGAAGAGACATCATATCATCTCCCTCTGATGTAAGTAAGTCCCACTGATGTATACTTTGCAGCTTCATGTCTATCAGCTCATCGATGAGACAATGTTGAGGGTCCAGTTGAAGTCCATGAGTCCCACCAATAAGAATCATCGGTCCATCGAGGAGACATACTTTAAAGTCCCACCGATGAAGTCGGACTATCAGAGATTTCAGGAACTTCACAACTCGTGACTCATAGTTTCAAAGTTCCAATTCTCCGTGACATCATGATCGATCTGTCAGAGGTTTCTAGAATTCCAAAACCTGCAACATGCTAATCTCTATGTCACCAAGTTGGGAGAAACCCGAACTTCACAACCTCCATCAGAGGTTAGGAATTTTCCAAAACCCACATCATGGCAATAATAAAGGGTAGCTTAGTGTAACCAAGTTATGAACTCTTAGAACACCATGACTTAGGTTTCAAGGTTCCAGATTTTGGTGATAGTCTGACAAGAAGGCCAACAAAGGGAAAAATGCCAAGTATTTAAGAGAGGTTCAAGCCAGCAAGTTGAGGCATATTTTCCAACAAGCTTGATGAAGACTTACTAGCTTCCTCTAAACTCAAAGTTATTGAAAGTCATAGGCCCTAGGGCCCATCAAACTAGCACACCACCTATACTTGTATGTGCTCACAGGCTTTGTCAATGCATCAGTGACATTCTCCAACGTATCCACCTTTTCTAGATTAACCTTTCCATCCTCCACCATATCATAAATGAAATGATACTGAACATCAATGTGCTTCATCCTGGCATGGAAAGTGATATTTTTCTCCAAACAAATAGCACTCTGACTGTCACAGCAGATCGTAATCTTTCCTACATTAAACCCAATATTTGAACACAAACGTCTAAGCCAAATGGATTCTTTGTAGGCATGTGTTGCTTCCATATACTCCACCTCAATAGTAGATAGAGCGACTATAGCCTGTCACTTGCTCATCCAACTCACTACACCACCAAATAACATGAAGATGTATCCACTAGTTGATCTTTTGTTGTCAATGTCCCCTGCCTAATTAGAATCCACATACACACGAATGCTAAGAGACCTTTGTTATCCAACCAAGTTTCCATGATAACACAAAGCATACTCTAAGGTATCCTTCAAATATCTAAAAACTCTCTTCACAACATCCCAATGTGGTCTTCCTAGATTAGCCATAAACTGACTAAGTACTCCCATTTCTTGGGCAATGTCTAGCCTAGTACAGACCATTGCGTACATTAAACTACCAACTGCACTTACATAAGGCACCCTAGTCATGTCCTCCATCTCAGTAGGAGACTTCAAACAATCTTCAATAGATAGCTTTGTTCCCTGCAACACTGGAATAACTAACTACTTGCAATCTGTCATATCAAATCTCTCAAGGATAGTACTAATATACGCGCTCTGGCTGAGCCAAATTCTACTTCCCCTATCCCTCCTGATTTCCATTTCCTGAATATACCTTGCTGCACCTAAATCTTTCATTTCAAACTGTGCTAACAATTGAGATTTTAAAATAGAAATCATACCCTTACTATTCTCAAAGAATAACATATCATCCACATACAAGGAAATAATAAGAAAATGATCATTTTCAATTTTGTAATAAACACAATGATCTAATTTTGATCTCATGAATCCCAATGACAATAAAATGTGTCAAAATTTTGGTACCGTGCATTCTAGGTGATTGCTTCAAACCATATAGAGATTTCTTTAACTTTCAAACCAAGTTTTCTTTTCCTTTTTCAACGAAGTGCTTGGGATAGGACATATAAATTTCTTCTTTCATATCTCCATGAAGAAACACTATCTTCACATCCATCTACTCGATCTCTAAGTCATACGCTGTTGTAAGTGACAAAAGAAATCTAATAGATGTTAGCTTAGCTACAGGAGAAAATATTTCTCCATAATCAATTCCATCCACCTAGGAATAACCTTTCACGGCTAACCTAGCTTTATACTTCTCCACACTGCCATCCAAACCAATTTTCTTTTTGAACACCCATTTGTAGCTAGTATGCTTTTGACCTTCAGGCAAGGATACCAAATCCCAAGTTTCATTCTTTTTCAATGCCACCATTTCCTCATTCATGGATTCCAACCAGGAATTTGAATAAGACATATTAATTGCTTCCTTTATAGTCCTAGGCTCATCAGTGCTAGTAATCAAAGCATAGGCACAGTTTGAATCTAACATGGAAAAAACATACCTTTTAGGTTTCCGCTTCTCACATGTAGACCTCCTCACAGGCTGAGGTTGAGGTTGTGGTTCTTCTTCCTATTTAGAACTCTCAAAGCTACTAGAGCTCTCCTCAATATCAAGTACACTTTGAATTCATAATTCCTCTTTATCTGGAGTTTGAGGAATTTCAACTACATCATTCTTCTTTTCTCTTTCTTCTTTTGTCTCTGAATGTAGATCAATTGTAGAAGGTTTCAGCTCCCGAAATATTACACTTCTGTTGTACACAACCTTCTCAGTAACAAGATTCCAAAGCTTGTATCCTTTCACACCAATGCCATATCCAATGAAGATACATTTAACAACCTTTTTTTCCAACTTAGATCTTTTCTCATTCGGCACATAAACATATGTTTCACAGCCAAAGACACAAATATGTCTCAGAGAGGGATTCTTACTAGACCACGCTTCCAAAGGTGTTTTGTCAACAAGAGTCGAACAAGGTGAATGATTTATCAAGTAACATGTTGCAGCCATAGCCTTAGCCTAGAACTTCTGCTCCAGACCAACACTAGTCAACATACTTCTCGCTCTTTTCATTATCATCCTATTTAGTCTTTCAACAACTCCATTCTGTTGTAGAGTATAAGGCATAGTTTTATGCCTTTTAATCCCATGGTCTTTGCAATGCCTTTCAAAATCTGCATAAAAAAATTCACCACCATTGTCCGTCCTTAAGCATTTTATTCTTCTTCTAGTCTGATTTTCTACCAAGTTTTTAAACTCTCTAAAATGACTAAACACTTCTGATTTACTTTTAAGAAAGTATACAAATTCCCTTCTTGAATAGTCATTAATAAAAGAAACATAATATTTAGACTTCGATAATGAAGGAACATTCACTGGACCAAAAACATCAGAATGAACATAATCCAGTATGCCAGAAGATTTATGAGGACTCGAATAAAATGAAACACGATGTTGTTTTCCATAAACACAATGTTCACAAAAATTGAGCTCAAGGTTACGATAATCTAGCCCTTCTACCAGGTTTTTATTTTTCAAGGATTTTAAGCCTTTCTCTCCTATGTGACCGAGTCTATGATGTCATAGCATGGTTTTCTCTACTAGGAGTTTCACTTCCAACGAGTTTTCACCTAGAGGAACTTCATTCTCCTTCTCTACATGAGCATCCTTTTCTAAATTTATAGAGACACTATTACATTGAACAAAACATGGATCCAACTTGTACAAAGTGCCTATGTGTGCACCCTTAGCCAACACCATTGATTCTCTAGTCATCTTACAGCCTCCACTCAAGAAATAAACTTGCACACCAACATCATTTAGCTTACTAATAGAAAAAATATTATGAGCCAAACCAGGTATGTGCAGTACACCATCAATCCCTTTTATTCTTCCATCAAGGAATCAAATTCTGACTCTTCCTCGGCCAACAATTTCTGGAGATGAATCACTTGCCAGATACACCTTTCCACCATCATACTTCATGAACCAATCTCTATGAGATGTCATGTGAAAATATGCACCTGAATCAGTCATCCAAACATCATCTGATGCCTGAGTCGCCAAGGCTCCAATGAAGGCATCTACATCACTCTGAGAAGAGTCATTGTCTGAAGAGTTCTTCTTCTTCTTCTTATTTTTCTCCTCTTTACAGTCCTTCTAGATATGACGAGTCTACCCGTAATTCCAACATTTCACCTTGGAATTCTTACCAGGAGACTTTGATCTCCCTTCATATTTGGATTTAGACTTCTTGTCTTTCTTCAAGTCTCTCTCCTTTGATCTACCCCAAACAACAAGAGCCTCCTTGGCCATCTCAAAATATTTCCTTCATGTTTCCTCTGGCAATAACGAGAGGGGGGTGAATTAGTATCTTCGTAAACTTATTGAACAAATACCATCCAATTACTCCAACACATATAATATTAAGAATGAGAAAAAGCATTAACATACCACACAACACATGAACAAAAGGATTTTCACATGAAAAACCCAAAATGGGAAAAACCACGGTGAGGATTAGCTCACAATATAGTATAACCAGTTATAAGATATTACAAAGGGTGGTTCACTGCTAGTACTCACTGTCCAAAATGGGGGGCTCACTACCTACAAAAGATACAATATCAAAATGGCTTATAGCCAGAAAATGAACTGATAAAGTAACACCTAACCAGTGATGATTCAATTCCTTTGAAGCTTAGTAAAATGACTTTACACACTTCATCATCTTTGCATACTTATCTCTCTTCGCACTTCACATTCACCCCATCAATATCAAAATTTTCTAATATATATATCTAACTTATCTACAAGCATCAATTAGGTTGGCCTAATTAGATGCAACCCTTATTCACCAAAAAGATAGTTGTCAGCTTCAAGCGAGTACAAAGCCTTTCCAAAAACAATTCAAGCATGTAGCATTCTTACAACATGTCGGTATGGACCTAAGATAGGTCAAAATTGCATCGGCACCACAAAATCAATTCATTACAACATCAACAATACATTAGGTCGGCCAGAGATAGACTTAATAACAAAAATGAAACAACAAAATAATGCCAACTCGCCATATGAGCACGTGTGCACATGAAATTCTGAACATACAAATTTTTGACATCCAAAAACCATTTCCCAAAACTGCAAACAAGGATAATCATCAGCAAAGGATTCCAGACCAAAATATCGGAGGATAATAATTACATACCGATTCAGAATACTGCATCAAGCTAGAACTTAAACTTGTAGTTGTAACTCATATAACATGGTGACATCAATGACAACATAAAAGCTGGATAATGAGATGTTCTTCTTCATTCTTCTAACAATCTCCCCCTTTGTCATTGATGGAAACATGTGCCAACAAAATAAATATAAACCTCATATATACAACACACTCTCCCCTTTTCTCTCCATAACATTCTCTCCCCTTTTCACATCAAGGACAAAGGGTAGTCCAAAAACATGAAAACTGAAAAAGAAATACATAGAGGAAGGTGAGCCTTGAAGCTCCTTAAGAATACCTTGCTATGCTGCCTTACCATTCTCCCAACTCTTCTTGGTGGATATCAACATTTTGTTCATAGATTCTAGTTCCATCAGACTTTCTTCTGCATCATCTAGAGTACTTGGAGTCAGATTGATCTTCTCTAATTTCTCTACATTGGCCAAAGCATTAGCCAAATAATTAGCCACTGGAGTGTACTCCATTCTCGCAAGGTCACCTAACTAACCAAATCTTTTGATGATGTCTTCCTTCTGCTTCTATAGAATAAAGAATTTTTCTCTATGAATAGAGATAGCATTCCAGGTGGTTCTGTCTTTTTCTTTGGATGCACTGTATGTACTGGAAACAATTTTCAATTGGGACTAAATAGATTCCATGAGATCTTTAATACTTTGTGTGGCATCTGACCACTTTATGCAATAAGCAAATACAATATTTGCTTCAGAATCACAAGCTTGCACAACTTCCAAACTCTTTCACATTGGTGTGTACCAGAGCACACTTATCATGAAGTGCCAAAATCCTTTTCTCTACCAATTATTCCTCAATTTCTTGTCTTGTCTTCTCACCTAGTCCGGAGTCATACTCCTTAAAGGATTCCAATAAAAATTTTAGATTCTCTACTAGAGTGAGAGATGTCTCCATTGATGTACAAAGGGTGGCCTCCTGCAAAGATTTGAGAGCATCATCAATAAGCTTTGTCCCCTTTTGATATGTTTCCAAAATTTCTTTTCTTTTAGATGCATGCAATGCATCCCCCAACACCAATTTATGAATGGGAGAAATCTTATCCAGATCCACACTACCTTGAATCATGGGGAGTTGTAGAAGTTCTAGATGAATCACCAGCTGGAATTTTATTTTCATCGATAACAAGCCTTTCAAAACATCATCGCCGGAGGAGGATTCTCTGGGGGACCTATTAGAATCTACAACCTACCTTTGATCTTCTTCATTCTTCCTCTATTCTTTCCTCTTCCTCTACCTTTTCTTCTTCCTCTACTACTTTTTCTTCTTTCTCATCTTTATTTCCTTCTTCATTCCTTTCACCTTCATCTTTCTCCTTTTCTTCTTCATTATGCTCCAGAGGGACAACACCATGCTTCTCTGGTTCAACTTCTTCCTCATTTTGTTTCTCTATCTCCAGAGGATCATTTGTAGCACCTGTTTCTAGAAGGATGTTTGTGTCATTTATTTCCGAAGGAATGTCTTCCTTAACCTCTACAAAATATTCTTCTCCTGATTTAGGCGCAGAACCGGATGGGAGTGCACCAAACATACCATATTTTTCAGCCATACGCCTAATGGCTTCTGCAGTTTCTTTCCTTATTTTATTTATTTGCTTCTTATCTTTTGTCATCAAAGTGTTTACTCTTTTCTTCATCTAGAACATCTTTGAGCAAACCTTCTTCAGGGTTTCCAAATCATTTGGGGTCAAAGAGGACCCAATCTTCTCAAATGCATCATTTTGTATCTTCTCTTCCAATTCAACAGACTTTGATCTCCTTTTCATTAGGTCTTCCCACAGTTTCTCAGGAACATTATTTTTAAGATAATCCCAACTGACTTCTAAGGTGATAACATACTGAATAATAGCCAAAATAAATGTTTTCATGTCCTCTCTACGTACTTGATCATAATTTTTTGCTGTAGGTTGCAACATATCTTCATAATGCACCAAACTATTAACTAATGCCTCTAATCTAAGAGGGGAACCAGGTCTTACCGATGGGGCCTTTTGTTCTTCCTGGTCTGGAGATACCTCTTCTGACACTTTTTCCTTCTTTGAGTTTGGTGTGGTGTGCACATGAACACCAAAGGCCCGTTCTTCATCTTCTTTGGAGGATGACACATAATGAAATATTTTACTGCCAACACTAGCTTCTTATGAAGCACCTTCACCAGAGAACATGCTCCCTCTCTTCTTTCTTACCAAATTTGTTGAAGGGTTTTCCTCCTCTTCCTCTTTCTCTTTAGTGATACCGAGATTCTTTTCCCTTGTAGCCTTTTCTTTCTTTCCTCTCTTGATTGGTGCCATTGGAGGAGTCTCTTTTCTTTTACCATATCTTGTATTGGGTCCAGAAGGAGTCAGGCCTTTTTCTTTACCCTAAGCTCTAGGCTTTACCTTCACTGATGCAGGGGTTGCAGATGGTTTTGAAGGAGTGGTCTTGCTAGATCTCCTTAGTCCTAATGATTCTCTAGCCATCTATTCTCCCATGGCTCTTCCTTGTACAATTTTCTCATCAGTGAAGCCATACTTTCTAAGCATTTCATCAACATTCTTTCTTATCACAAGCTTCCTATGCTCCATGATAACTTCCATAGATTTTTTTGCATAAGTGCCCATTCTAGGTTCACTGGTATTTTTTGGAATTTTCAAGAAAAATTGTACATAGCCTTTAGCTTCATCCTTTGTAACCTCATGACCCAATGGTTGAATCCAGATGATTTGGGGTTCAACAACTTCAATCATGCACTCATCAGAGGAGACATGAAATATGATGTCATTCTTGTATTTCTCAACAAATTTCCTTGGAATCCTTTCTCTCTCATTCATGTTTCTCTTGAATACAACAAAGAATATTGTCAGAACATTATCTCAATTCTTCAAATCACCCAAGTTGTGCATATAATAAAAAATTTGATGTGCAACTAGTCTTGATGTATCCCAAATCACCACATCATCTCTTTCGGAAAGTCTTCTAAGAAAGTAGAACAACAAACACACAATCAGAGAACCAAAATTGAATGCATATTTCTTCTCCCTTGTCATCTTCAGGTTTTCAAACAACTATTGTCGGAGAAGTTCACATAAATCATACTCAACACCATTTGCTGCCATGTCATATCTGGTGTAAATAGTTGTAGTAGACACAAAATTTTCTCTATTTGTGAAGTAGATCTTATGACTAATCATTATAGTTGCATACTTCATAGTAGGATTGGTAATAGGCTTTGTTGCAAGAGCCCTTCTATCAAATGTTGCTCTGGTGAGTTCCATCAACAATTCATTCTTCACAGACTTCAACACTGGTACTGGTTTGGTATCACAGAGTCCGGTAATAGCCTCAATCACTTCCTTGGTTATAAGGTGAGGTCTGTTAGTCCACAAGAACTTACATCATGCATTGTTCTAAGAGTTGGTTTAACATATTTGTCATCAACAGTGGAGTTGAATTTAGGAAAGTGATTCCATTGATCCAACTTCTTTGCAACAATATTTCCATACTTGGGTTTTATCAAGAAATCATTCCTAGTGAGCTCATTCTGTCACATATATATTAACTTATTGTGATTATACTCCTTAGTTTTAACTCGAATGTACATTCTAGTGTCTTTAGTGGGCATCAAACCATGAGGAATTGATGAGAAGGCCCCCAGAGGGTCTTCTTCGAAAACTTCATGGAATATTTCTTATAAGAAGGTTTAGGTCTTTCTAACACATTTACAACTATAGGAATTTCCATTTCTCCACAAACTGAGCTCAAATGATTTCAAAAAGAAGATTCACACAAACTCACAACAACACAGAAGAGTAAAATGCCTTTTTCTTTCACAAAAACCAGAACTAGGGTTTGCACAACTCACTCTCCAAATCGCCTCAAGAATGCTGCAAATCGCTCCACTTACTTCAAATGCACAAGTGATCAACATGCCTTAAAAATCTGCTATATAAATCAATGATCTGCCCTAATTCACATTAAATGTGGAAGAATTCAAAAAGTTGATAAAAGCCTTCTTCACTGCACTGTAAAACCCTAATTTTCTCCACAAATGATCATGCATGCACCTTTTCTTCTGGTTCCTTTTGCATAACCTCTATTTATCCATTATTTATGACATATCTTCATGTCAACAATTGACACACCAGATATCTAGGGGGTTCAAATAATTTTCTATTAATGCTCCCCATAAAATCCATCTGCATTGTTAGAAAATAAGGAAAAAGATGATATAATTGAGCAAATACAAACACAAATAACTATCCCTATTCTAAAACAAGACAAACACTTGATCATATGGGGGGATTGGTGCTATTTTGATATGGAAAATATCCCTTTCCCAACCCCTTTATGATAAGCTAATGATAATGATGGACAAGATCATTTCTCAAATGAAGAGAGTGACCTTGCATGAGTGATTGTGGAGACGATTTGTGGAGTTGTGAACAAGATTAGTTCTCAAACCAAGAGAGTAACCTTGCATAAAAATTGTAGATGGATTGATGGAGATTAAGGCCATAATTTATAGATTTTCTTGATGAGAGATTGGCCAAATGGGTGAATGTGGGATTAAAGATCCACCAATGAGAAGAGGCCACTTGTCAAGTGGTGATAGGCCAATGGATGTGCAAGATTTGGGAAGTGTACCCATGAGAGGGAGTTTCAAATTCAAATTTTACAATAAATTTAGAGAGGGGGACAAGAAAAAGAGCAATAAATGCAATGTTGGAGGGACAAATCAACTTGTCATGTTTTTCAAATTTGAGGGCCATGTTGAGTGAAAATGAGGGTTTTAATAAATCAATAAATTGATTTATTTGTGCAAGTGGCTAAATCTAGAGAATGCAAGTGGATGGGTTAGGTTAGGCTAATTAGGATTATGTTAGCTTAATGATGATTAGGTGAGTTTGACTTTTAGGACTTGGATATTTGATTTATTTAAATAGAAAATGATGTAATATGATTTGGGATTTGATTAAATAGCCATTTGATTTATTAAAAGGTTGATGATAATGTTTATTTGATTTTAAATAAATGACCTTAGGAGATGAGATTACCTAATGAATGGATGAAAGTGAACCTGATTAATTGATGAATGGACCTAATGTGAAATCTAGTTTAGTTAATGAATGAACCTAATTGAATGCACAATGTTAATTTTGCATGTCTACATTTTGCCCCTCTTTGAAGCAATGTACTTGTTGCGTTGGTTCAAAGAATAACTTGCCATGATCAAAATTTAAAAAATTTCTAATTTTTCGGATGCCCCAGCACTAAGAAGTACACTGGTACATTGCCCCCTCGAGAGATCAAGAAAAAAGATTCAATTTGAGGGTCAATCTCATGATAAAGAGGTTCAAAATGGATGGTTATGGATGATGATGCAAATGAGATGATTTTAAGATGCTTAGAATAACAAATCTATATTATCCTAAACAACTTAAATGATGATATGATGTGATATGATGTGATTATGCAATGGATGATTTATGGGATGCTTAGACTAACAGATCTATATTATGATGATGATGCAAATGGAATGCATGTGAAATGATCGATGTTTCCTATTATGTATGATATGAATGATATGTGGTATGCTGATAGTTTGTGGATGTAGGATGGATGCAGGATGCAAGATGTATGTATGATGGATGCATTGGTGATGATGATGTTAGTGCAAAAATGAGATGATGACAAGAGGATCCAACAAGTCCATGATCTAACGAGACTTTATTAGAGATGATGATGATGATAGATTATGATGATAGATGATGATTTTCTTATCAAGGATTGCGATTTTAAAAGGGCTACTTACCTTATGTTTGATAACAAACGTAGGTACGATGCATCAAGGTATAAAGAACTAGGATGGCGTTGTGCCTAGTGCGATGGACTTTGACTCGACAAACAGATAGGAGTATTCTTGTTCACACTTGACATGCGGAAACCTTGCTAGGACGCACCTAACAAAGCAAGTATTTGCCAAGTTATTTTACAAGAACATCCAACAAGCACAGTAGATAAAAGATAATGATCGTTGCCCCATTCCTATCTATCTAAATCCTTCATTCGGATATCATCGAGAGGTCCTTGGAATGAGCGCAATAAGATAAATCAAAAGAAAAGATCAAGTACACAAACAATCCAATGTTCTTCATACCTTCAACCAGAGGGATGTGTTTTGATAGGATAAGAATCCAAAGTGATATCCAAAATGATGCCCATTGTCAGAACGATATATCCTAGGACATGCATTGTATAGGATGATGATGGTTTTGATAAGTTGATTTAGAGGCTGTTGATATGAGGTTGATTGACATGTTTGAAAATGATTAAGAGTTTGATTTTGTTTTAAAGATTTGTTGTTTGCTTTTGATTTTATGATTGAAGATGGATTTTGCTGATTGTTGTGGCTGTTTCTATTTGTGTTGCCAAAGGATGAAGGTGATGATTAGTTTATCATGGATTATTGATTATTGCGGGTGAAAGCGAGATGAGGCAGATGGATTTTTTCAAATATTTGGATGTTTTTGATGTTTTCAAATGTTTTGAGGCTGTTTTTGGTATTTTTGAGTTTTTTACAAATGTTTTTTGATTTTTTGATTTTTTGATGTTTTTGGATTTTGTGTCTTGGGGGCTTATCAAAGATGATCCTTGCCTACATTTAAGCTCAGAGACGACGTAGTTTAGATTCCATGTTTTTGATATTTTTCTAACTTTTATGAATGTTTTTGGATTTTACGTTTTTTTAATGTTTTTGGATTTTGATGTGATTTTGGATTTTTCGCATGATTTTGATGATTTGGATATGGAAATGTGTGACGATGTTAGTGCTCTATTTGGGATTTTTTTGAAGACCAGGCTAAGGTTGACTGATCAAATCGATGGATTGATGATGATGATAACATTGTTGAGGATGCACAACAATGCAAGGATAGTGTTAAGCAACACAAGGATTGGGATGTCGATCGGATTGATGATGATAACATTGTTGAGGATGCACAACAATGCAAGGATTGATTGATCAGGATTGATGATGATAACATTGTTGAGGATGCACAACAATGTAGGGATTGATTGATTGGGATTGATAATGATAACATTGTTGAGGATGCACAACAATGTAAGGATAGTGTTAAGCAACACAATGATCAGGAAGGATATCCTAAGATTATGGATTGATTGGATTCGATTGATTAGGATTGTTGAAGCTTGGTTTGGAACAAAAGTTGTTCGAATGATTTGACGTGATGTTTGAAGTGTAAATTAGATGCAACTGATAATGATTGTTTGGATTGATGTTCGATGAAAGATTAAGACTGATAAGGAATGTCTTCTTGTGAAAACATGCCATGGGCTAGTTATTTGGATTTTGGATCACAAATGCTTTGACCAGTTTGATTTCTCATTTTCCAATGTTCGGATCACCATATAAGGTGAAGGATATAGATCAAGATTTATTCCTGAAGCAAGATGTAAATATCTACTCCCAATGTCTAGCAATGTATGGAATGTGATGGATGAATGCTTAGATAGGGGTATGGATGGATGGATACACAAAGGATGCCAAGGATTATCTTGCGATAAGATATTTGGATAAAGAATGCTCATTTGGATAATGCTTCATGGCTCAGATAATGTTGTATAGGATAGGATCAATGAAAATGGACCATGTCAAGATGTTTACCATAAGCAAGTGCAAAGTGTGCCCCAAACCTTCATCAAGATCAAGATAACTTGGATGATGGATGCAGATGGATCAAAATGGATTGGATAAATGGCTCATGGATGAGTGGATTTATTATGGATAAGATGGATGGGATGAGATGCTTTTTCCTGAAGTGGCACACGTAGATGCTTGATTCTACACATGACACTTTTTTTCTAGGTTTTTGTCATGGTCTTGCCCAAAGTGCCACTGTAGTGGTTTTCACTAGAGGACAATTTTTTTATTTTTTATTTTTTTCTTTACTATTTTCAATCCTTTTTCTAATTTTTTTGGATTTTTTGCTTTTTTGATTTTTTTGGTTTATTCAAAATATTTAAAGCTAATGCTAAACCACTTGGTAGTGCTGATGTAGATGCCCCTGTCATAATGTGCCATTGATATCCTGCTCGAAGAAGTTGCTTTGCTAAGATATGTGCACTTGAATGCAACTTTTAGGGTTCTTGATCTGCTTTGTCAATACTAGAGTTGACTTTGTCTTTGTGCGCACATCGTGATAAAGTGCCTTCTAAATCCTTATGATGAAGGGTCGTTGCCAATACAAGGTCAATTTGAGAATTAGATATCATGTGTGGAGGCGTGGATGGAGTGTGTTTAGGGATAAAAGATGGATTGGTTGATAGTTTGGAACCTTTGACTCTCCAAACTTGGGAAGATGAGCAATGATGGGTGGATATGAAAGTGTGCATGGAATTAGGATCAACTACTTGATACACTTTGTACGTCACTTGAAAAGACTTCTTTTTCTTTTGTGGACATCTTTGATGGATACTTTTCCCTTTTTTATTTTTCCCCATAGTATCTTTGATTGTTGGAGTTTGATAGGGATGATCTTTCTTTGTATTCTTTGGTATCCATGCATATTTGATTTTTCAATTATGCTTCTCAGTTTCTTTCGATTTGATAACATTCTTTGTTCTTTGATGTTGGTCCCAATTCGTGGATGGGGTGATGGGTGGGTGAAGATTCATGATGTGACTGGTTGTAGTATTGACATCAGTTTTATCATAAGGATTCTTTGTGCTCCCCATGTTGATGTTTGCTTGAGACATAGTTGCCCCCAGTATGGTGGTAGTAGTACCTTCATGCTTTGATTCTGCTTGTTCCGAGAGATTTTGTTTAGAATGAATTCTTTGATAAATGACCACCGTAGGTGACGTTATTTCCATTTGCTGCTCTGCTAACTCTAGATTATACTGTTTTGTCTGATTTTCTTCCTTGAGTGGATAATGTTCAATATCTTTATTCATGATTTCCTCAAACTAATTTTGGGATATATCTTATCCTAATGTTGATAACTCTGTTTGACTGTAGGAGTTAATAATCTGCTCTTTGTGTGTAACAAAATTTTGTTCTAGATGAAGATCATCTACATGTCCATCCATAGAAAGCATCTCATGGGTAGATGGAGGAGTATGTGCTACATGGATATGATCATCTTGCATAGATAGGAGAGTGTCCATTAGATTGTTGTAGTATCTTGAAGATACAAATTCTCGATCTTGAATGATTTCAGAGTTCCTTTTGACATTCTTTAGATCAAGTTCCTGACATGGGTCACTTTCAAAGGATGGATTACTTACAAAGGGTTCTTGGATGTCGTCCTTAGACATGGTAAGTGGTTCAATATCCTCAAGTGTCGAGTTTAGGGTTCCTTCAGTATCTGTAACCATGAGGTCAAAGGGGGTCAACATGTCTTGGAAAGGACCATTGCTAGACTTTGGTGAAAGATGTTGATCATGCTTTTGAATAAATCTTTGAGATATGTCCTCTAACTCATTAGGTGATGTAGAGACATTTTAAACATGATCATAGGTGAACGGATTGTGCATTATGTCAATAGGATCAAATAATCCTAACACTTCTTAATAGAGATCATTAAAAAATGGCTCTTGATGTATGGTGAGTTGATCATCAGGTGGGGTGGAAACATCTTCAAGGTGCTCGTCAATGGAGAGATCTTGATCATTGTTTTGAACAATTTTGGTGGAGGGATTTTCAATGTCTTCAACCAAAGGGTCAAATTTTGTTGACATTTCTTGAATTGGATCATTGTTGGTTGGTGGATTTTAATCATGATTGAAAAGTGACTCCTGACATATGTTGATTTGATCATTAGACATAGCTTCAAAGTACTCAGTGATGGATTGATCTTGATCCTTGTTCTCAACAATTTTCATTTTTTGTGTTTGTGCTTGCATTTTTTGGGTAGCTTGAGAGGCTTGTTGCACTTGTTGAGCTTGTCTTGCTTGTTGCGTGGCCAAATATTGTTGGATGGCCCTTTGGTAGGCTTGGTGAGCTTTTAGCGCAATGTTATATTGTCTTGCTATGTTTGGTTTTGGTGGTAGTGGTGGCGGATTTGAAATCGTGTTGGATGTGGTGACAAGTTGTTGAGATACGCTTGGAGCGATCATGGTAGTGATGGGTTGAGATATGATGGGTGTGATAGGGGTGGATGGAGTGATCAAGGTGATAGGTCCTTGGGAGACCATGTTTTTATTTTTCAGGATTGATGTTGTCATTTGATTAGATACCATCTATTGGTGCGATGTCGATGGTATATCCAAAGGATTTGATGTGATGACTTGATTGGTGTTAGGTGGATTGATTTGGATGGAGTGATTGTTGCTAGGTAAAGGGGGAAGCCCTAAACCAAGGAATGATGTTGATATGGGTAATGGTGTTGGAGATGTCTCTTAGCACAATGATTCAACTATTTTGGTAAGTGTAGCAATTTGATCTAGCCAAATTTGTTCTTGATTTTGATCTTGACTCCCTTGATATAGTTGATTTGGCTTGTGTTTAAGCAGATTTGGAGTGTGTACTTGTGTTTGATTTTGGATGGGATCATGGACAAATTGATTTTGGGCATTGTTCTGACTTAGGATGATGTTTAGATTTGGCATGATAGGTTGAATTTGACCATTGTTGATGTTTGGAATATTTGTATGATTTGCAAATGTATCTATCCCAAAGTTTGTCAGATTCATGTTTCGAACACTTGTACTTGGTACATTTTCATTTGGCATGTAGGGATTTGGTGGGATGACTTTGTTCGTTTGAAGGCTCATGCTTTGATTGTTCGGTTGATAGACTTGTAGGTTTGGATTTAGATCTACAATCAGAAAAGGTGTTCCAATCTTTGATTTGGGAATACTCACACTTGTTGTACCATTGATGTTTGTCGAAGGAAATGATCCCATGTATGGATTGTATAAGTGTGAGTTTTGATAATCCATCGGCATTGTAAGGCTTTGAAAGTTCAATTGATTTGGATTACTCATGATGTATGGATCAAGTTTGTATTCCATGTTCCTCTTGTGTTTTTACCTTGTTGAAAAAGTGACCTCTAAGGTTCTTAGGACCAATGACGAGATGAAGGATGAAAGGGGGAAATGATATGAGTGTTGAACATTTAGGAACTTTGGATCAATGCTAGACTTAGGGTTTGATTTTGATTGGTTTGATTTGGATGATGAACTTGTAAACCCTAAGATGTTGGATGTGATCTTAGGATGAATTTGTTCAAAAGGATTCTGAATTCACTTAAATGTATAAGAAAGAATGCATTCCCATACACCTAACTAAACAAGGTGATTTTTGGTTTGATGATTTACCCAAGTCTAGAATGACATTTCCAAAGTTCTAAGGTTTGGTGGGATGGATTTTGATAAGTGTTTGGATGGATGAAGTGTTTGAGTTGCTCCTAAATGAACCTAGGAAGGACTTGTTTACTAGGCCAAGATAGTGAAGAACATGTCTTTCTCTAAGAGTAATTCAAAATCAAAAGACCAATGTTTGCATGAAAACCATATGACCAAAATATGCCAAGCACATATGTGGGGTCCAATTGATTTAATCTTTGCTTAATGGATTCATTTTACCACAAACACACTCTTGATTAGACTTTGAATCTAGATGTCTAATGTCTCAACTTTCCCCTTATCCTGCAAAGTGTGTTATGCAGAAACCAAGGAAATTTGAGGCAAGAGTTACCTAAAGTTGACTTTAGTAGAAGCAAATTGAGATGAAATCCAAATGTTTAGATGCCTCTAAGGATACAAATCCCAAGGGCAAGCAATAACACGTGAATTTTTTCAAGGATATTTTCCTCTCCTAAAGGGTTTGAGATTTGATGCTTTGTTGAATGTTGGTTTCAATGTTTTCGATAAAAGCACTATGTTTTCAAGCAATGTAACATTCCTAGCTCAATTGGTACATTTTTCTTAGTGGGATTGCCTCATGCCCTTCGTAGAAGAGATGATTTTACATGCAACCAAGGAAGAAATATATAGGTATGTTAAGAATGAAGTCTTAACCTCTATATTTCAACCAAGATCGGACATGGCAAGTAACTTCTTGGAATCTAAGTTCCAATGCACCACTTCGATAAACTCAGTCAATGGATCAATAGGCCACTACAAACAAGGGTTCTAGTTCAGACTTTCTGTTCATAGGAGTTGACCCAATGTGGCAAGAGTCCCCTTTCGGATCCATCTTGTCGGAGTCAACTGTGTGATATTGGCATTTCATTCAATATCCACATTTATATCCCGACTGGAAATACTCTTGGCTTTAGAGTGTTACCGGTTGAATTGCTCCCTTGGATGAGTACTTTTTCCCCAAGGCAGGCCCTCTAGGATAAACAAAAGCAAGCAAAGACAAAATCCATAACTCGATCAATCTTTGACGACTCAAAGAAAGAGAATATACGCGATGATGCCCTACTCACACTCGCACAAGATGTTCAATTTTAAACCCAAATCGAAGTGTGTATGGGAAATTATTTACGCAACTTAATGTCACCAAAAGCCTTTTGATTCTCAAGATCACCGTGAGGCGTGAGAGAAGCGCATACATCTTTTGATGATATTACTTTGTGTAAATAATTACAAAACAATAAAGGCACACATTCATTTTATCCTTCATTGCAATGATTTGATTCGTTTTAAAACACCAATGTCAAATGTGAGTTTGTTTGTTCAATTTTAGACCAAATCAAAAAGCTTAGTGAGTTTCTAATACTCAGTTTTAATCCAATTTTGAAAAAAAATCCAAAATAATGATTGATTTTAAACCCCAAATTGAAAGTGAGTTGTCTCAAAATAGAAAACGAGAGCAAGAAATGGATGTTTCAAGTTATTAAGCATTAAAAAATGCTTTTCTCAAGTTTAAATTCAATGTTCAACTCAAATCTGCTTTCTTTCACTTAACCTCCATGTGAAAGAGAGACCATCTTCGTTTGTTGATATAATCCTGCAAACATTACAAAGCCATCAGAAATAAGATTCTTTTCAATTTTGCAAGATAATAATAAAAGAAAAAGACATCCATATGTTAGAGCTTTATACCACCAGATTAAAAAACCACTTATAACAATGAGCAAATAATGATAACCAAATGAAAATCCATTTTTTGTTTAAATATACAAAAGAGTTTTAGACAATCAAGTTGCTCCCCAAAAATTTGAAATTGAAGATTTTTGAGTCTTCTCTACCAATGATGTAAAGCCCTGTGATTCAAGCATTTAAAAAGAACTAATGACATGTACTTTCGCTGCCACCGATGGCCTACACATTCTAGAAATGGTTAAGAAGACAAACGAGATGAAGTATGTGAAATCTTTATTAAATGGACAACTACCCCTTTGTCAATTATGATATCTCCCAAATCTTTTCATCTTGGCAGTGACAGTAAATGTTGATAGGACTACAAGTAAAAAACTCCAACGCACTCATTCCTATCAAAATACCTAAGGGAGAATGGAGCTATCCTAAAGGCATCGTGTGTGTAAAGTGGCACTATCATAAAGGAAAATGTCAAATCATGAAACAGATTTATCAGCCATTTAAAATTTCAGGCAAAGTCTTAACTTCTTATGTGTTTTTCACTTAGGCATGGTTATCAAATCTGAAATGACATGCCACACAAATGTAGACAAATGAGGGCTCCATTCAAACATTTGAGTAAATCAAGACCACAACCACTATCTTGCAGTCAACGCATAGAGAAACAAAGATAAAAAAAAAGCATTCAATAATGTTATATCAAGCAAAAGGATTTTAACAAAATTCCCCAGTAGAACGCAGTATCATGGTCTGCAGTGATTGTGAGATAGGTACGAGTTTTTCTGCAAGATGGTTAATGATGTTATGGTATCACACCTTAGACAATATGCTAAAAAAGCTCTCCTTTTGTTTGACACCTTCAACCTGTGCATAACCATGCGTCAAACCTATCTGCATCACACGACATCCTGTTAGAATCTAGTATATTTCTATTGACTTAGCGCCAGTATGTGCATTACCCGATGTTGCCAGAGCTTTTTAGTGAAATCTTTTTGAAACAACATTACTTGCTGTTAGGTAGTTTCCAGCTCTTATGTCAGATTAGGCGGATGCATCCCAAGCTCTCACCAATGAACGTCACTTCCTTCTGACAAAAGCCAACTACCTAAACTAAAGCGCCACTAAGTACTTCAATAATGGAGAATACCTTTTGATAGGATTGATTGATGTGCAGTAAGAATAAAAGGTCCAAGAGGGATGTTGTGGCATGGACTACTATGGTTGTGAGTTATGACGCTCATATTTGGCATGACAAATTTGTTAGACCCAATCAATGTCTTAAAGACATATAGGTGCAAAGCATATAGGCACAGCAAATGAAACACTTGCCTGCAATATAATATCTTGCACCACGTCAAGTATCCAGTAATAATGAAGGGACATCCATCGGTGCATAATAAAAGCAAGATTTTTGTTTGAAATGCAGCAACACAGTAAAGGCAAGCAAATTGTTGACAGTGAGATGTGAAGGCATAGGCAGGGTGTGTGAACTATTTAACAGAATGCCTCAGAGAGATGTGAAGCACAGACAAGGCATTTGAACTATTGACAGCAAGATATCGACAAGCTGTGCGAGCTATTTTTTGACCAAATGCCCCATGAAATGTGAAGCGCAGGCAAGGCACGTGAACTGTTTCGTAGAATGCCCCCAAGAGATGCTATGTGTTATAAACTATAAGCTTGATAGAGCATTCACTGTGCATTTCAAATGATGAACTATAATGGGATAACAAAGATTATCTGAAAATTAAAGACTCGACCACACTTGGTAGAAAAAACTCTTGAACATAGATTTTAAGGTTAGCAGATCTCTAAGTTTGATCGAGCATCATTGGATTGGGGGAATGAAATGGAATGAGAAAGATTAGGCTGAGTGTGATTCATGTTCATAACGTTTATATGCGCATACCTCCATGTAAGTGAAGAAGTATAAGTCCAAACTTATATTGATGACTTCCTCGTGTCACAAATCATTTAGCGTGAGGCTTCTTCACCTTACTGTCAAGTCACCACAGTGCCTTCTCAAAGATAAAGATGCCCCTACTCGTTTGATGCGCGCCAATTTTTGAACTCATAAACAATAACTAGAACTTTATTTTCTGCAACCATATATGATCAGATGATACTCATAAATGAACTCGAGAGCTCTCCTAGATTGAATACATCTCTAGGGGTGACATAATCTGTATAGGATCTAGACTAGATTGTAGTATTTAAATGCTTAACTTTTACAATGCTTTTACAATGATTATTTCAAGTTAATTAAATCAAAATTAACTTAAGGAAATAACAGAATAAAAGTAATAACAAGGTGATTATAACAGAAGGAAGGAAATGAGAGACAGAAAGAGAGAGAAGAAGAGAAGTGCAAACAGTTGATAACGGAGTTCGTCACGAAAGTGACTACGTCTCCGGGTCCACTCCAATAGAGAGACCGATCTGATTAACTCCAAAATCGATTACAATAGCACCACCATTCTTCAAGCAATTCGGCAGCGTAACGATGCTCTGATATGCAAGAATGATTTGGAAACTCTTCAACAAGACCCCTCTTCCGTCACTTCAGCATCAGGACTTCATCACCTGAAAAAAACTTGAATTCTACTCTCACCTCACACCCCTTTTTATACAAATAATTTGCTCAAATTGGTCTTTAACCAATTGATTTACAAAATATTCACCTTATCTCTCCAAATACATAAAATATCTTTTACAATCTCCCTTTTACATAAAAAAAATCTTCAAAAATCTCATAATCCCCCCATTTTACATAATAGATATTTGAAAATCTTTATCAAAAAATCCCATTATTAATTCTAGCCCCTAATTCACTTGTTCTTGGGCTACTATTATCTACATTGGTTACACTTAATCCTTTAAAAAGGATTATTGTTTTTAAGATTTTTAATTTAGGGAGGTTGTTTTAATTTATAAGGCATTCGGTTCTGATCCTTTGTTAAATAAAACCGATGCCATATATACAATTGAACTGCTCGATGGCTCGACGGTGATCATAAACTTTTGGAACCCGACGGTTCCGGGTTCCACTCCCGGCGCTTGAAATTTTAAAGCAACTTCTAAAAAAAAACCTTTAGCAAAAACAACAGGCAACTATATATAGTTAGCCGCATTCGGTGTGGTGTAACGGCAGCGCGTTAATCTCAGATGTAGGAGGTCGCGGGGTCAAATCTCCCTATCAATTTTGTTAAAACAAATAAACTGAATTGAAACTGCCGACGGAGAAGATGGAGGACGAAATGACCACGTGTCGCACCAGGAGGGTGCCACGTGGCAAAATCTAATTGGCCGATAGCAGTGACGTGAACAACTCAGCATTGACGTGGATGGTGACGCAGTGCTGACTCAGATGATGACGTATCTTCCACCTAGGATGCCGACTGTATGCTGACAGGGATGGTGACGTGTCCACTGACGAAGCTGACTGGACGCTGACTCAGATGCTGACAGTGCTGATGACGTGGCATGCTGACTGGACGCTGACTGGATGCACGGATGCCACGTGTCGTGATTTGATTGGTTCCGTACAACGCTGACAGGGAAGCCACGTGTTAGAATCTGGTTCGGCCACTTCATCATCCGTACAGTACGAAATGCTGACGTCAGCATCCGTACGGTCCACCTCAACAAGTCAACTGCAAACTTTGACCGCTGATAAGTTGAGCCTCCGATGTCGGATTTCGACGAAACGAACGTTGTCAGAATCATCTCGGTGAGCTCTTCAATTTGATGTTGTTTCCGTTGACTTCCAAAACAATCATTTTTTCACTTCCTGGATGCCCCTGATCCTGGTTTGACCAAAGGTTTGACTGGCTATAACTCGTGCAAACGGACTCCTTTTCGCTCCGTTCGAGTTGCGTTGGAACCAGGACGCTGAGCTCTTCCTGATGGTGCTGATTTTGGAGAAAAATGAGACACTTCAATTTTCACTGAAAAATGTCCACCGGATCATGACATCTGATCACATCCACCTTTTGAAGCAGGAGAAATTAATCTGGATTTCAAGAGAAACGATGATACAAAATTCAAACAAAGCCATATGGACATAGAGAGGTAAATGCAATGTTTTGTTCCAGCGGGCTGCCTTTTGGACCAAAGACCACATTTGGGCCAGAAATAGATGTAGTTTCTCCAAGACACGAATGGACTATTGTTCACAGTGATACCAGCAGCCTTTGGGGTTAGTGTTAGGAAGGATTTGACTCAAAAAATCACGTATGCTCAAGTGTGAGGAATGGGGGTGCTTATTTTCTGCTAGGATACATGAATGGAGGCTCTTTAAACAGATTGCATAAAGCTGAGGAAATGCATGTTAGAACCATTCCTAGCTGTAAATAGAGGCAACTGGAAAATCAATGGCAATGAATTCTTGAGTTTAAATGACACATAAATACAAGATCCAAAATAATCATGTGCTCCAATACATCCATCAATTCCAAAACACTGATCTTTTAATGAGATGGAAACATCCATGTTAATGAGAAGAGTAGCAATACCTCAAAAGAGGCATATCTCCCTCCAATAGCATGATCAATATAAACTAACAGAGTTACAATGCAAAGGAAGACTAAATAGAAATATATTGATCCAAAGAAGACATGGAGAGTTCATACCAGTATAAACTAACTTGCAAATAACAATAAACCAAATGTAAACCTGCAGTTAGCAATAAAAATAGGCTCATCAACATAATCAATAGACATTTTCCCTCCCTCTAGCACCAGTATGTGAACCCCATTTCCAACTTACATTAGCAAAGCAAACATTTTAAATGTTAGATCAAAATGCAAGTATAAAATAAGAGTTCCCCATAAAATCCATCTGCATTGTTAGAAAATAAGGAAAAAGATGATATAATAGAGCAAATACAAACACAAATAACTATCCCTATTCTAAAACAAGACAAACAGTTGATCTTATGGGGGGATTGGTGCTATTTTGATATGGAAAATAGCCCTTTCCCAACCCCTTTATGATAAGCTAATGATAATGATGGACAAGATCATTTCTCAAATGAAGAGAGTGACCTTGCATGAGTGATTGTGGAGATGATTTGTGGAGTTGTGAACAAGATTAGTTCTCAAACCAAGAGAGTAACCTTGCATAAAAATTGTAGATGGATTGATGGAGATTAAGGCCATAATTTATAGATTTTCTTGATGAGAGATTGTCCAAATGGGTGAATGTGGGATTAAAGATCCACCAATGAGAAGAGGCCACTTGTCAAGTGGTGATAGGCCAATGGATGTGCAAGATTTGGGAAGTGAACCCATGAGAGGGAGTTTCAAATTCAAATTTTGCAATAAATTTAGAGAGGGGGACAAGAAAAAGAGCAATAAATGCAATGTTGGAGGGATAAATCAACTTGTCATGTTTTTCAAATTTGAGGGCCATGTTGAGTGAAAATGAGGGTTTTAATAAATCAATAAATTGATTTATTTGTGCAAGTGGCTAAATCTAGAGAATGCAAGTGGGTGGGTTAGGTTAGGCTAATTAGGATTAGGTTAGCTTAATGATGATTAGGTGAGTTTGACTTTTAGGACTTGGATATTTGATTTATTTAAATAAAAAAATGATGTAATATGATTTGGGATTTGATTAAATGGCCATTTGATTTATTAAAAGGTTGATGATAATGTTTATTTGATTTTAAATAAATGACCTTAGGAGATGAGATTACCTAATGAATGGATGAAAGTGAACCTGATTAATTGATGAATGGACCTAATGTGAAATCTAGTTTAGTTAATGAATGAACCTGATTGAATGCACAATGTTAATTTTGCATGTCTACAGATGCAACCCTTATTCACCAAAAAGATAGTTGTCAGCTTCAAGTGAGTACAAAACCTTTCCAAAAACAATTCAAGCATGTAGCATGCTTACAACATGTCAAAATGGACCTAAGATAGGTCACAATTACATCGGCACCACAAAAAAAAAAAACTACAACATTAATAATACATTAGATCAGCGAGAGATAGACCTAATAACAAAAATGCAACAAAATAATTCCAACTCGCCATACAAGCACTTGTGCACATGAAATTATAAACATAGAACCTTCTAACATCCAAGAACCATTTCCCAAAACCGCAAGCAAGGATAATCATCAATAGAGGATTGTAGATCAATACCGAAGGATAATAACTGCATACCAATTCATAATATTGGATCAAGCTAGAACTTAAACTTGCAGTTGCAACTCATATAACATGGTGACATCAATGACAACATAAAAGCTGCATAATGAGATGTTCTTCATTCTTCTAACACAATCCACCCACAATTCCAGCATTTCACCTTGTACTTCTTGCTAGGAGACTTTTATCTCCCTTCGGATTTGGATTTAGACTTCTTGTCTTTCTTCTTGCCTCTCTCCTTTGATCTACCCCAAACAACAAGATCCTCCTTGACCATCTTAGAAGATTTCCTTCGCATTTCCTCTGGCAATAACGAAGCAACCACGTTTTCCATTTTAAAGGTGCTTTTTGTACTTCCAATAGCCATTACCAAATGATCCTGAGTGTCGAGTAATGAATTCAAATGGTTTGCTATGGATTCCCCTTCTTCCATCTTCAAGGAGTATAACTTCTTCCTCAAGAATAACTTATTCACCAAGGACTTCCCTTGATAAATGTCACCAATTTTCTTCCATAACAAAGATGTATTCTCCTCATGGAGGCTTAGGAGAGTAAAATCGGCTAGACAAAGTCTTATCAACTCTCTAGCTTTTCTATATGCGAGGTCCCAATCTTCTTTCTTCATACCTTGTGGGATAGTTCATAACACAGCAATCCAGAGGTCTCTATCCACCAATGGGTCTTCCATTTTGATTTTCCACAACTTAAAATTACCGCCATTCAACTTTTGAACTTCTACTCTTCTTGATGTGCTTGCCATCTCAAACTGTAAACAAGACAATCAATTTTCTATACAAAAATCTCACTAAACAGAATTAGCACAAAAAACTAGCCCTACTCACAAGGATAACACAATTGGCTAAGCTCTGATACCATTTATAAGGAAAGTACAGTGCGTAAATGCCTTCCTAATGAAAAATCCTTAGGAAAAAAGTGTAGAAAAACATTCATTTAACAAGTTATAGTCATTGAGATGCACAAACATGGAACAAAAAAGGACTAATTATCATATGCAGGGATAACACCAGATTTACATGGGAAAACCCTTACAAGAGAAAAACCCACACACACCAAGTAAAACCATTTTGTATTATAGTAAACAGATTACATACAGAGTTACAGACTTCACTCTTAGGTGTTAACCCATAGTAGCAATACAATCCCTTGACCGACCTCACTCATTGATTACAGTTCACACATTGTTGCAATGCTCGTAAAAGCATATAATGTAAAACCACTCAACCAAACTCTTCATCGAGTTGTACACCATTTTAATTTCAATACAGAGAATTAAATATACATTCAATGCATCCTACTATTCATCCAATTTGTTTTGATCTCGATCACCTCTGCAAACTGTGTCGCCGCCATGAAGATCAAATCTTCATTTTATTTGTCACTAGAGTAGTTGTTTAATTAATTTTCCCTCTAATTTTGATTACCATATGAGCTACTCATGTTCACACTGATGACTGCCACACAATTCACAACAAGGATTTGAATTGCATAATCATCTAGTCGATAATTTCCATATATTTATACAGGTCATTATCAATCGGGTCCCACCACAGAATTCTCCATGAGTCATCGAGTCAACCATCGCCATATCGGAGAGACATCATATTGTCTCCCTCTGATGTAAGAAAGTCCCACCAATGTATACTTTGCAGCTTTGAATGTCTATCATCTCATTGATGAGAAAATGTTGAGGGTCCCACCAAAATCCACGAGTCCCACTGATGAGAGTCATCGGTCCATCGGGGAGACAGACTTTAAAGTCTTGCCGAAGTAGCCACGTCCCACTGATGAAGTTAGACTATCGAATATTTCATGAACTTCACAACCCACAACTTGTAGTTTGAAAGTTTCAATTCCCTACGACATCGCGATCAGTCTATCGAAGGTTTCCAAAATTCCAAAACCTGTGACATGTCGATCTCTATGTCGCCAAGTTAGGAGAAACCCGAACTTCACAACCTCCATCAGAGGTTAGGAATTTTCCAAAACCCGCGTCATGGTGATATCAAAGGGAATCTCATTGTTGCAAAGTTATGAACTTTTAGAACCCTGTGACTTAGGTTTCAAGGTTTTGGATTTCAGTGATAGTCCGATAATGAAGGCCAACAAAGGAAAAAATTCCAAGTCTTTAAGAGAGGTTCAAGGTAGCAAGTTGAGGCATATTTTCCAACAAAATGATAGCCTAAAAGTCAAGAAATAATCACTGCAAAACTCTCATAGAGTACTTGACAACAAAGACATCAAATGCCAACAATCTCCCCTACATCTCAAGTATTGACATCGATGACAACGACAAAAAATTCACCAAGTGTTGTTGTTAACCACTATCAACAATCTCACAAACATATGTAGAAAACTCACCAAGTGTTGACAACAAATCCAACCAACAATCAGTGTTGACATCAATGAGAACAACTACCAATAATCACCCCCTTTTGCATTGATGGCAACACACATCTGCTCACTCTCCCCCTTTGACATCGACGAAAAAGGGAAACACACACCGACATAAAGAAGGAAACAACATATATTCTCTGACTTCAAGACAAAGCTCCAAATATCTTCAATTGAAATAGCAACACATACTCCCCCTTACTACCAAATCCCCCTAAGTAGTAACACACATCAATCTAGGAGAGAAAGATATGATATGAGTTTCTCCCCCTGGAAAGATGCACCATCTATGCATCCAGTTAGAATTTAAGGAGGGACAATAACCCCTAACTTATGTCAGAGATACTCAAAAGTATCTTTTGATAGTGCCTTAGTGAAAATATCTAAAATTTGATTCTTGGTAGGCACATACTTCATTCCGACTTCATGCTATGCAACCTTCTCTCTTAGAAAATGATACCGGATATAGATGTTTTTAGTTCTTGAATGCATTATCAGTTCTTGGAAATATTGATTGCACTAGTGTTATCACACAATATTACAATGGTTTCATCATATATCACCCTTATATCCTTCAAAGTTTGCTTCATCCAAAGCACCTGGGTGCAACAAGATGTTGCAACAGTATATTCTTCCTTTCTTGTGGATAAGGACATTGAATCATGCTTCTTGCTAAACCAAGAGAACAATCTGTCTCCCAAAAATAATGCACTTCCACTTGTACTTCTTTGGTCATCCACACATCATGCCCAATCAAATTTAGTATAGGCACTCAGAGAAAATTTATTATCATTTGTATACCACACGCTATAATTTGAAGTTCCTTTTAAGTATCTAAATATTCTTTTCACTACTTTCTCATGAGATTGAGCTTAGGATTAGCTTGAAATATAGCAACCAAACATACCACATGCATAATATCAGGTCTAGAAGTAGTTAGGTATTGTAAACCTCCAATCATAGACCTATAAAGAGACTAATCAACTTTTGAGGACTCATCAGGTTTTCTCAATTGACAACTGGAATCACCATAGGGGTACCCACTAGTTTGGAATCCTCCATTCCAAACTTCTTCAACATCTCTCTTACATGCTTAGCCTGAGAAATAAAGATACCATTATTTTGTTGAACAATTTGAAGCCCAAAGAAGAAAGAAAACTCACCAATCATTGACATCTCAAATTCCTTTTGCATCTCCTTTGCAAATCTTTTAGACATATCATCATCTCCACCAAAGATGTCATCAACATATACAACCACAATCAATAACTTGTCTTCTTGAAACTTAATGTAAACATTGATATCACAGTACCTTTCTTAAATCCTTATTGAAGTAAGTACTCATCTAATCTAGCACACCAAGCCCTAGGGGCTTGCTTCAGAACATACAAGGCTTTTTTGAGTCTGAAAATCATATCCAGATCTTTTGATAACTTGAAACCATCTGATTTCTCAATATATACCTCTCTGAACATATTCCCAAGTTTGCACAAAAACATTTAACACTTCAAAAAAATGTGGAGCATTTCATCAAGCTTTTGACAATACTTTGTTATGCCAAAGCACAAACCAAAACTCTATCACTTATAGATTTCACTATGCAAGGTGTGATGACTTGAATTCTTGAATATAGCACCTTCACAGCATGACCAACTTATCTTCTTAACCACAAAATTGGGTCTTGTTTAATAGAGGGATGCAAACCAAAACATCATGACTCTGCCTTAGATAAATATACTATAAATTCCTTAGCGAAGTCCTGTAACTTATCTTTATATGTGATACACCAACCAAGAGTGATATCTATCAAAAAATGTGTACTTGTCTTTGCACATCTTCTTCTTGCACCAAAATCTTCATAAAAATGTTTATTCTTTTACAACATATCTATACACCAACTGATCTTATCCAAATTTTCTTTCATGCCAAAGTCTTTAGCATCTTGTCCTTTTTAGGGGGTTAAAATTTTTTCAAGTGGAGTCTCCCTTGAGATAATTTTCTATCTCAATTTGTCTTAGGATCTTGTGGAGAATGCACAAGTGAAGAATCATCCTTCTTTTTATTTTCTTGAACTTTCCCTTCCTTCCATATCTTTTCCTTACCCTTTGTTGATTATCCTTTTTCTGAACTAGTGGATTTACAAAACTATTTTTGCAAAAAATTACCTTATGTCCCATCTTATTGAATTTGTATCACACAATGTTGTGCTCTGGAACAAAGTTGTTCCTTTTCATCTTAGATCTACACTCAATAGCTTTATGACCAAAATTATTGCAAGCGTATCAATATCCATGGAATGAAATAGCATTGTTTCTTTGAGGTAAAAAATATATTCTACTCATGTTATCATTCCTTCCTTGTCTAGATCTACAATCAACAGCCTTATGCCCAAATTTGCTACAAGAAAACAATAACCTTGAAAAGATTGATTGAACTTGGTAGGAGCATGCTACCTTGCAGGCAGAGGAATTTTGAAGCCTTTTTGTTTCCTGATAGGGATGAATCCATTTTCTTTCTTGTCATCTTGATCAGTCTTAGCATCTTTGGAGGAATTTCTTTTAGAAGATCTTTAGTGTAGACTTTCTCCTTCTTTTCCATAGGATTTCCATATGATTTGGAGCTATCAAGACTAGACTTTTCCCCTTTGTTAATTTGTTCCTTTTCTCTTTCTAGTCCTTTTCTTAGAGTGACAATCTCCTCAAGTTTTAAGCACCTAGAAACTTTTCTATTGAACTAATCTATCAAATTAAAGATCACACCTTCTGCCACATTTAGTTTAACTTCACATTATTTACCTCATAATTGAGCTTTTGGTTTGTCTATTTCTTCCTTTAATTTATCAAGCAAGCTCTCATATTTATGATTTAGTGCCTTTGCTTCATTCAGGTTTTCTAAAGTAGACCAGATTTTTTCTTCAAAGCCTATTTTCTAATCATCTGAATTGAAATCCCAACCTTTAGGTTCCATAGATTCTAGATCTGAATCAAAAGAAAACATATCTTCACTGCTCAAGGAGCTAGACATCTCACACTTTTTTTACTAGCATCCCAGTCCATAAACAAGGTTTCATCATTTGAATCATTCTCCTCATCTTCTGAGGAACAACTACTCTCCTTATATAATAGAAACTCTTTTTAACCTTGTATCTTTTGTTACTATCACTGATTCTTTATAGAGACATTTAGATGCAAAATGACCAATCTTTCCACAATTAAAGCATTTGAAAGGAAACTTACCCTTGTATTTTCCAATGCCTTTCTTCAATCTTCTTACAAATTTTTCTTCAACCTCATCAAAGTCATCATTCTGATCAACAACTTCATCTTCAATTTTTTTGTTGTCTTTGAATGTAACTTCCTTCTTTGGAACTTCTTTATCAAATTCTCTCATTTCAAAGGTTGTGAGAGCACCAAAGATTTCATCAACTAAGTACTTATCCAAATCCTTAGATTCTTCAATAGCAAACACCTTATGACTATAAGATTTAGGGAGAGATCTTAGGACCTTTTCCACAATCTCATTTTCTTTTACTTCTCCACCAAGACTAGTGTTGCCATAAACAACTTCATGCACCTAGGGCATATAAGTTGCAATGTCTTCATCATTTGTCATCCTCAAAGTCTCAAATTTTCTTTTAAAGATCTGAATCTTGGCTTGTTTTACTTTTGTATCTCCTTCATAGATGTTGCTAAGCTTCCCCCAAACATCCTTAGCAGAACTATAGTTCATCACCCTCAAATGTTATAAATCAACCAACCCACACAAAAGAGCATTCTTAGCCTTGGCATTGCACTCATATAGTCTGATTTATGCTAGATTAGTTGGAGGGGTAGCAGGAGCAACATAGCCATCATTGACTGATTTCCAAACACCAAACCTTAGAGAGTTTAGGTGGTAGCCTTCCATTTTCAATTTCTAGAAATCATAATCAGTCCCATCAAACCCAAGACCCTTGTACAAACCATGATGTGTCATCTTAGACCTTTACCTCAAGTGGTTAAGCTTATTTTGAGGAACTTGGCTCTGATAACAATTGTTGGACACACTTGGAGATTGAGAGGGGGATTAATCATTCTTATCAAAAACTTAAACCTTTCTGAAACCTAGAAACTCTTTAGCACACTACACTCTTCTTAATCCAATCAAAACCTTTAAACATGCGTAACAGCTTAAACCCTTAAAAAGATTAGCAATCTTCGACAATGAAAGATATAAAAATTATATCCTTAAGCAGATCATCAACAAAGAGAAAGAAACAAAGAACACACACATGCACAAGGAGACACTAGATTTATGTGGAAAACCCAATGAGGGAAAAACCACGGTGAGAGTTAAACTCACAATATAAAGGCTCACTACCAAAAAGGACTTGCAAACCAAGGCACACTACCTCAACACAATATATAAAGGACTTGTTGAACTAAAGAAAACACAAATTTAGGAGAAAGATACAAGGAACTGATGAGATTCACTATCTTAGAGTAGGATACAAATATTTAGAGAAATATTACAATGTTCTTCAACATAATACTCTGTTGGTTGAGGTGTTATAGCACATCTGATTCTATCTTTCACACTTCTTCTGCGAGATCTTCAAAGACAACCCAAACTTTTTCATACTTTCTTTTTGCACACTTGTACTCTTCTCCACTATCTTGCATCTTAAAGGTTGTTTCATTTATATCCACTGCAAGACTTCAAACCTCAATTAGGTTGGTCAGGAAGAAGATAAACAATGAATTCAACAAGTCAGCCACCAAAATATAATGTGGTTCTATCTTGAGGATAGAAAGGACAAAAAATAATCTCATTACATCTTCCATTTTTATCCAAAGCAATTCACATGATGGCACATATCAACTAAAATCAACAACATGAAAATGTGTAGATAAAACGTGAAGCACATAACTAGTTAGCACAAAAATATACTTCTAACTGAATTTACTCAATATGGTTCTAACCAAGATAGGTCAGAATCCAAAACCATCATAACACATCTTCATATGTTGGTGCAAACACTTAACCACATAGCTTAAGCAAGAAAACAAGCCCTATCAGCTAGATATCCACAAATGACCCAGAAAGCCAACTCAACACACAATGCAACACCAAAGAGGTCAATCATCAATATGTAGATCACATGGGGATGCTCCTTGAACATTCAACAACACTTTCAGACACACCTTTCATACTCGCATGCCATTAATAGACACCACAAACCAAATAGGAACATAGTGCTTCAACTTGGAAGCACAAACAATTCATTCAAGAGATATAACATTAACATATCAACTTGTGGACCACTTCAACACATGAAATTGGAACTGAGATACTGTATAGAAATTGAGAACACTTTCAGCAAGCCACAAGAGCATAGACATCAATGTGGACAAAAAAGAAGCATTTTTCGGTCCAGGAGTGAACCCACAAAAGTGGTTTACAATTGGAGTGAGGAAGGAAAAGTTAAAAAAAATGACCCCATGCCAAAAAAAATCATTTTTGGGGGTTGAGTGAACTAATAGGTTAGAACAAACTAAAAGAGGGTTCGCTAGAACCTAGGTTCGAGTGAACCCATTCAATGCAAGTTTCCTCCATCCCGCCAAAAAACACAATGAAAACCCCTTTTTGAAAGGGGATTCACTTGAACCCCCCTTTTCCCACCTTCTTACTCTCTAGCACTAAAAAAAAAAAAAAAAATCCCTTCGAAGCTCGAGTTGAGGATGAAAATGGAGGAGACTTCACAAACCCAATTGGAATTAGGTAGTCCTCAGAACGAGCTATCCAACGATTATAATTTTAATATGTTTTGGTTTGATTATGTATTTGTTTTTGTTAGTTTTATTAAACATAGGTTTTTCACTGAAAATCAAGCTCTATGTTCTACACATGTGGAAAAATAGCAGATTATCAAAAAAAAAAAATATATGAGTGCACCAGATATTGAAGTCCTTGATCCAACAAAAAATAATTGAATTTGATACATACAAAAAAAGTTACATGTTATACTGCCTATGTTGAATTGTAATTGGTTTGGCTTTGAAACTTGATTAAAGAAAAAATATTTTATAAAAAACTATCTAACCAATTGAAATATCAGAGTTACAAATCTAAATTCTAAAGAATTATAATTATCCTTCATGGAAAAAATGTTATGCATTATACGATGAGCATCACTCCTTAAAAATGTTGTTTTTTGAAAAAAATAGTTTTTGAAGGAGATGGAAAAAGAAGTGCAATCTGATTCCAAAATTTTTGAAAAAAATATATTTAGAATCTACAAACAAAACGTCGCAAATCACTAGTTTGCATCATCTTCAAATTCCTCATGGTTTAGCCGCTATAGGTGCCTAAAAGTGAAGATTTAGTTAGAAAAAATATTTCAGTGTCCAGTTTGGCCAAAAATTGTAAACTAGTATTGTGGGATCACCTAGATTTCTAAACATCCAACAACACTACCAACCTTTTGTAATTCACATAAATCTCCTCAGCAACACTAGTGAGCTAAAAATATAGGAGTACAACATCCACATAACACTAACGTTGAATCCCAAACCGCAAGGCCATATCTACAACAACGGAGGACTGTAGAGCATTCTCCTTAACTGACTTCAAAGAAACTTCTTAAACCAGAAACATTTGAGCAACTTTTGGAGGCTAAAATTTTCTTCCAGAACCATATACTTCATCAGGAACAATAGGAGAGAGCATGGAACATACTGTAGAACATCAAAAACATCTCTCCACTATCAACAACACTTCTAATGCTTCTAATCCTCGTCTTAATATATCATTATGAAAACAACTCTACTAACAATAATTATACTCAATACTTCTTTAATTATCATCAGATAAAGTGTGGCATCCAACCATGAACTTCAACAACAACACGATACATCAATGTTATCCCAAATTGAATGTTGTCAATAATGACAACTAATGCCAGACAACTAACATAGAATAAGGCATGAAATCCAACCATGAACTTTAGCAACAACATCATACAACAATGACAACCCAAAAGCTAAGCAACAATCACTGCAACAATCTCACAGAGTACTTGACAACAAAGACATCAAATGCCAACAATCTCCCCTACATCTCAAGTGCTGACATCAACAAAAGCCACAAACAATTCACGAAGTGTTTTCATCAACCACTACCAACAATCTCATGAACATATGTAGCAAACTCAACAAGTGTTGACATCAAAGCCAACCAATAATTAGTGTTGACATCAATGACAACAATTGCCAACAAGGAAAATGTACCTACAAGGTTAGATAGGTTTAGCCCCATCATAGCTACTATAAGACTCCAAAACTATGAGCCAATATGAGAGAGTGGCCAATAGTTGTACAACCTAACCTTGCAAGCATATAGCGATTACATGGATTCAAAATGGCCTTTCATCTATCTACAACTAAGGTTTGGAGGTGTGACTCATCACACAACTTGCCACATCAACACATCTAGTTAATAAGTGTCCTTAAATGACTTTTTAAATATTCTACCAAAACTTAATCATCGTATCCCTAGGAGTTAAAAAAAGTCATTTGTTTTTTAAACAATATTATATTTTTATGTAAAATATAATTTATATGTAATTAAAATGATCTCAATTCCTTTTGGTAATCATAAATCTTGTTATATCTAATCTCTATATGCAACACAATGGCCCAATGGTTGAACACAAAAGAACTATTTGTTGTTATAAAAACAACATATTATTATTTAAAATACAACTTATATTCAAATTTAAATTATCATAATTTTTTTTAACAATCATTCACATTTCATGGTAAAATACAAGGTATTTAGTGTGTTCACCTTTTATATTGGTGAGAGGAATAACTATTAATGTGAAGTATTCCAATGCATATACATTGCCAGCCCAATAGTTGTATACATAAGAATAGTATCTTTCCACATAGAAACAATACTTGTTTAAATGAGTGTCTTATTTTATAAATGACATGCTTAAAGTGGATGCTTGTGTTATTTTATATGAAACAAAAGTATTTATTTCACTTGTTAGTAAATATATTTATGTTTTTTTAATATAATAGTTGTAGGTTCTCATGTGTTCATGTACGGGTCCATCTTGACCAACATTTAGTTTTTTTTTATTTACATGTGAACTAGCAACAAACAAGATATAGTTAAATATGTTGCAATACTAAATCTTATAACCACAATTATTATTTGAACAATAAGACCCGACCCAACTATTGACCCCTCTCTCTTAAATATGTTAATTTTTTAAAAACTATTTGTTAGAAAATCGTTATTTTCAAAGCTTTAACTTTATAGAAGAGAGATTGTTTGATTGTTATTAGATTTAAAAGATTATTGATTATTATTGGCTTTAAACTACAAAAACAAGAAAGAATTATTGATTGTTATAAGATTGGACAGGAAGAAAGTGAAACGCGCTTTAAAACATTAAGCATTTCCACCATAAAGCCATCAAAGATAATTCATTTGTATGCGTACTTTTAAAAGGTTCATACACATCCAAATAAAAAAATAATAAAAACACTGAATGCGGGCAGTACAAATGAATAAAGCTGAAACAGAAAGTAGAGGCTCAAATTTCCTGTCGCTCCAAACTTTCTGCAAAAATCTGCACCTTCTGCATGTCCGGAAATTTGAGCTTGTTTAGTGATCTGATTAGGTGGTGATAATGGGAGGAATGACATCAGACTTGCAACCCGCGATAGAAGCTTTGGTATCGGGAAACACAGTGCGCTCCTCCAACGCCATAACGTTCCCCTCTTCTGTTACCCGCACTGGGAAAGGCAGAAGATGGCCGGGCAGATCAATTATTTCTTCGCCCACAAAAACATCCCACGCTCGTTCAGCAATGCCGCGCACCATCCTCACGCATGCCCGACTCTCAGGGTGGAGATATTCGTCCCTTAGCCCGCCATTTTGCCTAGCAAAGTGCTCATACCAGAGGGACATACGGTACCCGAATATCTGACCACGCGCCCGACGGCTGCCGTCTTCGCTGTTTATGTGGTGGGGTTGATAACTTCCCTGCGCTATCTCCGTGTCTCTTGCTCCGTCCATCGATCTCTGGTTCAGATTGGCCGACCCCATTATTATGTATTCGTCGTCCACTGTGACACACAACCAAACAATTCATTAAGATTTAATGAAGAAAATGGACATCAGATTTCCACATTCTATAATAGTAATAGCATATCATTTTTGAATTCAATTGATTAAGAGTTATTTTGCATAAATGTTTCGGATCACACTTTAAAATCTATCATCAAAATAATAAAAAACTAAATGTTTTGAATCACACTCTATAATTATTTCGGATCACATTACGTGATCCATGTGATCCAGTCATAGAATAATAGAAAGCTGGATGAAATCAAGATAATAGGAACTAATGGTTCAATTAAAAACGCATTTACCAATCATAAGCTTTGCATGGACATAGATGAGGAATCTCCTGTTCATCTGGGCATTCCAATAATCGGTGCCCTCTTCTGGAGTCTCAGGAGCCACATATTCCCCTGGGATATTCGTTTCTCTGTTTCCCAAGCAAAAGAAATTGAGATAGTCTGTAGGAAGGGCCGTACTCCCTTCCTCTCTGAGTGCCTCCCCGATCAGTGCATACATCATTGATATGGTGTTCCGATTCCAATGCAGAATTGCCTGCACCGTATCGCCCTCAGGAATGCCCTCGGGCCACATGGGCGTCACCACATACACGGCAAATCTCTCCTTGGCCCGGATCTTGCTCACTATTTTAAGGGCAATCTCGATGGGAACAAGATGCAGGCATCCGCAGTCCTGATCCTTGTCCCACGATTCACAGCTGCCGAAAAAATACTGGTTTTCAATGTAGATAAAGTTCCTCGCCCTGCGGATGGCTTGGACATAAGCACAGTGGATGCTCTGATCTACCACTTGGTCTTTTATTCTCACAAGCCCCAGAAGCTCACTTTGATTTTCGGAGAACCCCTTAGCTGAGCCGTCGTCTATGGACCTGAAGATCTGCACATTCCAGGTTTCAGGGCCATCTGGCATGACAAACTGAGTCATTTGGCGCATATCAATAAGCAGGCTCGGATCGGTCTGTTTGGTCCACCGCTGAGTAAAGTTAGTGACAACATCCAACGCTGCAGGGCCTTCAATTTTAGAGTGCGTATCGTGCCATGGCTCTCGAGGTCCCCCGTGGTTAAGATCCGCTCCCTTGAAATTATTCTGTTGAAAATCATGCTTGAAAACAGTGTCTAAATCCCCAAACAGGGTATGCTTCTCTGTATCGTATCTACCATTGGTGAGATCTATTCCTCCCACGAAGCTCACCACTTGGAGGGCCGTCGACCCCTCTTCAATGGGTGCATCCAAGCTCACAGTTTTCTGGTGGTGGGTAAACTGGACCTCGACCTCTGCACTCTCCACGACGCTCAGAGAGCGGTGGTCTGGGTTTCTGGGAGACAGAACGCAGTGCACATTGCTGTCCTTGAAATACTCGAAGGTCTCGTCGCAATGGGTTCTCATTAAACCCTCGTTTCCGAGGTGTTCTATGGCAGTCCTGTCCTTCCATATTAAGACCAAAACCCGAACTCCCTGATCCGCCTTTTTCTTGAGAAGCTCTCCAAGAGTGACCCCTTGAGCACCATCTATCATACGCTCCCTGTCTCTCACAAGAGTAAACTCGGTGTACACAGACCACCCCGCAATGTATATAAATACCTGGGCTCCATTAATGTACTCATACATCTCCTCCCATAATCGCGGAGGGCTGTATAAGCCTCCTCCCTGCAGTTCAATCCTGGGTCGGAATTGCTGAGTCAGATGCGAATTCTGATACAGAGTAACTATGCAACCATTTCTCTGTTTGAAATACACATGCTCAACTCCACCGAAGTCTCTGTCTCGAATCCCAGCACCCCAATGTGGATCTTCCGTCACATGACTGAACTGCAGGCGAATCTGAATCTGAGCCTTCTTCAGCTTCTCACTGAAATCTTCGTTATACAAGTCATACCAGCCTTCAATAACTCTGCCGCTGAGAATCTCCGAGATCGGAATTCTGGTCCTTCCTATAACTTCTGCAGAGACAGACAATTGGTTCTTAATACTGATCACCGCATACTCGCACGATGTATACGCACAGAGTACATGGAAAGTCTCGTTCCAGGCGGGGTTAACAGGATTGTGCTCTACAACTCTGCTTCTTGCAACTCTTGCAATCCCAAAATCTACGGTGGCATAGAACTTATGATGGCAATAATCCACGTGAAGGACTTCTTTTATCTCTTCCGCAGTCTGCATGCAAAATCCATATGTCAAATCCTCAACCTAAATATCAAGCCCAAGAATGCCATGTCGATTGCCAAAAGAAAAAAAAAAAAATCAGAATAAAATGATGGTTTATATTTGATTAGAGTATTATATTTTCAAATTTGAAAGTTTTTGGATTTGACTGTATAATCGTTATAGATGAAAAAATGTTTACACAATCAAATCCAGATCCTATTTATTCTATAATAGGAAACATTGATAAGAAAATGTTTATACAGTCAAATCAAGAACCTACTCTACGATGGATCATAAAATATGATTCCAAACATTGATTAAATAAATGTTTTAACAGTCAAATCTGAAAACTTTCAAACAGGAACTCTAGAAATTTAATGTCTTTATCATTACCTTTGTCAAAACTGCAGGTAGACCATGAAGTAGATGATTGGCTTGGAATACAGTGGCATGAAGTGTGCCATGAACTACATTGGACGCCATTTTAGATCTTCTGAACAGTCACTTGAAGCTTAAGGCCACAGTGGATAAGGAATGGATCTATATAGCAGCTACTTTATGCTTTACACGGTGGTTTAATGCTTTACACCTAATCCGTTATCTAAAAACCATGGCAAGATTCCAGCTCGTGCTGTGAATTTTTATGTTACCATCTAAACATTTGACAGAATGTGGTCGGCTGGAAAGGTAAGAGGACAATTTGACATGAAACAGTCACTGTCACAGAAACCTCCCCGTGGTCCCTGCGCCTGCCTTTATCAGGTGTATTAGTGATCACCACGTTGATTGTGGATTAAGATAGATTGTGTAATCCTACAAACTCAGTTTAGAACCTTCCACATGACTTCCCACGATTATATTGCCATGTTGACTTTGCTATGAGTTAAGGTGATGACGTGTGAGTTAGTAGAGACGCCATTGGATACTTATCAAGAATACCTCTCCACCGTCCAATCATTTATCTTGGGTTTTTTTAATTTTTTTAACCAAATATTTTGTGGTTGGTATAGATTTAGAGTGGAGAGGGTCAAACGGAAGGGAACACATGAATTTTGAGAATTCTTCCGTGTGATAATTTAATATTATAATAATAATGTTTTTAGAGGAAAAAAGTTTTGTTTTTCAAAGTTTTTGGATTTAACTATGTATGTTTCTGTGTTGTTTCGAATCACACTCAACGATCCGCCATCAGAAAAGGAAAAGAGTTTGATATTTTATTTTATTTTTATTTGAGTTGATATTTTTAATGTATAATTTTTGTCTATTTTGCAGGTATTTTAGTGTATATTAATTTAATATTTATCTATACATATATTTTAGAGCTTGTATAGCTTATTTTTTCGTTAGTTAGTTTATTTTGGATTAGATTATATTTATCGAATATGTCTTTTGGATATGATTATGGGTTACATCATATCTTAGTTTCAACTTTTGATTTCTTGATTTTAAGATGATAATATTGTAATTTGATTGTTATTTATTGATGTGGGCACCAAAAGTTTCAATTATGCATATGAGATTATGTATGTAAAGGTTGCATCTTATGACACTTGTTCATTTGTAATTTGAAAGGATGAGAGTATTATTATTTGATTGGTAGTTGTTGGTGTGCGCACCAAAAGTTTCAATTATCCACATAGGGCTTTGTATATGAAGGTTGTATCATATGACACTTGTTGATTTGTACTTTTCAAGGATGACAATATTATTATTTGATTGTTAGTTATTGGTGTGGGCACCAAAAGTTTGAATTATGCATATAGGGTTGTGTATATATAGGTTGCATCTTATGACACTTGTTGATTTATAATTTTCAAGGATGACAATATTATGATTTGATTACTATATGTTGGCGTGCATTTCAAAAGTTTGAATTATACATATATGATTGTTTTTATGAAGCCTTCATCCTATAACAATTGTTGATTTGTAAATGTTAGGATTAAGGGCACCTATAGTGGCTAAACTGTGAGGAATTTGAAGATGATGCAAACTAGTGATTTATGAAATTTTGTCTATAGATTCTAAATATATTTTTTTCAAAAATTTTGGAATAAGATTGCACTTCTTTTCGCATCTCCTTTGAAAACTAGTTTTTTTTCAGTAAACACCATTTGTAAGGAGTGACGCTCACTGTATAACACAATTTATTTTCCATGAAGGATAAAATTCTAACTTTTTTCGAATTTAGATTTGTAACTACTATATCTAGTACTTCCAATTGGTTTCATAGTGTTTTATTAAATATTTTTTTCTTAGTCAAGTTTCGAAGTCAAACCAATTACAATTCAGACATAGGCGGACTGTATAACACAACTTTTTTGTATGTATCAAAATTCAATTTATTTTTTTGTTGGGTTAAGAACTTCAATATCTAGTGCACTCATATTTTTCAATTTTTTTTTTATAATCTTATATTTTTCCACATGTGCAGAACAAAGAGTTTGATTTTCGGTGAAAAACCTACATTCATAAGAAAATTAAAAATAAATATAATTTAATAAAATTTAATTTAATTAAAATTATACTTTTTAGGAAATTTATGATAAGGACTACATAATTACAAAAAATAAGTTTAAAATGAATTCATTTGATCCCCCAAAAGGTAAATCAAAAGTGGTTTTTTATCAGCATTTTGATAGGTGTAAAGGAGACTCTGTTATAGGTATGGTTTAAAACTAGAAGGGTTTTATCTAAGGGGGTTTAATCTAAGGTAGTTTGATCAAACTCTATTTAAGTGGAATGCTTTAAATGAAACTTTTTAAGGCTTAAATCATTATATTTTTTAAAAATATGTGATTTCAACAAAAAATAGAATCTCCCAAAAATTGTAAACCAGGTAAGCAAGGATTTTAAATTAATTTGAAAAAGAAATTTTTTACATAGTAAGCCCTCTGGGTAAGATTTAATGAGTAGCCCTATCCATACCAGTAATGAGTCCTTCCATCACTACCCACACTAATAGAAAACCATCCATGATCAGTAAGACCAAAATGTTTGTGCAAGGGCACACATTTCCTTTTGTGAACTGGAGACAACTAACCATTGCTATGATTGTTACTAAAAACTATAACAACCGTTCCTAAAGGCATCCTTAACACCTTACAAACCAAAAAGATTTTTGAACACAACCCTTAACCAAACCCCACACCAAACCTATTCGCCTCCAAGAAGCCATTAGCATGGGCAAAGGCTCTTAAATTCGGAACCTAACTACCATGTGGCAAAGGAGGAAGCTTTAGCACCTGCAGCAAGTAGTCCAAACCAACTGTTAGGTGATCCCACAATACTAGTTTACAATGTTTGGCCAAATTGGACATTGAATTGATTTTTTTTAACTGCATCTTCACTTTCAGGCACCTATAGCTACTAAACCATGAGGAATTTGGAAATAATGCAAACTAGTGATTTGTGACATTTTTTCTATAGATTCTAAATATATATTTTTTAAAAAAATTGGAATCAGATTGTATTTCTTTTTCCATCTCCTTTGAAAACTAATTTTTAGCAGTAAACACCATTTTTAAAGAGTGAGGTTCATCGTATACAACATAACATTTTTTCTATGAAAGATAAAATTCTATTTTTTTTAATTTAGATTTGTAAATATGATATCTAGCACTTTCATTTGGTTTCATAGTGTTTTATTGAATATTTTTTCTTAATTAAGTTTTGAAGTCAAACCAATTACAATTTAGACATAGACAGATCGTATACAAGATAACTTTTTTTGTATGTATCAAAATTTAATTTAATTTTTTTGTTGGATCAAGAACATCAATATCTAGCATAGACATATTTTTCAGATTTTTTTTGGTAATCTACTATTTTTCCACATGTGCAAAACAAAGAGCTTGATTTTTGGTGAAAAAATCTATATTCATAAAAAATATAAAATAAATATAATAATCAAATTAAATATATTTGAAATTATACTTTTTGGGAAGCTTATAATAAGGACTACATACTTACAAAAAAAATTAAATGAATTTATTTGATCCCCCAAAGGGTAAATCAAAAGTGATTTTTTATTAGGATTTTGATAGGTGTAAAGGAGACTTCGTTATAGGTATGGTTTAAAATTAACGAGGTTTTATCCAAGGCGGTTTGATCTAAGGTGGTTTGATCAAACCCTCTTTAATTAAATCCTTTAAATGGAAAATTTCAAGGTTTAAATCATTAGATTTTCTAAAAATAGGCGATTTAAAAAAAATCAGGATGTCCCAAAAAGGGTAAACCACTATTGTGGGATCACCCCACCACCAACTCCCTATGAGCAACCAATGCCATGCCTTTCAAATCCAATATGAAAGGGTAGTATTTTATCACCTCTCCTAGCACATAGGGGTAAGTGCACCAAGATGGTTCCCAAAAAGGGGGTTTAAGTGGCCACTTTTGTTTTGGAATTAGGAAATACTGACCTTGGACATGAAATTGAGGATAGTTATACTCAAAATTTTGAGATGGAACAA
>VDFB02047144.1:52475721-52495543 GCA_007258455.2 Sequoia sempervirens | reverse complement strand
ATCACAAACATTACTAATCAGATCTAATCTGAACCTTAACCAACTCAAAGAAATTTTAAAGATGAGATAACAAGAACCATGCAAGAGAAGAGAAAAAAATATGGCACCAAATCACAATGTCATTATTTGCATTTGGAATATCCACTGTAGCAACAATTCTAGCTTCTGTTACAATATTTGCTTGAGAGCCACTATTCACTAACCCTAGCTCTACTTGATTAACTATTCTGCTCTACTTCTATCTTCTAACTCTTTTTTGACTAACTTTTTAACTATCTAACCCCTTACAAATGAGGCCAAAATTCCCAATAAATAGAAACCCATTGGTCACGCAAGGGTTTCGCAGCAATAACTCAGCACAACAACCTAGCTGGGAGAGTCTTCAAAATGGGTCAAATGGGTATTAAATGCACATCCTGTCCAAGTCGGCCTGAGATCCACAATGCAGCTCGGATGACGCGCGGGAAGATATTAGGGAAGTACAAATTGTGTCGCAGCCTATCATTAGCTCTCTTCCCTATTATCTTCGTGTCGATCTGACTCTTCATGTAGCTTCAGGAATGCCGCATCTAGGTCAGCCACAGGTGGTACTGGTAGAACCCTAAGTCATCCTTCGATGGATGCAATCTCGTCCCTTGAGTGTTTGACCGACTTATCCCAATCTACCTTATACGCCAAATACTTATCAATAACTACAAGGTAGGTGGCCACATCATCCAACTGGTGCTCAGAAACAGAGCCATCATCAAGTGGCACATAAACATCCTGCCACCAACTTCTCAGTTGTTCCAGACTCAAACATTCGGGAGTGATCTTCCTTCGTCCAGTCATTATCTCGAAGAAAGCAATGGATCCATTGTAGACACCAGCTAGGGTGTCATCAATGTGTCTTCTCCGTTTGTAAATCCTTTTCAATACTTTCTATCTGATTTGCAATACCTCGAACCACTCCCATGGTTTGGCAGCTCGAGAAGAAGGAAGAATTTTGTCACTTATTAACCTGTCCCAGGTGTAATCCATGATGGTTCTGGTTTTCCTCAGAAGAAGATCTATATCTTCTTTACCTCATGCCAACACATGTATCAGTGACTTCTGACCAGACAAAAGTGATCTTACTCTCAGGGACCTTTCCCTTAATGTCCATTTTAATCCTCTCTGCATCAGGCATTGAAAACCCAGCTGCTGCCTTGCTAGATTCATCCTGCACTCAACATGAAAACATAATAAAAACCATAGGAAAGCAAGGTCAATTCATCAAAACACCGTTAGATTGCATCTCATATAGTCAAGGTGTTATTAAAATTCATATAAAATGACAGCAACAAATTTTGCGTTTCAAGACTGTCTGCGGAATCTGAGCCAGAGAGGAATTTCAAGAAATTACATACCAATTGGATTCCAACGGAATAACCAAGAAACACCTACTTAACCATCAAACCTAATCATTTTCATCAATAAATCACACGGTAGATCCAAATATGACATGAAATAATCATCAAATGCATCATAAATTGTAAACGAATCCAACTATTTCACGTTTCTTCACATTTTATCAAATTTTAGGAAAATCTGTGAGGGACAGATTTCCGCGAAGAACTAGTCAGAGAGCATATTCAAGAAATTAGGGGGATGGTAAATTTCAGAGAAATCCGGAATCGTCGAAAATCCGTGGTTAAGGCACAATTCCGGACCAATGGAGATTCTCGGGATTAAGGTTTCGGTAAGAATTAATCGTTTCGTCGAGAAGTCTCAACGACGAATGCCATCGGAAAAGGTTTCGCTAAGACTTAGTGGTTTTGGTGCAACATCCTGCCGACTAGGGGGAGTCTCAACGCAAAAAAAGAGTGTATTTCGGCCAAATAAATTTCATTTGAAAAGAGGTCACATCGAGTGGGGCACGTCTTGCCGACCGGCGATGAGGAAAGTCATGTCGAGGAGAGATCTTCTTCGGGGTGAGGTCTTGGCAAATCCTCTTTGTCTCACTGACCATCAAAGTTTAAACAATCACTTCGGCTAGACAAGAGTTTATCGATATGAAGTCTTGGCAAAGTCACAGAGTCTTGCCAAATGGCGGTGTAACAAACATCTCAATGTGACCAGCAGGTAGTCAGGGTAAGGTCTCAGTGAATTTTCTTGGTCTCACCGACTAGTGGTAGAACACGAGAGACCTTCGGTGTGAGAAAGATACTATCATGGTGAACGAAAATGAACCTAGGAAGACTTTCGGTGTAACGTCTTGAGTTTGTCTAGAGGTCCCAACGACTACATAAGGTTTCGATGACATAGAATCCCGTCGGTATAACGTCTGACCGACAACATGTGGTCTTAACGAAAGAAGATTTGAGCTCGCCAAGAAAGGAAGGGGTCGCTGTAAGGTCTTGGTGACCATTAGGAGTCTCGCCGAAAGCGAAGGATATCGGCAAGAGTTTTGAGCTCGGCGAAAGGTCCTGGTAACTTAGCAGGGTCTCACCGAAGCAAAGGAACATTGGTATAACAAAAGAAGCCCGCTATGACCTCCTGGCGATGAGGTTTGTCTTGCCGAAAGTGAATAGGAAAGCATGTCAATGAGACATCTCCTGGCGGGGTGGGGTCTCGGTGAAAGCAAAGGTCTCGCCGACTGATATGCATACAAGATTTCATCGGTGTAAAAAAATGATAGTGTCACGAAAATCCAACATGAACCTAGGGAGACCACGGCAAAACAGAAGGTGATCGGTATGAGGTCTCACCAACGATGAAAGGTCACAGTGAACATATTCGGAAGGGATAGAGAGTCAGGATTTCACCCAGACACTAAACCAATTATGGATTTCAAAAAGTTTAACCTAGGGCAAGTCAGGGATGGGCCTTTCATGAATTTATTCTACATTCTAGGTCAATCTTAAAACGAAATCACCTGATATGGCACTGCCCTAGGTCCGAACCCTATTCATCTGCCATTAGCGCATAAGAAAGTTCAAAATTTAGTTGTTTCACTATTAAGTCATCACTAGGGTTTACTAATTACTCTCAGGCAAGATTCATCGAAATGTAAATAGACAAATGAACTCAAAACTCGCCTGGGAGCTGACATATAATGCAATACTGAACAACCCTAGCATGAAATAAACCAACACACAGGAATCCAAATCCCACAAGCCCTCACAATACCAATGTGCCATTCATAATTCAATTCAAAGCAGAGCAATCAGGCACATACCATCATAAAGCGAGAATTGATCTCAGAAGCAGTAGACGTGAAGCTCAATGGCGTCTACAACGAACATAGGCGATAATGCACAAGAAATCACCACCAAATGAGACCAATTCAAACCCAAATGCCCAAATCAAAGCCAAAATCCTAAAAAACAAACTCTAAGGATGCAGCTCAACTCAAACAATGGCAAATAGTGAGCATAATGGCATGAAAGATCTCAGAAATCAAGTAAAATCTAGCCTTCAAAGCACATACGAAACCATTAATGCAATTGATAGGATAGGCAGAGAAGGAATTCAGGAATCCGACAACAAGGCGGAATCCAGGAAAATCCAGCCCACATGGAAATCCGTGAAGATTGAAAATTCTTGAGCAACAAGATCCAACCGGAATTCAAGCAGGATTCGGGAAAATCTGACCAGGGTGGAAAATCCTGAATCAGGGCCAAAGCCCAAAAATGATCCAGAACTTAAGTTTTTCAATAAATAACCAAGGGAAACACTTAGGAAATCAAAATAAACATTCTAAGCACATGCCTAGGTAAGACAAAACCTCAAAAAAGAAAGGGCCAAAACACCAAAACTGAAGCGAAAGAGGGTCCCTGCTTTCAGCGGGGCGTGTGTGCGAAAAAATGCACAACAGGTCCCACCAAAATCCATGAGTCCCACTGATGAGAGTCATCAGTCCATTGGGGAGATAGACTTTAAAGTCTTTCCGAAGTAGCCATGTCCCACCGATGAAGTCAAACTATCAAATATTTCACGAATTTCACAACCCACAACTTGTAGTTTGAAATTTTCAATTCTCTATGACATCGCGATCGGTTTATCAAAGGTTTCCAAAATTCCAAAACCTGTGACATGTTGATCTCTATATCGCCAAGTCAGGAGAAACCCGAACTTCACAACCTCCATCAGAGGTTAGGAATTGTCCAAAACTCGCGTCATGGTGATAACAAAGGGAAGCTCATTATTGCAAAGTTATGAACTTTTAGAACCCTGTGACTTAGGTTTCAAGGTTTTGAATTTCAACAATAGTCTGATAATGAAGGCCAACAAAGGGAAAAATTCCAAGTCTTTAAGAGATTTTCAAGGCAGCAAGTGTAGGCATATTTTCCAACAAAATGATAGCCTAAAAGTCAAGAAATAATCACTGCAACACTCTCATAGAGTACTTGACAAAAAATACATCAAATGCCAACAATCTCCTCTACATCTCAAGTACTGACATTGATGACAACCGCAAAAAATTCACCAAGTGTTGTCATCAACCACTATCAACAATCTCACAAACATATGTAGAAAACTCACCAAATGTTGACAACAAATCCAACCAACAATCAGTGTTGACATCAATGACAACAACTACCAATAATCACCCCCTTTTGCATTGATGGCAACACACATCTGCTCACTCTCCCCCTTTGACATTGACGAAAAAGGGAAACACACACCTACATAAAGAAGGAAACAACATATATTCTTTGACTTCAAGACAAAGAGCCAAATATCTTCAATTGAAACAGCAACACATACTCCCCTTTACTACCAAATCCCCCTGAGTAGTAACACACATCAATCTAGGAGAGAAACATATGACATGAGTTTATCCCCCTCGAAAGATGCACCATCTATGCATCCAGTTAGAATTTAAGGAGGGACAATAACCCCTAACTTATGTCAAAGATACTCAAAAGTATCTTTTGATAGTGCCTTAGTGAAAATATCTAAAATTTGATCCTTGGTAGGCACATACCCCATTCTGACTTCATGCTATGCAACCTTCTCTCTTAGAAAATGATACCGGATAGAGATGTTTTTAGTTCTTGAATGCATTATCAAATTCTTGGAAATATTGATTGCACTAGTGTTATCACACAATATTACAATGGTTTCATCATATATCACCCTTATATCCTTCAAAGTTTGCTTCATACAAAGAACTTGGGTGCAACAAGATGCTGCAACAGTATATTCTTCCTTTTTTGTGGATAAGGACATTGAATCATGCTTCTTGCTAAACCAAGATAACAATATATCTCCCAAAAATAATGCACTTCCACGTGTACTTCTCTAGTCATCCACACATCATGCCCAATCAACATCAGTATAGGCACTCAGAGAAAAGTTATTATCCTTTGTATACCACATGCTATAATTTGAAGTTCCTTTTAAGTATCTAAATATTCTTTTCACTACTTTCTCATGACATTGAGCTTAGTATTAGCTTGAAATCTAGCAACCAAACATACCACATGCATAATATCAGGTCTAGAAGTAGTTAGGTATTGTAAACCTCCAATCATAGACCTATAAAGAGTCTAATCAACTTTTGAGGACTCGTCAGGTTTTCTCAATTGACAACTAGAATCACCATAGGGGTTCCCACTGGTTTGGAATCCTCCATTTCAAACTTCTTCAACATCTCTCTTACATACTTAGCCTAAGAAATAAAGATACCATTATTTTGCTGAAAGATTTGAAGCCCAAGGAAGAAAGACAACTCACTAATCATTGACATCTCAAATTCCTTTTGCATCTCCTTTGCAAATCTTTTAGACATATCATCATCTCCACCAAAGACGATGTCATCAACATATACAACTGGATAATTAATAACTTGTCTTCTTGAACCTTAATGTAAATATTGATATCACCAATACCTTTCTTAAATCCTTATTGAAGTAAGTACTCATCTAATCTAGCACACCAAGCCCTAAGGGCTTGCTTCAGAACATACAAGGATTTTTTGAGTCTAAAAATCATATCCAGATCTTTTGATGACTTGAAACCATCTGATTGCTCAATATATACCTCTCTGAACATATTCCCAAGTTTGCACAAAAACATTTAACACTTCAGAAAAATGTGGAGCATTTCATCAGGCTTTTGACAATACTTTGTTATGCCAGAGCATAGACCAAAACTCTATCACTTATAGATTTCACTATGCAAGGTGTGATGACTTAAATTCTTGAATATAGCACCTTCACAACATGACCAACTTATCTTCTTAACCACAAAATTAGGTCTTGTTTAGTAGAGGGATGCAAACCAAAACATCATGACTCTGCCTTAGATAAATATACAGTAAATTCCTTAGCGAACTCCTGTAACTTATCTTTATATGTGATAAACCAACCAAGAGTGATATCTATCAAAAAATGTGTACTTGTCTTTGCACATCTTCTTGCACCAAAATCTTCATAAAAAGGTTTATTCTTGTACAACATATCTATACACCAACTGATCTTATCCAAATTTTCTTTCATGCCAAAGTCTTTAGCATCTTGTCCTTTGTAGCGGGTTAAAATTTTTGCAAGTGGAGTCTCCCCTGAGATAATTTTCTATCTCAATTTTTCTTAGGATCTTGTGGAGAATGCACAAGGAAGAATCATCCTTCTTTTCATTTTCTTTAACTTGCTCTTCCTTCTAGATCTTTTCCTTACCCTTTGTTGATTATCCTTGTTTTGAACTAGTGGACTTACAAAACCATTTCCACAACAATTTACCTTATGTCCCATCTTATTTCATTTGTATCACACAATTTTGTGCTCTGGAACAAAGTTGTTCCTTTTCATCTTAGATCTGCACTCAATAGCTTTACGACCAAAATTGTTGCAAGTGTATCAATATCCATGGAATGAAATAGTATTGTTTCTTTGAGGTACAAAATATATTCTACTCATGTTATCATTCCTTCCTTTTCTAGATCTACAATCAATAGCCTTATGCCCAAATTTTCTAAAAGAAAACAATAACCTTGAAAAGATTGATTGAACTTGGTAGGAGCATGCTACCTTGCAGGTGGAGGACTTTTGAAGCCTTTTTGTTTCCTGATAGGGATGAATCCATTTTCTTTCTTGTCATCTTGATTAGTCTTAACATCTTTGGAGGAATTTCTTTTAGAAGATCTTTAGTGTAAACTTTCTCCTTCTTTGCCACAGGATTTCCATCTGATTTGGAGCTATCAAGACTAAACTTTTCCCCTTTGTTAATTTGTTCCTTTTCTCTCTCTAGTCCTTTTCTTAGAGTGACAATCTCCTCAAGTTTTAAGCACTCATAAAATTTTCTATTGAACTAATCTTTCAAATCAAAGATCACACCTTCTGCCACATTTAGTTTAACTTCACATTCTTTACCTCATAATTGAGCTTTTGGTTTATCTATTTCTTCCTTTGATTTATCAAGCAAGCTCTCATATTGATGATTTAGTGCCTTTGCTTCATTCAGGTCTTCTAAAGCAGACCATAGTTTTTCTTCAAAGCCTATTTTCTAATCAGCTGAATTGAAATCCCAACCTTTAGGTTCCATAGATTCTAGATCCGAATCAGAAGAAAACATATCTTCACTGCTCAAGGAGCTAGACATCTCACACTTTTTTTACTAGCATCCTAGTCCATAAACAAGGTTTCATCATTTGAATAGTTCTCCTCATCTTCTGAGGAGAAACTACTCTCCTTATAATAGAAACTCTTTTTAACCTTGTATCTTTTGTTACTATCATTGATTCTTTATAGAGACATTTAGATGCAAAATGACCAATCCTTCCACAATTAAAGCATTTGAAAGGAAACTTACCCTTGTATTTTCCAATGCCTTTCTTCAATCTTCTTACAAATTTTTCTTCAACCTCATCAAAGTCATCATTTTGATCAACAACTTCATCTTCAATATTTTTGTTGTCTTTGAATGTAACTTCTTTCTTTGGAACATCTTTATCAAATTCTCTCATTTCAAAGGTTGTGAGAGCACCAAAAATTTCATCAACTAAGTACTAATCCAAATCCTTAGATTCTTCAATAGCAGACGCCTTATGACTATAAGATTTAGGGAGAGATCTCGGGACCTTTTCCACAATCTCATTTTCTTTTACTTCTCCACCAAGACTAGAGTGTTTCCATAAACAATTTCAAGCACCTAGAGCATATAAGTTGCAATGTCTTCATCATTTGTCATCCTCAAAGTCTCAAATTTTCTTTTAAAGATTTGAATCTTGGCTTGTTTTACTTTTGTATCTCCTTCATGGATGTTGCTAAGCTTTCTCCAAACATCCTTAGCAAAACTATAGTTCATCACCCTCAAATGTTATAAATCAACCAACACACACAAGAGAGCATTCTTAGCCTTGGAATTTCACTCATATAGTCTGATTTATGCTAGATTAGTTGGAGGGGTAGCAGGAGCAACATAGCCATCATTGACTGATTTCCAAACACCAAACCTTAGAGAGTTTAGGTGGTAGCCTTCCATTTTCAATTTCTGGAAATCATAATCAGTCCCATCAAACCCAAGACCCTTGTACAAACCATGATGTGTCATCCTAGACCTTTACCTCAAGTGGTTAAGCTTATTTTGAGGAACTTGGCTCTGATACCAATTGTTGGACACACTTGGAGATTGAGAGGGGGGTGAATCATTCTTATAAAAAACTTAAACCTTTATGAAACCTAGAAACTCTTTAGCACACTACACTCTTCTTAATCCAATCAAAACCTTTAAATAGGTGTAACAGTTTAAACCCTTAAAAATATTAGCAATCTTTGACAATGAAAGATATAGCAATTATATCCTTAAGCAGATCATCAACAAAGAGAAAGAAATAAAGAACAAACACATGCACAAGGAGACACTAGATTTAATTGGAAAACCCAATGAGGGAAAAACCATGGTGAGAGTTAAACTCACAATATAAAGGATCACTACCAAAAAGGACTTGCAAATCAAGGCACACTACCTCAACACAATATATAAAGGACTTGTTGAACTAAAGAAAACACAAATTCAAGAGCAAGATACAAGGAACTGATGAGATTTACTATCTTAGAGTAGGATACAAATATTTAGAGAAAGATTACAATGTTTTTCAACATAACACTCTGTTGGTTGAGGTGTTATAGCACATCTAATTCTATCTTTCACACTTTCACACTTCTTCTGCGAGATCTTCAAAGACAACCCAAAATTTTTCACACTTTCTTTTTGCACACTTGTACTCTTCTCCACTATCTTGCATCTTAAAGTTTGTTTCATTTATATCCATTGCAAGACTTCAAACCTCAATTAGGTTGGTCAGGAAGAAGATAAACAATGAGTTCAACAAGTCGGCCACCAAAATATAATGTGGTTCTATCTTGAGGATAGAAAGGACAAAAAATAATCCTATTACGTCTTCCATTTTTATCCAAAGCAATTCACACGATGGCACATATAAACTAAAATCAACAACATGAAAATGTGTAGATAAAACGTGAAGCACATAACTAGTTAGCACAAAATATACTTGTAACTGAATTTACTCAATATGGTTCTAACCAAGATAGGTCAGAATCCAAAACCATCATAACACATCTTCATATGTTGGTGTAAACACTTAACCACATAGCTTAAGCAAGAAAACAAGCCCTATCGGCCATATATCCACAAATAACCTAGAAAGCCAACTCAACACACAATGCAACACCAAAGAGGTCAATCATCAATATGTAGATCACATGGGGATGCTCCTTGAACATTCAACAACACTTTCAGACACACCTTTCATACTTGCATGCCATTAATAACCACCACAAACCAAACAAGAACATAGTGCTTCAACCTGGAAGCACAAACAATTCATTCAAGAGATATAACATTAACATATCAACTTGTGGACCACTTCAACACATGAAATTGGAACTGAGATACTATATAGAAATTGAGAACACTTTCAGCAAGCCACAAGAGCAGAGACATCAATGTGGACAAAAAAGAAGCATTTTTCGGTCCAGGAGTGAACCTACAAAAGTGGTTTACAATTGGAGTGAGGAAGGAAAAGTTGAAAAAAATGACCCCATGCCAAAAAAAATTAGTTTTGGGGTTTGAGCGAACTAATAGTTTAGAACGAACTAAAAGAGGGTCTGCTAGAACCTAGGTTCCAGTGAACCCATTCAATTCCCTGCAAGCACTAAAAAAATAAAAAAAAATTCCCTTCGAAGCTTGTGTTGAGTATGAAAATGGAGGAGACTTCACAAACCCAGCTAGAATTAGGTAGTCCTCGGAACGAGCTATCCAACGACTATAACTTTAATATGTTTTGGTTTTATTATGTATTTGTTTTTTTTAGTTTTATTAAACATAGGTTTTTCACCGAAAATCAAGCTCTATGTTCTGCACATGTGGAAAAATAGCAGATGATCAAAGAAAAAATGAAAAATATGAGTGCACCAGATATTGAAGTCCTTGATCCAACAAAAAAAATTGAATTTCAATACATACAAAATAAGTTACACGTTATACGGTCCTCCTATGTCTGAATTGTAATTGGTTTGACTTTGAAACTTGATTAAAGAAAAAGTATTTAATAAAAAACTATCTAACCAATTGGAAGCACTAGATATTAGAGTTACAAATCTAAATTCTAAAGAATTAGAATTATCCTTCATGGAAAAAATGTTATGCGTTATACGGTGAGTGTCACTCCTTAAAAATGTCGTTTTCTGAAAAAAATTAGTTTTCGAAGGAGATGGAAAAATAAGTGCAATTTAATTCCAAAAATTTTGAAAAAAAAAATATTTAGAATCTACAAACAAAACGTCACAAATCACTAGTTTGCATCATCTTCAAATTCCTCACAGTTTAGCAGCTATAGGTGCTCGAAAGTGAAGATTTAGTTAGAAAAATTATTTCAGTGTCCAGTCTGGCCAAAAATTGTAAACCAGTATTGTGGGATCACCCAGACTTCTAAACATCCAACAACACTACCAACCTTTTGTAATTCACATAAATATCCTCAGCAACACTAGTGACTTAAAAATATAGGAGTACAACATCCACATAACAGTAACGTTGAATCCCAAACCGCAAGGCCATATCTACAACAACGAAGGAATGCAAAGCATTCTCCTTAACTGACTTCAAAGCAACTTCTTAAACTAGAAAAATTTGAGCAACTTTTGGAGGCTAGAACTTTCTTCCAAAACCATATACTTCATTAGGAACAATAGGAGAGAGCATGGAACATACTACAGAACATCAAAAACATCTCTCCACTATCAACAACACTTTTAATGCTTCTAATCCTCATCTTAATATATCATTATGAAACCAACTCTACTAACAATAATTATACTCAATACTTCTTTAATTATCATCAAATAAAGTGTGGCATCCAACCATGAACTTCAACAACAACACGATACATCAATGTTATCCCAAATTGAATGTTGTCAACAATGACAACCAATGCCAGACAACTAACATAGAATAAGGCATGAAATCCAACCATGAACTTTAGCAACAACATCATACAACAATGACAACCCAAAAGCTAAGCAACAATCATTGCAACAATCTCACAGAGTACTTGACAACAAAGACATCAAATGCCAACAATCTCCCCTACATCTCAAGTGTTGACATCAACAAAAGCCACAGACAATTCACGAAGTGTTTTCATCAACCACTACCAACAATCTCACGAACATATGTAGCAAACTCAACAAGTGTTGACATCAAAGCCAACCAACAATTAGTGTTGACATCAATGAAAACAATTGCCAACAAGGAAAATGTACCTACAAGGTTAGATAGGTTTAGCCCCATCATAGTTGTTATAAGACTCCAAAACTATGAGCCAATATGAGAGAGTGGTCAATAGTTGTACAAGCTATTGTGAGCATATAGCGATTACATGGATTCAAAATGGCCTTTCATCTATCTACAACTAAGGTTTGGAGGTGTGACTCATCACACAACTTGCCACATCAACACATCTAGTTAATAAGTGTCCTTAAATGACTTTTTAAATATTCTACCAAAACTTAATCATCGTATCCCTAGGAGTTAAAAAAAAGTCATTTGTTTTTGAAACAATATTATATTTTTATGTAAAATATAATTTATATGTAATCTAAATGATCTCAATGCCCTTTGGTAACCATAAATCTTGTTTTATCTAATCTCTATATGCAACACAATGGACCAATGGTTGAACACAAAAGAACTCTTTGTTGTTATAAAAACAACATATTATTATTTAAAATACAACTTATATTCAAATTTAAATTATCATATATTTTTTTTAACAATCATTCACATTTCATGGCAAAATACAAGGTATTTAGTTTGTTCACCTTTTATATTGGTGAGAGGAATAACTATTAATGTGAAGTATTCCAATGCATATACATTGCCACCCCAATAGTTGTATACATAAGAATAGTATCTTTCCACATAGAAACAATACTTATTTAAATGAGTGTCTTATTTTATAAATGACATGCTTAAAGTGGATGCTTGTGTTAGTTTATATGAAACCAAAAAAGTATTTATTTCACTTGTTAGTGAATATATTTATGTTTTTTTAATATAATAGTTGTAGGTTCTCATGTGTTCATGTATGGGTCCATCTTGACCAACATTTAGTTTTTTTTTATTTACATGTGAACTAGCTACAAACAAGATATAGTTAAATATGTTGCAATACTAAATCTTATAACCACAATTATTATTTGAACAATAAGACCCGACCCAACTATTGACCCCTCTCTCTTAAATATGTTATTTTTTTAAAAACTATTTGTTAAAAAATCGTTATTTTCAAAGCTTTAACTTTATAGAAGAGAGATTGTTTGATTGTTATTGGATTTAAAAGATTATTGATTATTATTGGCTTTAAACTACAAAAAAAAACAAAGAATTATTGATTGATATAAGGTTGGACAGGAAGAAAAGTGAAACGCGCTTTAAAACATTAAGCATATCTACCATAAAGCCATCAAATCATAATAAGATAATTCATTTATACGCGTACTTTTAAAAGGTTCATACAAATCCAAATAAAAAAATAATAAAAACACTGAATGCGGGCAGTACGAACGAATAAAGCTGAAACAGAATGTAGAGGCTCAAATTTCCTGTCGCTCCAAACTTTCTGAAAAAATCTGCACCTTCTGCATGTCCAGAAATTTGAGCTTGTTTAGTGATCTGATTAGGTGGTGATAATGGGAGGAATGACATCAGACTTGCAACCCGCGATAGAAGCTTTGGTATCGGGAAACACAGTGTGCTCCTCCAACGCCACAACGTTCCCCTCTTCTGTTACCCGCACTGGGAAAGGCAGAAGATGGCCGGGCAGATCAATTATTTCTTCGCCCACAAAAACATCCCACGCTTGTTCAGCAATGCCGCGCACCATCCTCACGCATGCCCGACTCTCAGGGTGGAGATATTCGTGCCTTAGCCCGCCATTTTGCCTAGCAAAGTGCTCATACCAGAGGGACATACGGTACCCGAATATCTGACCCCTTGCCCGACGGCTGCCGTCTTCGCTGTTTATGTGGTGGGGTTGATAACTCCCCTGCGCTATCTCTGTGTCTCTTGCTCCGTCCATCGATCTCTGGTTCAGATTGGCCGACCCCATTATTATGTATTCGTCGTCCACTGAAACACACAACCAAACAATTCATTAAGATTTAATGAAGAAAATGGAAGTAATGATTAAAGACATCAGATTTCCACATTCTATAATAGTAATAGCGTATCATTTTTGAATTCAATTGATTAAGAGTTTTTGCATAAATGTTTCGATCATACTTTAAAATCTGTCATTAAGATAATAAAAAACTACTCTATGATTGTTCCGATCACATGATCCAATCAATGTGATCTTTCCTATCACATTACATGATCCAATCATAGAATAATAGAAAACTGGATGAAGTCAAGATAATAGGAACTAATGGTTGAATTAAAAACACATTTACCAATCATAAGCTTTGCATGGACATAGATGAGGAATCTCCTGTTCATCTGGGCATTCCAATAATCGGTGCCCTCTTCTGGAGTCTCAGGAGCCACATATTCCCCTGGAATATTCGTTTCTCTGTTTCCCAAGCAAAAGAAATTGAGATAGTCGGTAGGAAGGGCCGTACTCCCTTCCTCTCTGAGTGCCTTCCCGATCAGTGCATACATCATTGATATGGTGTTCCGATTCCAATGCAGAATTGCCTGCACCGTATAGCCCTCAGGAATGCCCTCGGGCCACATGGGCGTCACCACATACACGGCAAATCTCTCCTTGGCCCGGATCTTGCTCACTATTTTAAGGGCAATCTCGATGGGAACAAGATGCAGGCATCCGCAGTCCTGATCCTTGTCCCACGATTCACAGCTGCCGAAAAAATACTGGTTTTCAATGTAGATAAAGTTCCTCGCCCTGCGGATGGCTTGGACATAAGCACAGTGGATGCTCTGATCTACCACTTGGTCTTTTATTCTCACAAGCCCCAGAAGCTCACTTTGATTTTCGGAGAACCCCTTAGCTGAACCGTCGTCTATGGACCTGAAGATCTGCACATTCCAGGTTTCAGGGCCATCTGGCATGACAAACTGAGTCATTTGGCGCATATCAATAAGCAGGCTCGGATCGGTCTGTTTGGTCCACCGCTGAGTAAAGTTAGTGACAACATCCAACGCTGCAGGGCCTTCAATTTTAGAGTGCGTATCGTGCCATGGCTCTCGAGGTCCCCCGTGGTTAAGATCCGCTCCCTTGAAATTATTCTGTTGAAAATCATGCTTGAAAACAGTGTCTAAATCCCCAAACAGGGTATGCTTCTCTGTATCGTATCTTCCATTGGTGAGATCTATTCCTCCCACGAAGCTCACCACTTGGAGGGCCGTCGACCCCTCTTCAATGGGTGCATCCAAGCTCACAGTTTTCTGGTGGTGGGTAAACTGGACCTCGACCTCTGCACTCTCCACGACGCTCAGAGAGCGGTGATCTGGGTTTCTGGGAGACAGAACGCAGTGCACATTGCTGTCCTTGAAATACTCGAAGGTCTCGTCGCAATGGGTTCTCATTAAACCCTCGTTTCCGAGGAGTTCTATGGCAGTCCTGTCCTCCCATATTAAGACCAAAACCCGAACTCCCTGATCCGCCTTTCTCTTGAGAAACTCTCCAAGAGTGACCCCTTGAGCACCATCTATCATACGCTCCCTGTCTCTCACAAGAGTAAACTCGGTGTACACCGACCACCCAGCAATGTATATAAATACCTGTGCTCCATTAATGTACTCATACATCTCCTCCCATAATCTCGGAGGGCTGTATAAGCCTCCTCCCTGCAGTTCAATCCTGGGTCGGAATTGCTGAGTCAGATGCGAATTCTGATACAGAGTAACCATGCAGCCATTTCTCTGTTCGAAATACACATGCTCAACTCCACCAAAGTCTCTGTCTCGAATCCCAGCACCCCAATGTGGATCTTCCGTCACATGACTGAACTGCAGGCGAATCTGAATCTGAGCCTTCTTGAGCTTCTCACTGAAATCTTCGTTATACAAGTCATACCAGCCTTCAATAACTCTGCCGCTGAGAATCTCCGAGATCGGGATTCTGGTCGTTCCTATAACTTCTGCAGAGACAGGCAATTGGTTCTTAATACTGATCACCGCATACTCGCACGATGTATACGCACAGAGTACATGGAAAGTCTCGTTCCAGGCGGGGTTAACAGGATTGTGCTCTACAACTCTGCTTCTTGCAACTCTCGCAATCCCAAAATCTATGGTGGCATAGAACTTATGATGGCAATAATCCACGTGAAGGACTTCTTTTATCTCTTCCGCAGTCTGCATGCAAAATCCATATGTCAAATCCTCAACCTAAATCTCAAGCCCAAGAATGCCATGTCGATTGCCAAAAGAAAAAAAAAATCAGAATAAAATATGGTTTATACTTGATTAGAGTATTATATTTTCAAATTTGAAAGTTTTTAGATTTGACTGTGTAAGTTTTTAGATTTGACTGTATAATCATTTTTTCATTTCAAAATATAAATGAAAAAATGTTTACACAGTCAAATCCAGATCCTATTCTATAATAGGAAACATTGATAAAAAAATGTTTATACAGTCAAATCAAAAACTTAGATTTGACTGTATAATCATTTTTTCATTTCAAAATATAGATGAAAAAATGTTTACACAGTCAAATCCAGATCTTATTCTATAATAAGAAACATTGATAAAAAATGTTTATACAGTCAAATCAAAAACCTACCCTATGATGGATTATAAAATATGATTCCAAACATTGATTAAATAAATGTTTTAACAGTCAAATCTGAAAACTTTCAAACAGGAACTCTAGAAATTTAATATCTTTATCATTACCTTTGTCAAAACTGCAGGTAGACCATGAAGTAGATGATTGGCTTGGAATACAGTGGCATGAAGTGTGCCATGAACTACATTGGACGCCATTTTAGATCTTCTGCGCAGTCACTTGAAGCTTAAGGCCACAGTGGATAAGGAATGGATTTATATAGCAGCTACTCTATGCTTTACACGGTGGTTTAATGCTTTACACTTAATCCATTATCTAAAATCCACGGCAAGGTTCCAGCTCGTGCTGTAAATTTTTATGTTACCATCTAAACATTTTACAGAATGTGGTCGGCTGGAAAGGTAAGAGGACAATTTGACAGGAAACAGTCACTGTCACAGAAACCTCCCCGAGGTCCCGCCCGCCTTTATCAGGTGTATTAGTGATCACCACGTTGATTGTGGATTAAGATAGATTGTGTAATCCTACAAACTCAGTTTAGAACCTTCCACATGACTTCCCACGATTATATTGCCATGTTGACTTTGCTATGAGTTAAGGTGATGACGTGTGAGTTAGTAGAGACGCCATTGGATACTTATCAAGAATACCTCTCGACCGTCCAATCATTTATCTTGGGTTTTTTTAATTTTTCTAATCAAATATTTTGTGGTTGGTATAGATTTAGAGTGGAGAGGGTCAAACGGAAGGGAACACATGAATTTTGAGAATTCTTTTGTGTGATAATTCAATATTATAATAATAATGTTTTAGAGGAAAAAAGTTTTGTTTTTCAAAGTTTTTGGATTTAACTGTGTATGTTTCTGTGTCGTTTCGAACCACACTCAACGATCCGCCATCAGAAAGAGGAAAAGAGTTTGATATTTTATTTTATTTTTATTTGAGTTGATATTTTTAATGTATAATTTTAGTCTATTTTACAAGTATTTTAGTGTATATTAATTTAATATTTATCTATACATATATTTTAGAGCTTGTATAGCTTATTTTTCCATTAGTTTATTTATTTTGGATTAGATTATATTTATCGAATGTGTCATTTGGATATGATTATGGGTTACATCATATCTTCTTATTTTCAACTTTTAATTTCTTGATTTTAAAGATGATAATATTATGATTTGATTGTTATTTATTGATGTGGGCACCAAAAGTTTCAATTATGCATATCAGATTATGTATGTAAAGGTTGCATCTTATGACACTTGTTCATTTGTAATTTGAAAGGATGCGAGTATTATTATTTGATTGGTAGTTGTTGGTGTGGGCACCAAAAGTTTCAATTATGCTCATAGGGCTTTGTACACGAAGGTTGTATCATATGACACTTGTTGATTTGTACTTTTCAAGGATGACAATATAATTTGATTGTTAGTTGTTGGTGTGGGCACCAAAAGTTTGAATTATGCATATAAGGTTGTGTATATATAGGTTGCATCTTATGGCACTTGTTGATTTGTAATTTTCAAGGATGACAATATTATGATTTGATTGTTATATGTTGGTGTGGGTTTCAAAAGTTTGAATTATACATATATGATTGTTTCTATGAAGCCTTCATCCTATAACAATTGTTGATTTGTAAATGTTAGGATTAAGATGACATCAACCTTGTAAATCCTATGTATTTAATTACTCCTAATATTGTTTGTGAATCTTTCAGATATTTTGGTGTATATACATACATACATACATACATATATATTATATATATATATATATATATATATGTATATATATATACATATACATACATACATACATATATATATATAATATGCACATATATATATACATATACATACATATATGTATATACATGTATATAATATATATAGGGGTGATCCCACAATCTTGGTTTACAATTTTGGCCAAATTGGACAGGCTGATTTTTCTAACTAAAATCTTCACTTTGGGGGCACCTATAATTGGCTAAAGCATTGAGGAGGGAGATGCACAAACTAGTGATTTTTGAATTTTGTCTATAGATTCTAAATATATTTTTTCAAAATTCTAGAATAAGATTACACTTCTTTTTCCATCTCTTTGAAAACTAGTTTTTAGATAGAAGCACCATTTTTTAAGGAGTAACAGCAGTATAACACAATTTTTCCATGAATGATAAAATTCTAACTTTTTTCAAATTTAGATTTTTCACGATATCTCGTACTTCCAATTGGTTTCATAGTGTTTTATAAATATTTTTCCTTAGTCAATTTTTAGAAGTTAAACCAATTACAATTCACACATGGTGATTTGTATAACACAAATTTTTTGTATGTATCAAAATTCAATTTTTTTTTTTTGTTGGATCAAAGAACTTCTAATATCTAGATGCACTCATATTTTCAAATTTTTTGATAATCTTATATTTTTCCACATAATGCGAGAACAAAGAGTTTGATTTTCGGTGAAAAACCTACATTCATAAGAAAATTAAAAATAAATATAATTTAATAAAATTTAATTTAATTAAAATTATACTTTTTAGGAAATTTATGATAAGGACTACATAATTACAAAAAATAAGTTTAAAATGAATTCATTTGATCCCCCAAAAGGTAAATCAAAAGTGGTTTTTTATCAGCATTTTGATAGGTGTAAAGGAGACTCTGTTATAGGTATGGTTTAAAACTAGAAGGGTTTTATCTAAGGGGGTTTAATCTAAGGTAGTTTGATCAAACTCTATTTAAGTGGAATGCTTTAAATGAAACTTTTTAAGGCTTAAATCATTATATTTTTTAAAAATATGTGATTTCAACAAAAAATAGAATCTCCCAAAAATTGTAAACCAGGTAAGCAAGGATTTTAAATTAATTTGAAAAAGAAATTTTTTACATAGTAAGCCCTCTGGGTAAGATTTAATGAGTAGCCCTATCCATACCAGTAATGAGTCCTTCCATCACTACCCACACTAATAGAAAACCATCCATGATCAGTAAGACCAAAATGTTTGTGCAAGGGCACACATTTCCTTTTGTGAACTGGAGACAACTAACCATTGCTATGATTGTTACTAAAAACTATAACAACCGTTCCTAAAGGCATCCTTAACACCTTACAAACCAAAAAGATTTTTGAACACAACCCTTAACCAAACCCCACACCAAACCTATTCGCCTCCAAGAAGCCATTAGCATGGGCAAAGGCTCTTAAATTCGGAACCTAACTACCATGTGGCAAAGGAGGAAGCTTTAGCACCTGCAGCAAGTAGTCCAAACCAACTGTTAGGTGATCCCACAATACTAGTTTACAATGTTTGGCCAAATTGGACATTGAATTGATTTTTTTTAACTGCATCTTCACTTTCAGGCACCTATAGCTACTAAACCATGAGGAATTTGGAAATAATGCAAACTAGTGATTTGTGACATTTTTTCTATAGATTCTAAATATATATTTTTTAAAAAAATTGGAATCAGATTGTATTTCTTTTTCCATCTCCTTTGAAAACTAATTTTTAGCAGTAAACACCATTTTTAAAGAGTGAGGTTCATCGTATACAACATAACATTTTTT
>VDFB02047144.1:52452129-52475701 GCA_007258455.2 Sequoia sempervirens | reverse complement strand
GAGGGAGGGACATAGATTAATGAGGTTTGAGGATCCAATGTATAGGGTAGAGCGTTGAGAATAGAGGGTGTAGAGTTGACGACCTGTAGAGTTGAGGGATTAGGGTATTGGGTTGAGTGTATAGCGTTGAGGGATTAGGGTTACGGGTACATATGGTTGAAGGATTGGGGTTAAGAGTCCAATGCATAGGGTAGAGGGTATTGGGGTTGAGGGTTTAGGGTTTGAGGGTTGAGGATAGAGGGATTAAGAGTTGAGGGTTGGGTGTTTAATGTATAGTGTAGAGGGGTTAAAGGTTGATGGTACAAAGGATTGATGGTTGGGTGTTTAATGTATAGTGTAGAGGGTAGAGAGTAGAGGGTTTAAGGGTTGAGCATAGAGGATTGAGGGTATAGGGTTGGGGGATTAAGGTTGAGATTCCAATGTATAGGGTATTCTAGTGACAACCTAAGAAGGAAAATCCAGACTGGAGCCAACTTATTGAGGTCCACCTCAGGGTCAAACCCTAGTTTCCAGCGACATAAAGCTAGACTATGTTTACCATAAACCCAAGGTCCTAAAGATATAATTGATAATAGATCTTCTAATGCCTTGAACTTGAAGAGGAAAATCCCACCAGACTTAGCACATATTTCCACACTACCCTTGAGATGCCACTTAACAACAACCCATTTCCTGACCATATCCACAGTAGGGTGGAAAGAGAGAAACCTACCCACTACCACATTCTCCATAAAAGAGAGAATCCTATTGCTGACCAAGTTAGAAATAGAAAATTCCATTCTAGACATAATGACCTCATCCCCATAAGAAGGAGGAGGGAGAGGGCTCAGTTTACTATTGGTTAGGACATCTTTCCACCCAAGGGATTCATAAGGAATCTCAATCACTGACACTTCAATTGAAGACACGAGCGACACCGAAAGATCCACAGCCAATGGACCTGTCCCACCAGGAGTGTCACCCAAGGGACATGAGTCCACATGAGACAAGGCAAGGATTAGGTTAGGGATGGGTAGAGTGGCACCGTGTGGTACCCCCAGGCCAGAATCCACCATGTGCATAGGAAGTTCAAATGCAAGCAGGGAACACAGAGAGTAGGAAAATCCATATTCCATGTTGATCATTGTTTGTTTGTCATTATAACCTTAGGTTGTCAATTCACATTTTAAATTACATAATTCTATACATTTTCCAATTACATTTTTAAACCACATCTCTTTGAGGCATTTTTTTATTTAACAATTGACTTACCTTGTGTATGCTTCCACATTTTGTATACACATATATATGACATACATTTTAAGGAAGTAAAATAAAATATCATTTCTCAATATTTTATTATGGATGTGCATACCACTCTCCAAAGCTTTTATTGAGGTATTTTGTCAAAAAATTATACCAAGCAGCTCATTTCCTTTTCTATGCTACCAAATTTTCCATACATGTCTGTAAACAATTAGAATATACTCTACCCACATTGATAGATCTTAGAAACTATTTTGGTTTTCATCTCCATTTCTAAATTTACCTCATAACTAAACCTACCTCATCACTTTTATTTATGATATATTTTAAATGTTTCCTTGATTAGTCTACCTACAAGGGATTCTAACCCTTCTCTCCACTATTACAAGACTCTTTATTCAAGGCTAAGTTAGCAACATGGGGAAAGGTGCAGCCTATCTTGCAATCATGGCTCAAAATGGAAGCATGGAAAAAGAATTTGAATTGTGATGCAACTAGGGGAGGTCCTACAACACAACTGAACACAAAAAATCAACCAACAACAAAAATTCACAATTCACAATTCTCAAAACTCTTCACTTTTCACCAAATCGACACTCTTCCTTGTACCATTGCCAATTCATTTGATCGGGTATTTCTTCTCGATAAGATTATTTCATACCAATACTTGAACCATTTCAAGTACCTTTCAAGGTACACAATCACATATGAACAAAATACTATTGTTTACTTTGTAACAACTTTCTCAAATCAGGCTTTCTACGCCAACTAGGCCTCAAATTAGGACACTTTAGCAAAGAAACTTATCTTGAAACTTGACCAAAACCTCCAAACACATATGGAAAGAAATTTATATGTATTCAAACCAAAGAATTCATAATTAGTTCTTAGAAATTCATCCACCAAGATGCCAAAACCAAAAACCCTCTTTTTAAGCCAAATAACCTAGGGCTTATTGGAAAACACACTTCCCAACCTTATCAAAACATGCCACCACATCAAAAATGTCTAAAATTTCCTACAAAAACTCAATTCAACAAGAAACAATACTTCCCTAACACAATACTCACTTTAGCATGTCAAAACCTCTCAAATTCACATGGAAAGCACCAAATTTCACTCTAGGGCTTCATGCCCAACTCAATCTTGATCTCCCCTGTACTTACTCAACATTACCACACCTTTTAGGTGATGTTGCAAACCCATTCCTCAAGTTAGAGTGGCCATAGTGAGAGGAATGGGTCAATACACCATTTTAAATGACTTTCAAACCTTAAAATTGTGTGTTTAGGCCGGTCTCAGAAATGGTTGAGATGGTAGGGGCAGTGCATGCCTCATAGAAATGGGGTGTCATAGTGATATAAACACTGTGAAACCCCATTTATATGATGCATACACTGCGCCTACCTAATTCTCAACCCTATCGCATTGGCAAGCTAGTGAGTGAGCTAGCTTGCCAATGCAGTAGGGTTGAGAAGGTAGGGGTAGTGTATGCCTCATATAAATAGGGTGTCACGGTGAGTGAGCTAGCTTGCCAATGCAGTAGGGTTGAGAAGGTAGGGGAAGCGTATGTGTCATAGAAATAGGGTGTCATGGTGATATATCGATAGGGTTGAGAAGGTAGGGGCAGCATATGCCTCATAGAAATGGGGTGTCCGCGATGATGTATATCTTTGCCAATCAAGTGACACCCCATTTCTGCTCAGGCCTCATACCCTACCTTTCTCAACCCTACCGATGGAAAACTAGTGAGTGAGCTAGCTTGCTAATAGTAAGGAGGTTGAAGGTAGAAACATATTCCTCTTAAATGGGGTGTGGAAGTGATGATGTATGTGTCCATGTTACCCCATTCTATAATTGTCTTACCTTCTCAGCCCCTCACGTGGCTGGCAGGTGAGTGAGCAACCTAACCTCCACTAGCTCCAGTGTGGTAGGGTTGAGGTAGAGACAGCAACGTATGCCTCATAGAAATGGGATTTCATGGTGATATACATCACCGTGAAACTATTTCTGGTTTCATGGTGATGTATATCACCGTGAAATCCCATTTCTATGAGGCATACGCTTTTTGGTTTCATGGTGATGTATATCACCATGAAATCCCATTTCTATGAGGCATATGTTGCCCCTACCTTCTCAACCCTACCACATTGGCAAGTTAGTGAGTGAGCTAGCTTGCCAACGCTCCACTAGCTTGCCAATAGGGTAGGGTTGAGAAGGTAGGGGCAGTGTGATAGAAACCTAGGTGGTGAAGACCCCAACCAACTCAAAATGATTAAAATGAAACAAGAAACCAACCCCTTAAACACTATACACTCAACTTATCCCAAACACACACCTAAAGGCTTATAGCCCTCCAACATTGCTTTTTTTCAATATATTTTAGAGAAGGTCATACAAAGACCTAACAAACATCATCTAAGACACACTTCAACTCCTAACACAACATACCAAAAGGTTTCAAGAGGTTTCTTTGCAACAATATTGAAAACCAATAGGCTACCCTCACTTCTAGGCCACCAAATAGCCCTCTTTTACAAAGGAGGTACCTCCAAAACACTTTGTTTTCACCAAATCTCAACTAACAATCACTGATTATGTTACAAAACAAAAAATTCCACCATTATTTCTCAGACCCTTGATCTCTAAAATGTTTTACCACCAAACCCTCAACTTTCATGCAAATAACCTAGGGTTTATTGAAAGTCTTGACAACTAGGCTTACCAGACCTCACCAATACCAACAAAACTTCAAAACTACCTTGCACAAACTCAAACAACCATTACATGGAAGGTTCCTTCAACATTTCATCAAAACCCTTCTTTAACACCCCATTTACACAAGGAAAACAATGTAATTTTTCCTATCTTGTAATCATGGCATGCCCCTGCACCACCTTTGTCTATGCTAGAAATAGTCTTGTACAAGACAATTGTAAGTATTTTTTATGAAGCCTTAAATGAAATATATTTCATTTATTTGAATGGATAAATATTTTAGGAAATAATATTCATCTCATTACCATGCTATAGGTAAAATTATCCACCATGCCAAAGAAATGAAGAAGGAATAAACTAACAGATGAAGAGTATGAAATCTTCAAAGTAAAGGAGAGAGAATGATTGAGTGAATATCGTGAAAAGAAGAAATTGAGTACTATTGATGAAAATAATCCAACTGAAGAGGAACCTCAATCATCAAAAATAGAATAGGATTTGGTAGCACAAAGGGCATCGATGCGAAAACATCTTGGCAAGACAAATTCGGATATCGTAGTTGGAGACACACCCTCTACAAAAAGTGAATATGAATGGAAACCATTAAGCACAAGTGAATATGGAGGGATACTAGCTACTGCAAGTGAATATGGAGGGACACCATCTATCACAAGAGAATATGGTTGGACACCATCCAACGCATCTCAAGTTGAGAGTACATCATCACTTGTATTTGAAAATGAAGGTATGCCATCATCCCTACGAGAACCTCAAAGTATGTCTTCTACTCCACCCTCGATCGAAGGTACACAATCTAGCCCACCTCAATTAAATATTGATGAAATTCCTAATGTTGAGATGTATGTACCTAGGAGAACACCACCTAGAATCTTGCATAGAAAGCCAAAGTATTTGATTAATATTGATGGGGATATTTTGCAGCACATGGAAGGTAAGATTCCAACATATAGTTGTAGAAGATATGCTGATAAGATTTGGAAATTCTTCTTTCAAAGGCTAAATGAGACCGCAAAATGTCAACTATTTTTTGAAATGATGCGGGGTATAAAGTATAGAGACATCATGAAGACTCTTGGGTTGAGACCATCAAATGCATCGAGTGAAAACACTATTGTAGAGAATCTAATGGATGCATATGAGAGTGTGGGTAAGACCTCACGCTCAAAGGATAGTAATGTCAGATGACATATCATTAGATCAACTTTGGTAAGTATTTAAACAAAGAGAGCTCATCTCATTAGAAAGATGGGTGAACAAATGAGTATTATTAGAAAAACTTTATCAAAATCCATTCAAAGGAAGCAAAGAATTAAGGGCACCGATTCAAATGAATTATGGGCATTCTCAGGAAGATTTCCACAAAAAGATAAAAAAGTTGTTGAAGCATTGAGAACACTAATTGAAGAGTATTGGAAGAATAACACAAGGCCATCTCTGAATCAAAGGGATGTGGTAAGAAGGAGAATCAGTAATTGGAACTGTGAGCAACATCCAAAGCATTTTTTGGTTATGACTCAAACCCAATTTTTTCATAAATTTCAAAACGATTATCCTCAAACTAGTATTTTCCAAAGATTTTTTGAAATGATTGTTACCTAATTTTCAGGTAAGGAAAATTGTGTTTAATAGGTTAGAGAAGGCCAACTAAAGCATTCGGCCTAGGGAAAAAGTCATGAATTTGATGCTATGTCACAAGGAACTCAGTGAAGAAGCCTGCCTTGTTCAGGTTCGGAATGAAAATCTTCTAAGGAGAGAGTCACCAAGATGCCAAGAAGGTCATAGCGAGTGGGATTCACCTACAGGTCCCTATCGGCAAGACATTGATCATTGTCCCAGCGACAAAGGGATATTCATTTCGGCGGAGGTTATTTTCTTCAAAGAGAAGTCTCGACGAATGCATTGGGTCTCGTCGAGAAAGCAAAGTAGGATCCCTTCAGAGTATGTGTGCGGGTTTTGGTAGGAGGTCTTACTGATCAAAAGAGGTCTCGCAGAAGTCAGGCGGCATCGGCAAAGCAAGCGAGCTTCACCAAAGGGTCTCGTCGAAGTCACAACGTCTCCTCGACTCTAAAAGCTCTCGGCATAAGGATTGAGTTCTACAAGATGTCTCGGTGACCTGAGATGTTTTGGTGACAAGAAGGATAGGCCATTCAATTGTCAATTGGGGAGAGTCATGGTGACCATGGGCTTCAGGATAACCTATAGCACTCGGTGAAAGGTCCTAGTGAAGAGTCAAAGTCTAGCTGACAGCAGTTGGTTTAAAGTCATCGGGGAAGCTCTCACCAGAAGAAACACTGTCAGTAAGAAGTCCTAGCGAAGAGGCAAAGTCACACCAATTGCATTCATTCAGGGTAACAAAGAGTCTCAGAGAGAAGTCTTAGCGAGGATGGAATGTATCGCTAATGGTGTTGATGTCTTCGGTATAACTCTTGGTGACAGATGGACACTTCGGGGTAAGTCTTTGAGCTCACTAAGAGGTCTTGGCAACCTGAGAATGTTTTGGCGACAAAAAAATGAGCTCGGTAGATGTCTCCCTAACAAGAAGGAAAAGCTCTCGACAAAGGTAAACAAAGTCACCATGAAGTCTCGGCGAAAGTAGAAGGTCTTACCAAAAGGATGCCTTCAACATATGTAAGTGAGCTTCGCCAAGAGGTCTCACCAAAAGAAAGATGTCTCGTTGACATGAGGTAATATCGGCATAAGTCTTGCCGATGCATCAGAGTCTCAATGAATAAAGCGGCATCGGCAAAGCAAGGTAGTTTCGCCAGAATATCCCGGCGATCAAGAATGTCTCGCTGAAGGCCGAGGGGTCTCATCCAAGGAAATTCAAGTCGGCATGATGTCTCGGTGATTGGCAAGGGTTACACTGACAGTGTTTCACTGGGGAATTCTAGGCATAAAGCTTCCTCTTTGGCGAGATGTCTTCCCGAAAAGATGGGGTCTTGCCGATAATAAGATGGGCTCGCCAAAAGATTTAAGACTCGGCAAGAGGTCTTACCAAAACAACAGTGTCTTGCTGATAGAAAGAAAGGAACTCGCCAAAGGATTTGGCCTTTAGCATAAAGTCTCAGTGATAAAGGAGTCTCAGTGACATGAAGGGTCTCGTCGGGTGTCTTTCTGAATGAAGAGTTTTCTGAAGGAAAAGGAAGTCTACAAGAGGTCTCGGTGAATAGAGGGTGTCTCAGCGACAAAAGTAGATATCGGTATGACTATGGGGCCTTGCTATGAGGTCCTTCTGACTTGATAATGTCTCAGTGAAAGAAATACAGAGCTCGGTGGGGTGGCATGCGTTCGGGGTGACATCAATCAACTCCTGCCGAAGATGAAGGGCCTCGAGGTAATGTTTTGCCTTTGGTAAAATGTCTCACTGACACACAGATGTCTTGTCAACTGAAAAGGAGCTCACCATGAGTTGAAGCCATTGGGATGAGGTCTTGCCGACCCGGTACATTCTCACCGAAAGTCGAAGGAGCTCAAGCTTGGAGGAGAAGAGTGAGCTCAGGGTAAATGAAATGAGCTCGCCATGAGGTCCTGCCGACTCAGTAATGTCTTGCTGAAAATAAGATAGGCTCACTGATAGTATATTGCCTATGACATGATCTCTCACCGAATGTTCTATGATATGTCGATTGCTACAGAGACACATAATCACATTGGTGGGACACTTTCAGTGTCTCACCAAGATGCGATTCTTTTTTAAAAGAGTTTTGACTACCTACAGAGCCTGCGTGGAATACTCTCAACCAACAAGGGGAGCTGAAGTGAGCTGTGGTAGTCTGATTAGAATGAAAAATGTCAATGGGATGATGCAACACGTATCTTCAGCTGAAGTGGTTCAAATAGGACATGATGCTAGGATTATAATGAAGGAGGTAGCTGTGAAATATTTGAAGAAGGCAACCTTTCTTCATCGACATAGGTGGCATGGACACGCAGGGTGCAGCTTGAAATTCAATAAAAAATATAAGGGGCAGTTTTTTCTGGGCCTGATATTTTGTAAGCCCTAAGGGGCCGACACACTTTGATATTTAAGGCATTTTTTGCCTTTTTGTAAATAGTTTGGATATACACTCTGAAGAGTTGGTGATTTCTATCGATCCTTTCTCGACTAAATGTATGTTTTTTGTAACTCAACTAAAATATGGAATGCAAAATAGAGTTCACCTTGAAAACAAGTACTAATACTCTTACCACTCTCATTTTTGTATGTTAGCTTATGTATGTATTTCTTTAACAGTGTTTCCTAAATCTATATTCATACCACAAAACTGTGAAGTTTGTTCCTTCCTTCTTGAGATATGTATGTAGATCAAACTTGTCAAGAGTGATGCATAAGTCTAATGGGGTTATGTTGAGTAAGTAAAATAGCTACAGTCTAAGTTTCCCTAGTGTGTTTTCATCTTGTTTTCATTTCCTAATTTCTTATCAACTCGATGTATCACCATAGGAATAGTTCAGTATAGTTTCATTTTGTATGCATTTTTTCTCCCTTTACCCTTTAAAAATCAGTAGTTTAGGTGATACACAAAGGAAGTCGACCTTCTTCAGAGGTTGACCTCTGCTCACAAGAAACCCACATCTTTAGAGGTCTTCCAATGTTACACTAAGGTCTTGAACATCAGGTTCAAGAAGGGTGCCATTTCAAGTGATAACAGTTCTAGCACACCCGGTGGGACTCAAATTAAGATTGAACTGTTGGTTTGGTATGCAACCAGCAAAGTCTCAGACTTTATAGAAGTTATTTGGCATACTTGGCGATTTCGTAGAGAGAAAGAATTTTAGAATCAGTTCCTTCTACAATTTATGAGAAGACTTCAGACAAGGAGCAGATCAGGTCCTTTCAAATATTTGCAACTTTCACCACTAGGAAGAAAAGGTAGAGCAACAGGAAGGCGAGAAACAACAATTATCTATTCTAGAAGAACTCAATCCACTCCTCCATCTATGGGATCACACATTGCTATTCCATCTTTAGTTTTATTTACAGTACCAACAAATCCTCCTCAGCCACCTCCAATGGCCACTCCAAGGAATCAACCCTTTGTTGCTTTTAATGGAGGGAGCCCATTGAATTTGGCACAACACAATGACATTCCAATGATAGCCTTGAAGAGTTTGCCAACTTTCACGGGAGAAGATCAAACTACCTCGATTGAACACATGAGAGATGTGGCTTCGTTATGTGGAGTCCATCACATAACCCAAGAGGATGTTACAGTGAGATTACTAGTTGCTTCATTGAAAGGAAGAGCTATGCAATGGTATAGGAGCCTACCAGTTAATTCAATTGCAACATGGGATGAATTTGGAGACAAGTTGCATAGACAATTTCAAGACAGGTCTGACAATTTGTCTCTATTGGAACAATTGACTATAGTCAAGAGGGCTCCACAAGAGCAGATGAATGACTTCAACTTCAGATTTCAAAGAACTTGGGATAGAATCCTTGCAACGGTGAGGCCACCTCCATAATACACATTCTTATAATTTTTGAGGGCTCTGAACAACGATATAGTTGTCATGATACAGTCAATGGGAGGAGTTTCTTTGCCAGATGCTTTCGAAATAGCAATCAGAGCTGAGAACAACTTAATACAAGCTGGTAAACTCACTCTGGTAAACTCGCTCTTAGGTCTCCAATGCTTATATTTCTAGAAATTCATGCAAACATTCCTTTGTAAATACCTCCTTTCACACCTCTACCAGCTGCACCAATGCTACCAGCTATTGTTCCAGTTGCTGTAACGCAAGAAAATGCTGCTTCTGGTTCTCCAAATGAGTTATAGGAAATCAAAAGTCTATTGCAGTCTTTTGGTAACAAGCTTGTAAGCTTAGAGAAGCAGCAATCATATAGTAGGTCTTATCAGCAATAGAATCTAGGCCAACAACAAGCATATCATGGTAATAGACAACAGTATCAAGGCAATTACCAAGGCTCAAGACAAAATGTTGTTATAGGACCTTTTCAGGCCTACAATCTAGTCCCAATTAGTGCTATCAAAGAGCTTGCTCCTATTCAAAACAATATGGCTGTTGATTATGAGTGGTGTTATCCATGTAATCAGACACATAATCAAGCTACATGCTCTAATGGCATCATCAATCAAGCTCTTATGGTGCAAATTTTTGTAGGTGAACAAGATTTGCCTAAGGAGGGGTATCCACAATAGCAGGATCAACCTAGAGATGTTTCAACTCTCCTGAATTGGCAGAGAGAAGAATTTTGTGGAGTGAACTAGGATGACACATCTGTTGTTGCTAATACTAGAGCCAAGAAGAGGGCTTTCAAGATTGAACAAGCAACGAATAAGAATAAGGGAGTTGCTGGTCCATCAAATCAACAAGTACCACACACTTTGCAACAAGGTTATGACACTAGTAAGGATTAACCTTTACATGCTTCATCTACAAGTCAAGTGCAATTTGACCATGCTGTTGTAAAGATGCAACCAAAGGTAAATATATCTACACCTTTCAACATTGTTGAAAGTATGAAAAAGATGAATGTTTCAATTTTGATGAGGGATTCTTTAGCAATCCCTGGTCAAATCAATTTGTTACAGTCAGCCTTATCAAATCCAGTTAGTTTGAATCCTCCAAATGAAGTCTCTTTAGGCCAAACAAAGTCAGTTTTAACCAATGCACCTTTGGATAGTACCATAAATCAAAGTAATGGTGTCAAGCCCCCTCCTTTCTATGTTTCCTTAATAGTGGGGAATAAATTGGTACACAATTGCATGGTTGATAGTGGAGCTAGTAGCTCGGTAATGCCAAAAAAGATTGCAGACTAGCTAGGTTTACAATATCAGCCATTAGAAAAGGGAGTACTTTAATTGGATGGGATAGCAGTAAACACTATAGGTGTTATTAAAAATCTGAATATCACACTACATGCCTATCCCAATTTTTCAATCCCACAAGATGTGATGGTCATAGATTTGCCTCCATTTTTTGCTCTTTGCCTATCTAGAGACTTCACGGCTAAAATTGGAGGGTATTTATCTTCAGATTGGTCCCATATGCTTTTTAGGGCTAGGTATGGTACTAAGGTAACTATAACTTCTGAGTCCCTTGCTAAGGATCACATTGAACCTTATGTGCCATTTGTTATAAATGTTAACTCTATTGTTTTAGAGGATACTGAACTTGCTGCAGCACAAGAGTTACAAGCTGTGAGTGTACTTGAGGTACTCATGAATGAATGGGCAACTGAGAACATGGTTGATAATCCAAATGAGCTTATTCAAGATGTTGGTCTGGGCAATTATGTGTTGCATGAAGCTTGGACAAAAATTCCAAATCTCGAGAGAAGTGCAAAAAGTCAATTTGAGTAGCAAAATAAATGATGGGAAATGTATTTTGATGGGTCTAGAAGCAAAAATGGGCTGGGGGAGGTGCAATGCTTGTATCTCCGCAAGGGGATAAGTATTATGCTTCTTTCTATTTTGCATTCGCATGCTTCAATAACACTGCTGAATATGAGGGCCTTGTTCAAGGCCTTGAGTGGGCAAGGAGGAGAGGAATAGCCTACTTGAAAGTATATGGGGATAGCGAGCTAATTGTTAATCAAGTAAGAGGCCTGAATGTTGCTAAAAATGATGCACTAAAGTCTTATAGAAATAAAGTGTGGAACATGCTTGAGGATTTTGATGCCTTTAACTTGGTATATATTCCAAGAAATCAAAACAAGCATGCTAATAGGCTTGCAGCCATTGGGGCACAATTTGATATTCCAACTGATATTAGAAAAGAGAAAGTGCAATAGTATGTAAAGGTTGTAGTTAGACCATCAATTCCTGATAACATTCACTGGAAAGTTTTTGACAGTGATGAACAGATCCTTTCTTTCTTGCTTGAAGAAGATCAGTTCTCCATGGTGAATCAAGCAAAACTCAAGCAACAGTATGATGATCAAGTCATACAACTGAGGACAAATAAGTTACCCAAAGGTCTTGTTACCTTAGAGTCTATTTTCAGTACTGATGATCAGCTTAAAAAGGGTAAAGCTGGCTTGCAAATCAAAGAAGAGCATTATGAAGAACTGGAGATTTTCAAAGGTAAGCTCCTTAAGATAGGAAAAATTTGTTCACATGAAGATAAACAAGCTTTTGTTGCTTTATGCCAAGAATTTCATGATGTCTTTGCTTGGGAATATTTAGATTTGAAAGGGTTTGATCCCCATATTGCTCAGCACACAATCAAGTTAGAACCTAATGCTGAGCCAGTAAGGTAGAAACAAAGGCCCTTGAATCCCAAGCTTGAGCCCTTAATGATTAAAGAGCTGACCAAATTAGTTGAGGGGGTATTGTCTTTCCTATTAAGCATACTTCATGGGTTTCTAACCTTGTACCAGTTAAGAAGAAAAATGGTGAGATAAGACTCTGTGTAGACTTCAGGGTCTTAACCAAGCATCTTTAAAAGACCACTACCCGCTGCCATCCATGGAACAAATCTTGCAAGTAGTTGCTAGTTCTGAGAGATTTTCCTTGTTAGATGGTTTTTTGGGCTATAATCAAGTGTTGGTTAAAGAGGGAGATCAGTTCAAAAACTGCTTTTACAACTAAGTGGGGCACTATGGCATACAAAATGATGCCTTTTGGTTCATCTAATGCTAGTGCCATGTTTCAGAGGGCCATGGACATGGTGTTCCAAAGCTTGATCAACAAGATTATGCTGATTTATCTAGATGACATTACAATTTATTCCAAGAGAGCTGATGAACATTTGTCACACCTCAAGCAAGTTTTTGAAAAGTGTAGAGAATATGGGATATCCCTCAATCCTACAAAAAGTATTTTTGCAGTTAATGAAGGTAAGCTTTTAGGCCATATAGTATCAAAAGATGGAGTTGCCATTGGTTCTGAAAGAGTCAGAGCTATATTGGAGCTACCATTACCAAATCACAAGAAGGGTCTGCAAAGCTTTTTGGGGCGAATTAACTTTTTGAGAAGGTTTATCCCTGATGTTGCAAATTTTCTATAGCCTTTGACCGCCATGCTTAAAAAGAATGTAGTTTTCAGCTGGACAAAGGAGGGAAGGCATAGTTTTGGAGAAATCAAGGAGGCATTAGCATCTGCTCCAACATTGGTAAATCTAGATTTCTCTAAAGAATTCTTTTTATATGCTTTTGGTAGTAGTAGTTCAATCTTTGCTATGCTGGTTCAAAAGAATGGGGATAATCTAGAGCAGCGCATCACTTTCTTTAGTCAAGTACTTGCTAATTATGAAGAGAAGTATACATTTGTTGAGAAGCATGTTCTCATTGTGATCAAAAGTCTGAAGAAGTTTAAGCCTCTAGTTTCGAATAATAAGATTCATATTCTGGCAGCACACTCAAGTGTGAAGGAATTTCTATTGAACAAAGATCTAAATGAAAAAAGAGCAGGGTGGATCACCAAGGTCATGGAGTATGATGTAGATATCAAGATCACCAAATTGGTTAGAGGTAAGGGTCTCTGTGAATAACTTGCTACAGGGTCAAACAGTAAAATTGAATTAGAAAAGGATGCTATGTTTACTAATACAAATGAGTTTCAGAATGCTCAATATGATGTGCCTATGGGGATAACTAATTGGGTTCAAGATAGAACCTATTTTTTACAGACTGGTGAGTGTCCATATGGTCTGAACAGATCCAAAAGAAGATAATTCAGACTATAGTCCATACCATATGTGTTGATAAATAATATTCTTTTTAAAAGGGATCTGAATGGCATCCTATTAAGATGCATTCACAGTCATCAAATTGAGAAGGTGCTTCATGAGTTTCATGATGGAGCTACGGGAGGTCACTTTTCCCCAAGAACTACTACTTGGAAAGTCATGAGAGCTAGTTACTACTAGCCCAACTTGTTTAAAGATGCATATGCCTGGTCAAGAAAATGTATCAAATGTGCTCTATTTTCAGGAAAGGAAAAGTTGTCTGCTATGCCCCTACATCCAATTCAAGTGGAGTAGCCCTTCATGAGATGGGGCATTGATTTCATTGGGACAATAAATCCACCTTCCAGTGCTGGTCACAAATAGGTACTTACAGCCACTGACTATTTTACAAGGTGGACAGAAGTGGTTGCATTGAAGGAAGCAAAAGAATCTTCAGTTTTGAACTTCTATGAAGATATAGTCACCAGATTTGGAGTTCCTGACTCTATCATATCTGAAAATTCTCTAGCATTTTTAGGTCCAAGAGTAACTGATTGGGCCGTTAGATAGGGAATTTATTTGAATACATCCTTAAATTATTACCCTCAGGGTAATCGCTTAGCTGAAAGCACAAATAAGAATCTCATCAGGATTATCAAGAGAACAATGGAGGATAATCAAAAAACTTGGCACATCAAACTAAAGTATGCATTGTGGGCAGACATGGTGACTCTTAAGAGGTCTATTGCTAACTCACCATACATGTTAGTCTATGGTAGAGATACAAGATTGCCTTTGTCTATAGAGCTTCCAGCTCTTGATATTGTTCACCAGTTAGAGATGTTTGAGGAACAAGACCCGTGTCTGTGAGGTATGTAGAGCTCATGGAGCTTGAAGAATCAAGGGATAGAACAATGAAAGATTTGGAGTATCATCAGCTCCAAATGAAAAGAACATTTGACAAGAAAGTTACAGAAAAAATTTTCCAGGAGGGAGATCTCGTGCTGAAATGGGATGTTTTGAAAAGTAGGCTAGGTCATCACACTAAGTTTGATAACATGTGGACAGGTCCATTCCTTATTAGAGACTATAAGGAGCACAATGCTTATCAGCTGGCTATAATAGAAAGGGAAGTGCTCCCTATCCCAGTCAATGGGATACATCTTAAGCCTTGTTTTCAAGTGTGATGAGGTTCCTCTTTTGTATATATTAGTTTAGGTTTATGTTTTCAATAAGTGCTTCCACGCTTTAGGTTAATTATTTTCTATTTCCTAGATGCTATGATGGCATAGTGTTTTCTCTTTCGTTTTCCCCATGTTTTTTTTACTTCTGGCAACCTGTTGTGTCCTGTGGATCTCAAGTGAGTTGCGGCCATGTGCAAAACTAATATTTTTATTTGTTTTCTGATCCTTCTAATGACTTCATGCCCAATGGATAAGCCTAGACTACTGGTCTTCATGTTTAGTAGGACAACATCTAGCACAGGTCGCTAGAAATGTTATGTAATTTTCACCCTTAGGCTCAATCAGGCAAGGAAAATTGTGTTTAACAGGTTCGAGAAGGCCAAATGGAGCATTTGGCCTAGGGAAAAAGTCATGAATATGATGCTAGGTCACAGGGAACTCAGTGAAGAAGCTTTCCTTGTTCAGGTTCAGCATGAAAATCTTCTAAGGAGAGAGTCGCCAAGACCCCAGGAAGGTCACGGCGAGTGGGATTCACCTATAGGTCCCTATTGACAAGACATCAATCATCGTCTAGGCAATAAAGGGATATTCATTTTGGCGGAGGTTCTTTTCTTCGGAGAGAAGTCTCGGAAAATGCATCGGGTCTCACCGACAAAGCAAAGCAGGATCCCTTCGGCGTATGTGTGTAGGTTTCGGTAGGAGGTCTTACCGATTGGAAGAGGTCTCGCTAAAGTCAGGCAACATCAGAAAAGCAAGCGAACTTTTCCAAAGGGTCTCGCCGAAGTCACAAGGTCTCCCTAACTCTAAAAGCTCTCGGCATAAGGATTGAGTTCTATAAGATGTCTTGGCGACCCGGGATGTTTTGGTGACAAGAAGGATAGGCCATTCAATTCTCAATCGGGGAGACTCATGGTGACCACGGGCTTCAGGATAACCTATAGCGCTCAGTGAAAGGTCCCAGTGAAGAGTAAAAGTCTCTCTGACAACAGTTGGTTTAAAGTCATCGGGGAAGCTCTCACCAGAAGAAACACTGTCGGTAAGAAGTCCCAGCAAAGAGGAAAAGTCACATCGACTGCATTCGTTCGGGGTAACAAAGAGTCTCGGAGAGAAGTCTTAGTGAGGATGGAATGTCTCGCCGATGGTGTTGATGTCTTCAGTATAACTCTTGGCAACAGATGGACACTTCAAGGTAAGGCTTTGAGCTCGCTAAGAGGTCTTGGCGACCAGGGAATGTTTTGGCGACAACGAAATGAGCTCGGCACATGTCTCCTCGACAAGAAGGAAAGGCTCTCGGAAAAGGTAAACGAAGTCGCCATGAAGTCTCAACAAAAGCAGAAGGTCTTACCGAAAGGATGTCTTCGGCGTATGTAAGCGGGCTTCACTAGGAGGTCTCACCAAAGGAAAGATGTCTCGCTGACATGAGGTAATATCGGCATAAGTCTTGTTGATCCATTAGAGTCTCAATGAATAAAGCGGCATCGGCAAAGCAGGGTAGTTTCACAAGAATGTCTCACCAAAGGCCAGTGGGTCTCACCCAAGGAAAGTCAAGTCAGCATGATGTCTTAGCGACTTGCAAGGGTTATGCTGATAGTGTTTCACCAGGGAATTCTTTGCATAAAGCTTCCTCTTCGGCAAGATGTCTTCCCGAAAAGATGGGGTCTTGCCAATAATAAGATGGGCTCACCCAAAGATTTAAGGCTTGGCGAGAGGTCTTACCGAAACAAGAGTATCTTGCCGATAGAAAGAAAGGAACTCGCTAAAGGATTTGGCCTTTGGCATAGAGTCTCAGTGATAAAGGAGTCTCAATGACACAAAGGGTCTTGCCGGGTGTCTTTCTGAATGAAGAGTTCGTCGAAGGAAAAGGAAGTCTACAAGAGGTCTTGGCGAATAGAGGGTGTCTCAGCGACAAAAGCAGATATCAGTATGACTATGGGGCCTCGCTATGAGGTCCTTCTGACTTGATAATTTCTCAGCAAAAGGAATGCAGAGCTCGGTGGAGTGGCGTGCATTTGGTGTGACATCAATCAACTCCTGCCGAAGATGAAGGGCTTCAGGGTAACGTTTTGCCTTCGGTAAAATGTTTCACTAACACACGGATGTCTTGTCGACTGAAAAGGAGCTCACCATGAGTTGAAGCCATTAGGATGAGGTCTTGCCGACCCGGTAAGGTCTCACCGAAAGCCGAAGGAGCTCGAGCTTGGAGGAGAAGAGTGAGCTCAGGGTAAATGAAATGAGCTCGCCATGAGGTCCTGCCGACTCGGTAATGTCTTACCAAAAATAAGATGGGCTCACCAATAGTATATTTCCTATGGCATGAGCTCTCATCGACTGTTCTATGATATGCCTATAGCTGCAGAGACACATAATTGCATCGGTGAGACACTTTTAGTGTCTCGTCGAGATGCAATTCTTTTCATAAAGATTCTTGACCACCTACAGAGCCTGCATGGAATACACTCAACCAACAAGGGGGAGCTGAAGTGAGCTAGGGTAGTCTAATTAGAATGAATAATGTCAACGGGATGAATGCAACATGTATCTTCAACCGAAGTGGTTTGAACAGGACACGATGCCAGGATCAGAATGAAGGCGGTAGCTACGAAATATTTGAAGAAGGCAACCTTTCTTCACCGACATAGGCGGCATGGACACACAGGGTGTAGATTGAAATTCAATAAAAAATCTAAGGGGAAATTTTTTCTGGGCTTGATATTTTGTAAGCCCTAAGGGGCTGACACACTTTGATATTTAAGGCATTTTTATCCTTTTTGTAAATAGTTCGAATACACTCTGAAGAGTTAGTGATTTCTATCGATCCTTTCTCGACTAAATGTATGTTTTTTGTAACTCAACTTAAATCTGGAATGCAAAATAGAGTTCACCTTGAAAACAAGTACTAATGCTCTTACCACTCTCATTTTTGTATGTTAGCTTATGTGTGTATTTCTTTAACAGTGTTTCCTAAATCTATATTCATACCACAAAGCTGTGAAGTTTGTTCCTTCCTTCTTGAGATATGTATGTAGATCAAACCTGTCAAGAGTGATGCATAAGTCTAATGGGGTTACGTTGAGTAAGTAAAACAGCTGCAGTCTAAGTTTCCCTAGTGTGTTTGCATCTTGTTTTCATTTCTTGATTTCTTATCAACTCGATGTATCACCATAGGAATAGTTCAATATAGTTTCATTTTGTATGCATTTTTTCTCCCTTTACCCTTTAAAAATCAGTAGTTTAGGTGATACACAAAGGAATCTGGCCTTCCCCGAAGGTTGACCTCTGCTCACAAGAAACCCACATCTTTAGAGGTCTTCCAATGTTACACTGAGTTGTTGAACATCAGGTTCAACAAGGGTGCAATTTCAGGTGATAACAATGCTTAAACCTTTTTATGTCAAGATAAATCACACATGCACTACTTGTTGTTGTAGTCTACATATTGAATTCTCTAACCATTATGATGTTTATCATTTTATATGTTGTGATTTGCATACTAACGATGATTTGTAGGATTGTGGCATAGAAGCCCCACCAAAATCTTCAAGATATTTCTTATTAAAAAAATTATGTGAAATAGAGGATGGCCAAATAGTCTATAGGACAACATGCTTGGATGGTTCATGCGACCATTGTGGTGGCTATCAACATATGCTAGTATGTCAACATATGGAAAGCACATATGAGATGTGACAAAAACTAGTAGAGTTCAGGAAGTATAAAATAGTGGAATCCACTACAAAAGATGGGTCTCAAGCAAAAATGTGTGATTTGGTTATTCAGAAGATTCTAGTGTATCAATTTATGTCCATGTTTCATGACAATATAGTGTATGAGTATGCAAGGCATACCCATAGAGCCCGATGGTTGGACACACAATTCAAGCTATGCAAGGACATCTTTCTAGTTGGTAGCATAGTATCAGTGGTTGAATTTGCAGAGAACTACACTCTACAACCACAACATGAGGTGCAGTCACAATATTACAACTCCACACAGGTTTTGATATTTATGCAAATAACATTCATTCATGCAGTTGATAGTACAGAGGACCAAAGGAAGGTATTGAGGGAGTATCATTTTTATATTAGTGATGATCACACACATTCTCTAGAGTTCCTGCAAGGTTGCTTCCAAATGTTCTACAATGATTTGGCTCAAAGGGGCATAGTTATGGTCGACATATAATATGGTCGAATAACTCACACATGTTCTACTGGTTGAGCATGATACATGTCATTACATGTGTACAACATATGTGGAACTTTTGTGAGGCCGAGCATGGAAAGGGGGAACATGATGGTGCAGGGGCATGCATGAAAAGAGCATTAGCATGAGAAGAGTTAAAGTATAAAGACAGTGCAAAGTTGACATATGCAAGATCAATTGTTGAGTGGTGTAATGCTTCGATGGGTCTAGGTAATGAAGGTACATCTTCAGTTAGTAGATATTTTTGGTTGATGGATGATACTAACATTGCACCATATGAGGATTTTTGTACACTAACAGGATTGAGTGAGCTACACTCTTTCCTTAGCTCAAATGCAGGTTCATGGAGTATCGATACATGAAATATGGCATGCTTTTGTTCTTCATGTACAATGCAAGCCTAGAATGATTGTGAGTTAGGGGAGTGGGTTGAAAAATGGTTGAAAAGTTATCCTAGCCCACTTCACATGTATTGCCCTCTAACGACATTGGAACTAACATAGATGGAATCATCGGTTGACTTTGACCATGGATCAGATCTCGTTCAACTAGGTAATATATTTGTTTTCTTAGTTTTTGAAATTCCATATTGTTATATTACTTTGTAGTGTATTCGTAATGTTGACTAATTTCAAGAGATTTGCTGCACATATCAATATAGGAAAAGTTTATGCAGTTATTGCAGATGAAGACACCGAAGAGGGAACAAACTATTACTTGTGTTGTGTTGAGGCCAAAAAGAAATTGGAGGCCCTAGTTATATATGGAGAAAACATCGAATACCCTACAGGCCTGATTGTTGTTACTGGAATGTGTCTTAGAAGATACCCACATAAGAGTGTTAAATATTGGTTGTTTTAGGACTTTGACACGCATTGTAAGATTCTTCATTACTCAAATCTTGTTGTGGCATCCAATGTTCGTTTGACCAAATATGGGGGTAGACCTTTGAACAAGGCCTTGTGGAAGGTCTATGAGTCTGACCATGATGCAATACTTGATACAATAAAGAGTAGAACAAACCCAGATGGTTTGTTGGATTAATTTGTAAGTATGCACATCGATTCTTATTAATTTATATTTTTATGGACATTAATTTGTTTTATTCCAATGATATCATATTCTTTTACTTTTCCTATTTGTAAGTAACCTACTAAAACTTGATTAGTGTCCCCTTGCAGAAAATGCGGATTTATGAGCCATCCAAGAGGATCTCAACCAGAAAATCAATGCAACATCCTTATTTTCATGATCTTGACAAATCTCAATCATGATTTTAAGCCATTACAAAAGTGCGTGCAAAGCTTGGTGAGGGACTTTCTAGTTATTCATTTGGAGTTAACCTTATCATGAGCAGCTATGATGTAGACATTATAAAAGCATCTCAAATTTCAAGTTAGTCTATTTATTAGAGGTGTTGTGTGCAATAGGTATCTTGGAACTCCCAGTGAAGATGTATGAACAAGAGTGACTAAGTTGAGAGACTGACATGCCTATCTGTAAGTGCCTTCCATCTATTTTTATTTCATTTCCATTTTGAATGCTCTTTCTTTTTCTTCTTTTACTTTGCATATTTGTAAGTAAACTACTAAAAATTAATTGGTCTCTCGTTGCAGAAAATGTTGATTTATGAGCCATCAAAGAGAATCTCAGCAACATCCTTATTTTGATGATCTTGACAAATCTCAATTCTAATTTGAAGTCATTATAAAAGAGCATGTGAAGCTTAGCGAGGGAATCTCATGTTACTCAATTGAAGTTAACCTCATAATGAGCACCTATGATGTAGACATTTAAAGAGAATCTCAAATGTATGAGTGACATTGAAAAATATTTGTGAGAAAAGAGTACCTAAGGCATTGTAATGAGATTTACTCAAATATTGAAATTTTGGAGTTCATGTTTGGTGCAGAGTACCTTGTTCTCTAAATTCCTTCAATAGGAAAATTTGCAAAATTTGAATTTTGAAATGTAAACACTATGAAAAAGATCGTGTGAAGGTCATATGTAATGTATTCAAAGTCTCAAAAAGGTCACTAGGTGATTAGAGAAGTGATATTGCACAAAAGTTGTCATTTGGTGTAAAAATGCAAAACTTGCAATAGTTGCACAATTGCAAAATTAGTAAATAAAGGATAATGTTTTATGTATTTGCAACACTTTTCCTTTTTTATTTCAAGCTTATGTAGATTGTACAACACCTTATACTTTGATTCTTGATTATTTTTCTTCAAAAAAAGGAGTTAGGTAACTTTTTATTTAGTATTTTGAAGTCTTTTAACTCAGATTTGAGGAAATAAGAACAATTTTATCATAACTGGTTTGTAACCCTCAAAACATGGTTTTGAGAGTCCATTAAGTGATAAGATTGTCATTCCACCAATGTAGGGTTAAGTAGGTCAGTGGAATGGATTGCAATTGGGTGTTTTTCAATTTGAATATGTAAGAAAGGGGTGTTAATCTTCACAAAACCTCAAATGAATGAGTTCCAAACAAAGTTTCAACCAACAACTCTATCTCTTGAATTTTCACCCTTCACTCTACCTTGTCTAGTAGGTCAGCAGACCCTGGTTTTAGACCTTTTCTCACAAACTTCTCAAATGACTGATCTAGATAGCCATTATTGAGTTACAACACATACTTCAAAATTAATAGTGACTATCTTGGAGCATGTGCATAAAAAATGACCTTCTTCGTTGTCCTCATTAGGCTAACTAGGCCTAATCTACAAATGAACATACCTTTAAACATTCAACAACCCCCTAAACTTGTTGGGGAAGCAATTCTCATGTATCCAAACCCTCAAATCCACAATTTGTCTCAGGAGAAACTCGCTCCACCATGCCAAACCACAAAACCCTTATTTTATGCTAGTATGAGGAGGTTTTATTGAAAGGAATGGTTCCACACCTTACCAAAATATGCCACCACCTCAAACCTTCTTAAAATCACCTACAAAAACTCAAAAGACAATCACCCAACCTCTACATGCAATATTTTATCAAACCCTAGGGTGAAACCTCATTTTTCATGCCCTTTTCCATCAAAATCTATAGGGGCAGCAACACAAACCCCATAAAAATTATTCCCTTTCACTAAATAAGAACCCTAACATCAAAATGGGTTTCTAAATATGTATTAGATCTATGGAAACACAAAAATATTGAAAAAGAGAACACAATCACCCTGTACAAAACCGTGCAATTCAAGGAAATATTAGATTTCTGGTAAAAATATAGAAAAAAGCAAGGAAACAATGAATTTTATTGATCTTCTTCTATGTATATGGTAAATTTAAGCTAGGCATGGTACATTTACACTAGGAATAGTCTTTTTTCGCACCCAAAAATTTGGAATTGCTTAGAGCTATGTTCAACTAGCTCGATCCCTTAAGGGTTCAAAGTGCAAAAGGGAAACAATATTTGATGGGGTATTACTCAAAAACCATGGTGCTTACAAAATCTCTATCTAATCCTATGAGATCATGTTGTGCCCCTCTACAATAACCTCCCCCAGTTTTTGTTATCTCTAAGTGGTTTTCCCGTGGTGTCTAGTTTTCACTTGATGGAAAAAGTGTCAAATGCAAGTAGTGCAAAGTTGCAAAGTGGTGCAACTTTCGTTCTGCAACTCGTGTGACCAAAAGGACTATTCCAACATGTCTAAATAGGTATTTTTATGCTAGGAATGGTTATCTTTCACAACCAAACACACAGAGTCACTCTAAGCTACCTTCAACTAGATCAATCCCTTCAAAGTCCAAAGTGCAAAATGGATACAAACTTCATCATTTTTTTTACTCAGATACCGTGATGCTTAGAAAATTCTCATTTAATCCTATGGGATTGTGTTGGGATCCTCTACATAAACCTCTCTCGATATTTTTTTATCTCGGCGTGGTTGTCCCATGGTGGCAGATTTTTACTTTGGGAAAAAGTTGTCAAATGCAAGTAGTTGAAAGTTGCAAAGTGGTGCAACTTTTGTTCTACAACTCGTGTGACCAAAAGGATTGTTCAAATGCATCCAAATATGTATGTTTACACTATGAATGGTCCTTTTTCACACCCAAACATGTGGAGTCGCTTTGAGCTATGTTCAATCGGATCGATCCTTTAAGAGTCTAAATTGCAAGATGATTACAAACTTTAGCATGTTGTTACTCGGATACCGTGACACTTAGAAAATTCTTGTCTAATCCTATGGGATTGTGTTGGGCCCCTCTACAAAATATCTCTTATTTTTTTCTATCTTGGAATAGTTTTCCCATGGTGGCAGATTTTCACTTGGGGAAAAAGTTGTCAAATGCAAGTAGTTGAAAGTTGCAAAGTGGTACAAATTTTGTTCTACAACTCATGTGACCAAATAGACTATTCCAATGTGTTTTAATAGTTACGTTTATACTATACATGGTCTTTTTTTGCACCCAAACACATGGAATCGCTCTGAGCTATGTTCAACCAGATCAATCCCTTAAGAGTTTGAAGTGCAAAATGGCTGCAAACTTCAGCATGTTGTTACTTAGATAACGTGACACTTAGAAAATTCTTGTCTAATCCTATGGGATC
>VDFB02047144.1:52426679-52445638 GCA_007258455.2 Sequoia sempervirens | reverse complement strand
TCTGAAACAACTCTTCTCTCTGTATTGTTGTTGAGATTTGAAGGTTATGAATGGTTTATCAAGTATAGCAATCTCCGCAGGATGTTAAGGCATGTCATATATGTCATCTTTTCATCTATTTTAATTGTTGTTAGTTTATCACTAGTAAATAAATGATGAAATATGTACCATTAATATTCTTTATATTAACAAATTATTTTTGTTGTAGATTGATTGGTGAATTTTTGTTACCACCATCAAATATTTTACCTCGCTCATACCGAGATTTATTTGGCATTATGAAAGATATCGGAATGGAGTATCAAACAATAGATGCATGTCCCAATGATCATATTATATATCATAAAAGCGAGAATTTACAGCGAGAATGCCCGGAATGTCATATCAGTAGATATCAAACAGATCAACTAACAAAAAGGTGCCTTGCAAAGTTCTTCATTATATTCCCATTATTCCACGTATGCAACGATTATTTAGGTGTGAAAGCTTAATGCAATTGATGGATTGCGATGCACATAATATAAGTGGAGATGAAATTCTTCGAATGCCTGCAGATGGTTCTGCATTTAGGGACATAAAGGAAAAATGACCACACTTTAAAGAAGAACCTCGTAATCTCAGACTTTCATTGGGAGTGGACGGTGTCAATCCATTTGGAGAGCTGAGATCTATTTACTCGGTGTGGCCTATTTTTGTTATCAACAATAACATTCCTCCATGGATGTCAATAAAGAGGGAGCACATAATGTTGTCAATGATTGTTCCAGGTATTTGTTTACATCAATTTTCTTTAACGTAGTAGCATCTCATTTGTCTTATTTGTTGCATAATGACATATTTTTTCATTTAATTGTCATGTACATTAATTTATATATATTTCAGTAAAATGGTTATAATAATTATGTAATATTTATGTTCATTCAACTAGGTAAGTACCAAATTAAAGATATGAATGTATATATCGAGCCTCTTATCGACGAGTTACTAAAGTTATGGATTGGAGTCACTGTGTATGATGTCTCTAGACCAATAGGACAAAGACAATTTCAATTCCATGCAATGCTTGTATGTAAAATTCATGATGCCCTAGGGCTAACACATTTTTGTGGTATGTTATAATGTTCGACTGCACTTTAACAATATTTAATTTGATGAAGTAGATATCATGAATGTTTTTAAACTAATCTATTCATTATATATAATTAAAAATTGACATATTTAATCCAATTATATATCATTTTACGTGTCTTCAAACAAAGGAAAAATTTGCATGTCCAATTTGTGGTCCAAAGATGAAATCTAGCCGCTCAACAAGTTTAGGAAAATGCTTGTTTGATGAGTATAGACACTTCCTCCATAGAAATCATAAGTATCAAATACTGAAAAACATCTTTTCAATGGGAAAGAGAGACTACATCAAAACCATGAAGAATGTCACCTCGCCTATGGAAGTTGGAATATAATAGAATTAATCGTCAAGGTTATACATCAGATCAAATTGTTTTATCTATTATATATAATATGTTTTGAATTTATATTTTTATATTGTGTTGTGTTTACTCATGTTGTAATTGACAATGATTGTCGTTGTTAATTTGTTTAACTTATATGCTTCATGAAGGTCATCAAGGCATTAATGGTCGACTTCCATAGGGACTGAAAAGTTATCCCAGACAATTTAATAGGTTGCCCTACTATGAACAGCTACAAATTGTGCATTTGTTTGATACAATGCATATCGAAAAGAATATAACAAAAACTGTAATCAAGGGATTTCTTTTAGGTTTGATTAGGAGTGTTAGCAATAACTCAATAGATGACAATGAAACACAAAGATCTTACAAAACACAAAGGAAGTAAAATACAAAACGATTATACCTAATCGCTGAGACTTCCATGATTCACTTTTGTAATACCTTCTTGCTTGCTGGATAATACTTTTCTCTCAGATCCGTCGTGCGAGAAAATCTGCAAATGCCTAAGTCCTACACCAAGCTTTGAAGGATTTATGCTATGTCTAAATGCCTATGCCTATAACTATAATTGTCAATGTCTATGCCTAAACAAATGCCAAGATTTGACCAAATAAATATAATGACTATGGAAATTGCTATGAAATCTAAGTATGCAAATGCTTAAAATGTAATGTGTCTGTGCGTAAATATAAAATGTTAGTGTGTAATTGAAAGTGAGAAGAAAATGCCATTTTATAGAAAATTTCATTTCGAATGGACGGGCGAGATCGAATTCTACGAAAGACCTAGAATGAGAGGTCCAGATTAAATCTGAGAATCCCTAATTAGGGTTAGGGAAAAATCCTTAATCGAACGGTCAGAATAAAATCTCAGATAATCGGATCGACGGTGGAGAAAAAATGAGGAAATTAATTAAAGAAATAAAGATTTTCAAAAAATCAAGAAGATAAGATTGCCTGATTTGTGAGATTCGAAAAATCAAGAAGATAAGATTTGAACTGAAGATTCAATTTAGAAAATCAAGAATCTACCCGATTACTTGATTTTTAGAAGATTAGTTACTATTTTGAATTAAATTAATTCAAAATAATGATGTGAGATAATAAATAATCTTTTTCAGATTATTTATCAAAATGGACTGACAATTCAGATTAAGATGACATTTTAAATAATTTAATTTATTTAAAATGAGAAGAATATTAATTGGCAATTAAATAATTAAATTTAATTATTTAATTTAGCAGATAAGACTAATTAATTAAATAAATTAATCAATTTATTTAATGAAGAGGATTAATGACATATTAAATAAATAAATGTAATTCATGTATTTAATAATCAGGAAAAATTAAATGCAGAAAGGGAAATTAAATAAATTAAGAGATTTATTTAATTAAGTGAAGACTTAGACAATTAATGACGTATTTAATAAATAAATAAAATTTATTTATTTAATAATCATGAAGAATAAATGACATGAATTAATTAAATAATTATGAATTATTTAATCAATAGTCGAATGTGGACCAAGGACATAATTAAATATCATAATTATGCTAGGACGAAAGTGGTAAAAATGAAGCTTGCAGGCCTAGGTCATTTTTAGGTGTCAACATTTTGCCCCTCTTTGTCATAATATCGCTTGTCACATTGTGACAAAGAAAATAAGTCAAAGTCATGCCCCAGTAAATGTATGGAGTATCATTGCCCCCTCAGAAAAATTTCAAATTTTGGGTCAGCGATAGAAAAAATTGTAAAGGGTCTCGATAAATACATTTGATGCCCAGAAAAACAATGGCACAGTTGGTTTTAGATTCTGACATGTTTAACGCAACTAACGAGGAAGTTAAAGGTGGTGAAATGAGCCTCCAGTATTGACCTTGTTTGAAAAATGTCATTTTGACCTTATAAATAGGTTAACCGAGGGGTAAAAGTCAATTCATATTCACTATTTACCTTGCGAAATTTGAGAGTGCAGAGTGAAAGGCGCAGTAGCGAGGATGGTGATTCCAGTGTCAGAGTACCACGGGGAGATCGTGAGGACCTTCAGGTGGCCAGAGGGCTCAGAGCCAGCGGTATGTACCTTTAACTCACTTTGTCATTTTATCATTTTGCGTGCCAAATTTAACTTTCTAGGACTAGCAACGTCTGAGCCGCAACGCAACTGCGTTCACGTTCGATGCACTTGATGCATTGCGATGCAAGTTCAAAGACAAATTAGGATAGAGTGGCCAGTCGCGCTGCATTTGACAATATATGCGACGCATTTAACTTATCATGTCGCAACTGACTGTTGGAACACCGCAATTGTCATATTGAAACACACTCGCTGTTTTCAATGCTACAATTATGTTTTTACGACGCAACTACTTTAATGTGACACATTCATTAAATTTCGTGATGCAAGCGTGAACATGCAACGCATTTGTTGTTTTGGACTGCATTTTATGTACGGTACGACGCAATTGAATTTTTGTGACGCAATTGTCTGAATGCGACACATTTGCAATTTACCTTGATCACATTTGATTTCGATGTTTATGTATCTGTAGATATTTTTCATGATGCTGATAGTTGTCCAAAAAGTACTGATGCATTATTCATCTTTTTGCAGAGGAAACTTGCCCCTATCTATACGAGAGAGAGCAGACCGACCACCTTTCAGTTCACTGATCAGTTGGGCCCGTGAGAGTGGCGGCGATTGATGCGACTGGGTTTATTCTATGCTGCATTCATGCCCGCCATTTGGGCGAACAGGGGTCTGCTGACAGCATTGTGTTAGCGGTGGCACTCAGAGACCTGCTCCTTCCACCTGTCGATGGGTGAGGCTACCATCACCTTAGAGGATGTGTATTGTATTTTGCGAGTGCCAATTTGCAGGGAGCAAATCATCTACGACCCTCGACACGGCGGCTAGACTTTCCGTGCCTACTATCGAGATCAGGGTGCAAGACTGGGGATTCAGGGCTATGAAATCCGATGGGAGTTCATGGCGGAGCACTACGGGCACTTCTATGCATTCTTGGTGACTATGATTGCAGGTGTTTTGGTTCCCAACCGACGGGGACATAGGTTTCCTATTGGCTGGGGAGACGTCCTGGTGGGCATGAGGCAAGATAGGACTGTTTATGCTTGGGGTCCTTATTTACTGGGGACACTTTATCACCAGCTACATGATGTTGTGTATAGGAGAGGAGAGAGCATCTCTTGTGGGACAACCTTGATGATGATCTGTGTTTGGGAGCACATTGCGATATTTTGACCTCCCATTGAGAGATCGTAGTTGGCCGATGGTATGCCCTATGCGTACTATTATGCAGGTGCGTTATAGCAGACCCATATGGGTGAGACAAGGTGGTGGCGGTATCGTATCGACATGATGATATCCTTTATCTAGAGGCCATATCAAGATTGTGGTCAATGGGATGACGAGGATGAGAACTTGAGTTTGTGTAGGCAGTTTAGGTACCTGATTGGCTGGATAGTGCAGATGTCCCTGATTATTGAGATGTACTTGCCGCAACATGTTTTGAGACAATTTGGAGAGCAGTAGGATGTGCCTGCAGGGACAATGGAGTATGCTCGATCATCCAGGGAGTATGCGTGGGGGCCAGCTATCCCCATGGCATTCACAGAGCAGCAGATAGACGGGCTAGTAGCGCAGGCCTGGGGTTGGAGGGGAGGAGCAGCGGATCCTGGTACGACCATAACTTATGATTTATGGTGGCAGACACACAGGCCAGTGCCTTTGATGGATCCAGATGGGCCAGCACCAGTGGACAGATGGTCAGTTATTCCGCGGGTGCCACGAGCCAGGCAAGGTGGCAGAGGCAGAGATGGAGGTAGAGGGAGATTCAAAGGCAGGGGCAGAGATGGAGGGAGGGGTGGAGACAGAGGAAAAGATGGGTGTAGGGGTGGAGATGGAGGCAGAGATGGGGGTAGGGATGGAGATGGAGGCAGAGATGGAGATGATGGTGGAGATAGCTAGAGATGATGACGGGATGGGAAAAGCAGGCCCGGAGAGTGCATCCACGTGTGGCAAGGGTAGCACTAGATTCTATCCCTGAGGTTGGTGAGGAGGGGGAGAGAGAGGAGGGAGGATAGGAGGAGGATGTGGAGGTGGGAGATCAGGAGGAGGAGTTGGAGGTGGGAGGTCAGGAGGAGGAGGTGAACGTGGTCGGGCAGGAGGATGAGGTGGAGGTGGGAGGGCAGGAGGAGGAGGCAGAGGATGATGATGACGAGGATGATGCCATGGATGAGGCTGAGAGACTTCTCAGATGTCAGATGGTGGAGGGAGAGGAGGAGATACCATCCTCCGGATTACCCGAGGATGCTACTGTAGCTCAGAGGGTGGTAGACCTTCAGTAGAGATTGGACACCAGCTTGGCATAGGTCAGGGCACTACAGAGAGAGCTAGAGGTAGCTCGGGTAGAGAGAGATCAGGCAGTGATCCGCTAGCAGGATGCGGCCCAGTGGTGTATAGAGTTCACGACTTTATGTTTATGACCCATGGGGGATATGGCCTGGGAGTTGGACAGGGTGAGCACAAGACTGGGGCAGTACAGGACTTTGTACGAGCAGGCAGTGCCACCAGAGCGACGGGATCTTACTTTGTCACAAACATAGTTGAGGACAGGCAGTGGCCGTAGATCAGGCAGTGCTACTAGTAGCAGGAGTCATACTAGTGTCGGAGGGTCTACCTCAACAGGGCATACTTCAGGGCACAGGTCACATCATTCACGCCAACATACTCCTAGTCCTGGGTTGACTGGTTCAGTACAAAGATCAGCACAGGTACAACCACCAATTGGTGATCCATCTACTACTCAGAGTCAGGCAGCAGTGACATCACAGATGTCCTTTATAGTTGAGCTGACACCGTCCTTTGTAGCTCCATCAGTGGCACAGGCAAAGGTTGTGACATGTCCTATTTTTTTAGTACTAGTAATAGAGTTGTTGCCGCCACATTCTTCACCACGAGGGGATGATGAGAGTCTACCCTAGGGGCATTTTGTTATTATGACACACTATGTATACTATTTGAGCCTGCGAGCTCCATTTTTGGGATATCCCATGACTTTATCCTGTGACATTGTACATTTTGGAGATGATACTATATGATGATGCAGTTTTGATGTGACCTACATGTGTTATGTGATGTTCTTTGATTTAATGCTTTATGATATGTATGATGTATGATGTTAGTTTATGGTGCCATGTATGTCCTATGATGCTTATGTTTTAATATTGATTCCATGATAATGCAATGCTTATTTATATGGGATGATGATGATAATGATGTGCATAATGTATTTTAGTAAAAGATGCAATGTTGATGATTATTTTAATGCAATGTTTGTGATTATGTATATGATTTGATGCTGTGGATGTTGTATGTATGGACCTAATGCAATGTTTATATGATCATGTATGCATTTATATTTTTGGATGTCATAGGATATCATCATGAGGTGGACGAGAGAAGATGATGAGATTGATGAGAGAAGATGACTAGATCGAAGAAGAGAAGATGACTAGACTAATGAAAATGCATGTTAATTCCTAGACCAAATCCTTCAACACTTTACTGTAGGACTTTTTAGTATTTATTGCTCTTAATCATCATTGGGCAGACTGTTGTAATGGCCAACAAACACCATGATATGACATAGATCAAGGTGTGCAAGGTTGTACCATTACGTAAGACAAACAGTCACAAATAAGGATGATCATGACTCATATTGAGAGTGTGACTGCCTCAGTCTTTTCATCATAATCAACCACAAGCAGAAAAGATAGACAAATCATGAGACGTCGTTGCTTCTCTAAATCCTATTTCTAGGACATCCTTGAGAAACTAGCAACATGATTGTCAAAATACAAAAACAAATAAAACCCTTACCTAGATATATCATTTTTCTAAATCCTTGAATCAGGATCTCACTGAGAAACTAGTAGTCATGCATATCAATCGTCATGATACATCACTGCTTCTCTAAATCCTGCTTAGTGGGATCTCGCTGAAAAACTAATAACATGTTAAAAAAAAACCAACAGACAATTGTCAAGTGTTTGCCAAGTGCGTCTGGATATCCATTGTTCCGATGTCAAGATGTTTGGTTTAATAATGTCAATTTATCAAAATGTTTAAAGTTTTGATCTTGAAAGATGTCGAGAATTGGTGAGTTCAGGAAGGACACATCCTAAATAATGCCGATGTCGAGAGGATTTGATCCCTAATAGTCATAAGGGATCCCTCTAAATGATGACGATGCCTAGGAAGGACACATTCTAAAGCATAAATGACAGAGTTGGTTCTTCAGAAGGACACATCTAAAGAATATTGATGTCACAAAGAGTTATCTTTAGATGTCAAGAGGATCACTCAAAATGTTGAATGACAATGATGATGCCTAGGAAGGACACATCCTAAGGCATAAATGATAGAGGTTATCGTTTAGAAGGACTCATCTGAAAATTAGCCTAAATTTGATAGTTTGACCGGTTTATGATGATTTGACTTTCTTTGACCGAGTTTGACTTGTGTTTGACTATATGCTGATATTGCCATAATAATATGTGCCGATGAGTTTTGTCATGTTATGGCAAATGATTGCCAGAATTTGCTTGATGAGTGTCATTTGTTTGGGAAAGATTTGTGTTTCCTTGAAGACCTTTTTGATGTGTGTGCCAGTGTGATGCCATGAACCCTAATGGACTGACCTAGTGTGGCCTCGGGTGCTCATTGATAGATGGCCTTTCCTACGTCATACAATCAGAGACCTCGTAGTTCGACACAACCAATGACTTTTTCCACAAGACAAAAGTTTGAATCATGATTTTCTTTTGACAAACCTAAATGGAATGACCTAATGTCTCGAGGACTCAAATGTGAGTCTTGTCTAAGTAGAAAATGCGCAAAGACAACGTAGTTCAGACAAATGACAAAGACTGATTGATATGACTGACTTCAATGTGTTTGCGCTTTTCGAGCAGTCTGATGTTTTTGTTTGTGGTTTTCTTCAGGACGTTTTATGATTTTTAGGTCTTTCTTCCAGACTTTTTACAATGTTTTTGGTCATTTTTTTAGGACTTTTTGTGATGTTTTTTATCTTTTTTTAGGACTTTTTGTGATGTTTTTGTCTTTTTTTTTTTCAAAACTTTTTGCGATATTTTTTCTCTTTTCAGGACTTTTTGTGATATTTTTGTATTTTTTCAAGACTTTTTGCCAATTGTCAAGATCATGTATGACATCCACTGCAGTTTCATGATAAAGATTTTTCCCCCAGTCAGGTCCAAGACTTAACCATTTTTAAGGAACATGGACAGAATGCTGCTAGTTTACTAGATGGATAGTCATTAGGACTTGATGCCAATCATTTATCCACTATGACAAGTATGTTAGAATGTGGTGGTGATTTGCATAAGAATGATGATAATACCTTTCATCCTAGGCCAAGGCAGACCAAGTTATAGTAGATGGCAGAGCAATGATTGATTACGCATGGTGCCTGTTTGCCAGGTTTTCACTATTGAACGAATCATTTTTCTCTTTACTATTTTCTTGACTTTTTGATTTTTTTTGTGTCACCAAGATGCTTGTTTGCCAGGTTTTCATCAGGGTGATGATTTTTTAATTTTTCAATTTTTTTTGTATTTTATGGTTTGCAGCTCCATCCTCTGATGCTATGCGTAGAACCTTCAGAGATGTAAACTGTTGATGGGCTCTGTCAATTATTCTCCATCTGGAGTTGTCAGTTGATAAGCTCCAGAACCAAAAGAAGATATGATAATGTATGGACCCAGCCAGTTTGGTTCAAATTTTTTTGTCTTTTCTCTGTCTGCTTGGTTCTTGGGGTTCTGCATGAGAACTAGGTCACCAATGTCAAACTTTCTAACCATAACCTTTTTATTGTAGCTACGACAAAGACGGTTCTGATATGCTTGGAGATGGTTCAGTGAATTTTTTCTTCTTTCTTCCAGCATTTCTAGCTCGTGCAAGCGTGATTTTCAGTACTCCTCTTCATTAGTTAGACCCTTCAGGGAGACTCGTAGCAAAGGAATTTCGACCTCAATGGGTAAGATGGCCTCAGCGCCAAAGACTAGGGCAAATGGGGTGGCCCCTGTAGGCGTACGAATGCTAGTTCGATAAGCCCTTAGAGCAGGGTTGAGTTGTATGTGCCAGTCACGGCTAGCGTCATTTACAGTGTTTTTGAAAATTTTGACAATGGTTTTATTGGACGCCTTAGCTTGGCCATTTCCTCATGAGTAGTATGGAGATGAAAAGTGGTGTTGGATATGGAATCGCTTACATAACTCACCTACGTCTTGGTTTTTAAATGGATGTCTGTTGTTAGTGATGATGGATTGTGGAAGGCCATACCAAAAAATGATGTAGTTAAGGATGAACTTCGATATTTGTTTGCTGATAATATATGTCAATGGGATGGCTTCAATCCACTTTGTGAAATACTCAATGGCGATAATAATGATTTTTTTGTTGTTGGATGAGGTTGGATGAATCTTACCCATGAGATTGAGTCCCCATTGAGCAAAGGGCCAAGGAGAAGTGATCGCCTGGAGTTCCTGTGCTGGAGCATGGACCAAATCACTGTGTATTTGACATTTGCGACAAGTCTTGATATATTCAATTGCATCTTTTTCCATGGTCAGCCAATAATACCCAAGTCTTGTTACTTTCTTAGCCAGAGTAGGACCACTTGAATGAGATCTACATATACCGTTGTGTACTTCTTGTAAGGTCATACATGCTTCGTCGGTGTCAAGACATCTAAGGAGGGTATCGTCGAAACTACGGTAATAAAGGGTGTCACTGACAATGGCATACCTTGCAGATTTCCTAATGGACTTCCTTTGGTTATTGGACAGGTTCAGTGGAAGGGTTTGAGATTTTAGGTAGTTGTAAATGTCCTCATACCAGGGAGAGTTGGGACCAACAAGTTCGCAAACCATTTCTGATTCTGGGATATCATACGCTGGTATCAAGAGCTATTCGACTAAGAACTCAAATTGTGACACATTTTTAGGGATGTCCAAGAGAGAACTAATAGTAGCCATTGCATGAGCTGCCTTATTTTGTGCCCTGGGGATTTGTTCAAAAGAAATCAATTGGAAGTATGTCAGGAAACTATCCACCATCCTCTTGTAGGGAAGCAAATTCTCATCCTTTATTTCATAGTCATCATTCACTTGGTTGATCACGAGCTGGGAATCCCCGAATACAAGCAACATTTGAATTTTCCATTTGATTGCCAACTTGAGACCTGTGACTAGTGCTTCATATTCGGCAATGTTATTGGTACAAGGGAAAGCGATCCTGAATGACTTAGGAATTGAATCCCCCTGTGGTGTGATAAACAAGATTCCATCGCCTGAGCCATGACCAGTATGAGACCCATCAAAATATAGCTTCCATGGTGCTGTCGGTTCCTCATGAAAAATGGACTCATCAGGAAAATCAGTTACTAGTGGATGAGTGACTTGGATTGGTGCATCTGCTAGTTGATCTGCTATTACCTGCCCTTTTATTGCCTTACGCTCGACATATTTTATGTCATACTCGCTTAGTATCATGACCCATTTTTCTAGCCGACCTGTTAATGCCGCCCGACTTAAGAGATATTTCAGTGGATCAATTTTGGCGACCAGTTGTGTCTGATGACTGAGCATATAGTGTCATATTTTTTGGGATGCAAAGACAACAGCAAGGAATGCACATTCAATGTATGTGTAGTTCAACTCATACCCTATCAGTGTGCAACTGATGTAATAGATTGCTCTTTCTTTTCCTTCATGATCATTTTGTGCCAACAATGCCCCCAATGCTAAACTAGTAGTTGAGATGTATAGAATTAATGGCTTTCCATGAATAGGAGGCATGAGGACTGGTGTTGATAGTAGGTAATATTTGATTTGCTGGAAGGCCTCTTGACATTTATCCGTCCATACAAAGGGGATACCCTTGCACAATAGATACTGAAACGAATGACACTTATCTGCCAATTGAGCTATGAAACGCTGGATAGATTGTACTCTGCCTTGCAAAGTTCTGAGTTCACTGATTCCTCTAGGCGGAGGCATGTCTATGATTGCTTTAACCTTTGCCGAATCGACATCTATGCATCTTCCGGAAACTATGTACCCCAAGAGTTTACTTGATGTGACCCCAAAAACACACTTCTTAGGGTTTAATCGAACTTTGTACTTTTCAAGTCTCTTGAAAATTGTGTCAAGTACCTTCAAATGATCTTTCCTTGTTGCTGATTTGGCCAAGAGGTCATCTACATAATCCTCCATTATTTTGTGCATCATGTCATGGAAGATCGTGGTCATAGCTCTTTGATATGTGGCACCCGCATTTTTGAGACCAAAGGGCATGGCGTTCCAACATATGTACCCCATGGGAAAGTAAATGCCATTTTTTGTTGATCCTCAGGAGCAATGTGGATTTGATTATAGCCGAAGAAACCATCCATGAGGGATAGCATCTCATATCCTACTGTAAGGTCCACTGTGATGTCAATGTTTGGCAAGGGAAATTCATCCTTTGGACATGCTTTATTTAGGTCTCGGAAGTCTGTACATACATGGATCAACCCATTTGGCTTTGTGACTGGGACTAGATTAGAAATCCATTTAGCGTAGTCAATAGACCTTATGAATCCGGCATCTAAAAATTTCTTTAACTCGGCCTTGACCAATAGGGAAACTTGGAGATGCATTTTGCATAACTTCTGCTTGACTGGTTTAGCATTAGGTAATAGTGGCAGATGATGCAGAACCAGTTCTGGGTCCAATCCTGGCATGTCAGCATAGAACCACACAAAATTGATTTTTCATTCTGCAAAGAATTTATGAAATTCTGGTTTCTCTTCGTCAGTCAATGATGCAGCAAATAGGACCATCTTGGGGTCTTCTGCAGTTGAAATGTTATCCTCTATTGTGTCCTCAATAAGCATAGCTGATTTCTCTTGCTGCATGGGGAGAAAGTCTAGTCCTCCATCTTTGGGCACCTCATAGAGGTTTTCACTCGCAGATACGTCCTTTATTTTTACTATTTTATTGTCAAGATGTGCCTTTTGGTTTTCACCTAGAGACGTTTCATTTTTTACTTTATTTTTACTTTTACTTTTGCGACTAGAGGACGAAGCAGTCTCGCTAAAGTATGCTGTGTAGTCTAAATCAATGGCGAATCTTGATTTGTGGTCCCCACTGGGTATGCCTTCTCGTAATCCCATGAATTCAACAATTGCCTCATCATTTTGAAATGTGTCTAGAACAGGCGGTCCTTGTTGGTCCCAATCGACTAGCTCAGGGTAAACTAAGGAGATGCCATCGTCAATGCTGGTAAATTGTGGTGAGGATGCAGACAACATGTAGACAGACTCTGTGATGTTGTATATGAGATTATCATCATCCAACTCGACATTGGACTCTATCCAATATTCTCCTTCACTAGTGTCATATTCATTGTCAAAATAGGGAGTGAAGGTTTTAGAGCCCTGGTTGTCAATGTTGTCTGATACCTCAAATGGATTGGACTGATGGGGTTCAGATGATGGGTGTTGTACGACATGGGAGGTGGTAGTAGGACTTTGACTATTTGGGGCCTATTCAATTTTGAATGTTTTCCAAAACTGTTGTTCAGAGGTCAGTTCCCCTGGTTCGACAAACAAATCATCAAGACAATAGTCACTTAGGGATCATTTTGAGCCAAATTCCCACTCATGGGAGTCCATTTCGGTGAGGGTTTCCCTAGTATTATCGACACTATCCGAAGCATGTACTCGCTCATTTGAAAGTCTAGAGGTACGTTGATCGTCATTGTCGGGTGATCCAAACCTTAATCCAAGATACTTCAGAATTTGAAAAGTTTCTATGGGTTCCCTTCGACCAGTTTTATTTTTTCTTAGGCCACTAGTACCGTCATAGCCTTTGGCCTTCATTATGTCATAGCCTTTGCCATATCTTTGAACTGGTAATGGGGGTAGTGTGACAGTATCCTTATAGATCCATCCTGTGATGTCAGCAAGGTCTTCCTCACTCATGTCTCCCCACTTGATAAAAACTGTATTTGGTGGAACTTTGAAGGTTTCTTGAGGTTCCATTCTGAAACATGGTCGACCATATATTTTTGGAGACGTGGGTATTGTTGTTATGTTGTATGCTATATTTAGTTTGAACTCTCCGCAGCCGAGGTCCTGGATTTTTGACAGTTAATTCAGTCTTAGGGCTAGTGGAAGGTGGTGGTATGGCATAAGACGTGGATGGAGTGGATGTGGAAGATGACGTGAGTGTGGAAGGGTCGATATATTTGGATGACGAGGAGCCAGGTGTTTCTCGGTTAATAGATACTCAGTCTTTGAAGATACCCCTTAAGTTTGTACAATATTGGAAAGGGTCAGGGTCTCCATATATGGTTACTTCTGTGTCGTCAAATGGAAACTTTAGGCATTGGTGGTATGTAGACGGAACGGATTTTAAGGCATGAATCCATGGATGGCCAAGTAAGATGTTATATGGTAGTTCCAAATCTAGGACCTAATAGGTTGTGTCTACAATGACCGGTCCCACTCTGATAGGGAGAGAGATAACGCCCCGTGAAGAGAGTTCCTCATCATCGTATGCTTTGATCACTATACTTTTTGTTGGGTCTACGCATGCATCAGAGAACCCTAGAGCCTTAACCAGTTTGAGGGAGCATATGTTCAACCCTACTCCGCCATCTACTAAAACTCGTCTAAGTTTGTGCTTGTGGACAAAAGTTTCTATGTGTAATGCATCATTGTGGTTGGTTTTATGTGATGAGTAATCTTGATCCAAGAAGGTGATGTGCGGTGTAGTGAGATATCCCACCATAGTTTTAAATTGATTGACATCGATGTCCTTGGGGACCGACGAATCTAGAAGAGTTTTATCTAGGATTTCTTTGTGTGCAGGAGAGATACGAAGCAACTCAAGGATAGATATTTGTGCGGGAGTTTTTCCTAGCTGGTCGATGAGGTTGAATTGACTTTTGGGTTTCCATTGTTGTGTGATTGGGATATGTTTTGGCTATTTAGTAGATGGGGCAGGTTGTGATTGTTTAGCAGATGGGCCTGGTATGGTGATTTTGGCCTGTCTAGCAAGAGGTGGACCAGCTATAGTGACCTTGCCACTTCAAGTAGTAGCATTACATTGGGGTGCTCTCTTAACTGTAATGGTATTGATGCACTCATCATTAGTTCGGACATTATTTATAATCAGTCCACTAGAATAATCGTACTTGGCTCGGGTGAAGTTAGCTTGATTTTGTGGACCTGAAGTGGAAGCATTATGAGAACCATGGTCCTACAGTGGATTCTTGTGGATAGTATGATCTGAATTGGAGGCGAATTGTGATCCACCTACTTTGATGGTGCGACTTTTGATAAGATCTTGTATTATGTTTTTCAATTGTTGACAGTTAGAGGTTGTATGCCCTTTTGCTCGATGGTATTCGCAAAGTGCATTGTCATTCCACCATGCTGGTTTGAATTGTCCTGGGTCATACGGTTTTGGTTCTGGAAGTATGATGACCCCATGTTGGAGGCATTTCCTAAGGACTTCTTCAATGGGTTCACCCAAATGGGTGTATGTGCGACCCCTAGGAAATTGTCTCATCTGATGGTATTGTCCTTGATTATTTTGACCGCTTTGGCTGTTTCAAGAAGTATTGGGAGGAGGTGTCAATGTCATTGTTGGTTTGTTTTGTTGTTGAACCCCTTTTAGGGCCAATACAGGACCTATAGTGTTTGCAGTCTTGGCGTCGACAACACCGTCATTTGTAACGTGCTTATTTTTAACCCAATATTTGTTTTTGTCGGCGGGTGGATTGACATTTGTGTTTTTGGAACCATATCTTAGTTCTCCCTTTGCGATAAGGGCTTTCTCAATCTGGACGCCTTTTTCAACTAATTTTGTGAAGTTTGTGCAACAATGTGTTCGCAATGCAAATTTTAGGGCCCTAGAAGTGTTTGGACAAACATGTCAACTTTTTCCCTTTCGGGGATGTCAATGTGACATCGACTAGTGAGGCTTCTCCATTTTTGAAAGAATGGGATAAATGTATCACTAGCATCCTCTTGCGTGAGATTGCACAAGCTTGTGATAGAGGTATCCATGTCGATGTTGTATGCATAATTTCTTATGAATTTTTTTTTAAGCTCATCTCATGTCTAGATATCCTTTTGAGTTGAAAACCATTCAAGGGCTTGACCCGCCAGACTTTTAGAAAAAAGTCTCATCAAGTATGTTTGTTCATAGGCGATGTCCATACAATTGGTTGCAAATTTGCGAACATGCTCAATGGGATTTGTCTTACCTCTATATTTTGTGAAGTTGGGTGACACGTATCCTGGTGGAAATGGAGGCATGTATAAGCTTGTGTCAAATGGGTATACATTCAGGTCATATGATATTTCTAATTTCTTGCCTGAAATGTACATGTTTTGGATAGTTTTCTCTACATCCCTCATTCTTGTTTTGAGGGCATCCACTGCAGGGTCGTTTATGTTTCCATATGTTGGATTACCTGGTACACCATGTGTTCCTATTTGTTGTGCATGAATATTGGTGTATTGTGGCAGTATGGATTGTTTTGGTATATATGATGTGTGCGGATTGACATGTTGTTGGTATTGGAAGTTATGATTGGGTGCATGTTGGTGTTGAAGGTTATGATTGGGTGTATGTTGATATTGAAAGTTATGATTGGGTGTATGATGATGAGTATGAATGTTAGATGAGTAGGTTGGGATGTGTCCCTCAGCCATGTGTGTCATTATTTGGGGGATGTTATGGTGTGTTAATGATGTCATGGGTTGTGTTATTTGGCCACCTTGTGTAAATTGTTGAGTTTGTACAAGGGGAATGTTTGTGTTTGTACCTTGGGAGGAAATGACATTTGACTGTGTTGTCGTGTTAACATTTTGTTGTTGTCCTTGGATAAATACACGTCTTGTGCCTCCTCCCAAAGGATTTTGTGAAATACCACTGGACAGATATGATGAAGTTGTGTTCATGGTAGTAGATGGAGCTATCAAGGGGGGATTGTTGTGACTTGATGATGCCCCCATGGCATTTACTATCGTGGCATTGACTGTCATAATACTTGTGGTGTTGGGGATGTTGGGGGTGTTTGGGACATTGGGAGTGGTATGCACTATCGTTGTGGTCCCAAAGGCAGTATTGCTCGTAGTATTTGGAAGTTGACCACTATGTGACATGTTATGTGCATTGTTGGCATTAGGGTCAGGAGGTGTCAAATTTAGCGTGTTAACGTCAAATCCTTATGGTAACTTATCTCCTTCACTTAAGAGCATAGCTAAGAATATGTCTCTATCATGACAGACCATTGTTTCAATGAGTTGACAAGCCTTTGGGTCTTGTGCCAATGCCTCTAAGTTTTCCTCAAGTAGTTGGCAATTTTCATCTTTTTGCAAGAATGGTTCAAATGGACTGTTTGATGAGGATTGTGTTGTCATTGGAGGTTGATTGTCTAAATTGGAAAATGGATCGTAAAAGGTCCAGTTTGGGTCACGTGGAGGATTGTTGACGGTAAACGCGGGGTCTTGTCGAAAGTTTTCCATTTGTCTCTTTTTTTTTTGAAGTCTAGTTTTGACTATAAATGAGATTGCTCAAGTGGGAATGACAACTAAATGCAAGTATGACACTATGTGAAGTCTAAGTTCAAAATGACGACTAGAATGACTAATGTTTTTGGATTTTCGTGAATAGGATATGCAATGTGTAGCAATATAAGACAAGGTTATCTAAGCACTTCTAAGCTCGAACTTTGTTTTCGATTTTGATTGCTAAAGGACTTTGTTGAAAATGACAAGGTGACAAGGTCTAAATGACTAGTGAGTTTTCCTAACTAGACTTTTCAGTTGGAAAAAATCTCTCAAAAGAGGACAATGACTAAAAAGGGGGTTTGATAACTTAGTCTAAGAGGGCCTAATTTCGAAAACAATGACTTTGCAAAGTGTGCTTAAGATTTGCCTAATCCTAAGTATGCAAATGTGAACCTAGGGATAATCTAATGCCAAATGTATGCAACGAAAAAGAATGAAGTATGAAACCTATGGTGACGATTGCAAACTAATGGTCAAGACTTTGAGCAATTTCAAGTTTGGTTTCTGACATAATCTCCCTGGAAACAATGGTTGACAAATGGTTGACAATTTGAAAACATCAGATGTTGAATGTGAAGTTTTAAATTTTGACAGGAAAATGTGTCATTTGAAGCTGTGAATGCGTCATAGTTTAGCAAATGCAGTTCATTTTTTTCGATTGCGGCTTTTGGATTGTCAGATGTGACTTGATTTAGCATATACAGCTTTTTAGTGTTCAAATGCGTCATGAAACCTACAGATGCAGTGTTCTAAGTGTCAGATGTGGTTTAACAGAACAGTTGCGTTGCAGAAAATTAGTTGTGGTTCGACAGATGCGACTCAGTTTAATTTCAAAATGATTTTCTTGTCATTTTGATGGAAATTTTGATATGTTTGGAGAATATTTTGTTTCAAACTGTGATAGAACCAGAAGACACTTGACAAACACAGCGTTTTGAATGTAACCAAACACACATCAGATAAGCACAATCCTAGGTTAGGCCATGACAATATTCGCTAGATTCCACATGAGTTTCCCCAACCGCATATCTGTAGTGTGTGAATTCAGAAGCTTGGCTACACGAGCTCCATCTTACAGTGCACTCTCTTCTTAGGCCAACCAAGCTTCCAACCCCCATGAAACTCCCATGGCGAGTTGATCACCTCTACTACAAATTGCGAAAGTGTGGATGCCTTCACACCGACCGGTGCTACGCTAGCAAATAGAAGGATTTTGGCTTTCTATACAAGAGTTTTTAGTTAGGGACCCTCGTTCGAGTGGCCATACATGGGGCAAGAGATTAATCACCATTAAGGTGGCACTCCAGCCTGAAGAGGTTAAGCTCAACAGGGTTTAAGGGAGTACAACTCCATCCGTATGACACATCCACATAAGCAACCTTAGGTTTTCCCTTAAGGTTTACATTTATATACTGGTCAGGGGTAGCTTGGCTTTAGCTCCGTTGCTAGTTTGAGTCGCGTTGTGGTGATGAAATCCCCAGGTAGGCCCAATTTCTAGAGGTGGTAATCGTTTCTCTTACACCCAAGATCGCTCGAAAGCGTGAGGGGAGAGGATACTCCGATATACCAAGTCAGGGTAATAACAGATAAGAATGGGTCTGGTTTTCTGATCACGAGGTTTTCACCAAGTGAGAGCATACTCACCTACCATTCCGCAAACAGAATCAAGTAAAGAAAACATGACTATTCATTTTATGTGCACCAAAGTTAAATGTTTGCTAATCTAAAAAACAAGCACAATGTTTGTTTTATTCTATCTTCGACATTCAAATCTGTAGACAAAATATTAGTAGTTTCCTTTATGCAATGA
>VDFB02047144.1:52384009-52426579 GCA_007258455.2 Sequoia sempervirens | reverse complement strand
ATGTGTGATAAAATCAATAATTTGCAAGAGAAGAGTTGCTGTCGATTACAATTTGAATCACTTAGTTACAAACATAGTTACTATGGGGGTGGTACATGCTATGTACCATTTTACCCAACCTCCAATTAATGACTCCAATATACCATTTTATTCTTATGTTTTTTTTCATAAGTCTATTGGTTTCATTTTGGTAAATTTTTTTATATTTAATTTTTGTCACAGGGGGACATTGATAGTACAGAGAAGGCTCTGGCCCAGAGCACAGATCGCGATGTATCTTCAGGCACTTCTACCTAACAGGTTTACCTCATTGTAATTGTACAAATTAGATACAAGCAAAATGTTTTATTATTATGTTTTTTTCATAAGTTTTTTGGGTTAATTTTGATATTTTTTTAATATTCTTGTTACAGTCGACTGATCGGGGAAAGGCACCAGTAGTAGAGGAGAGCATCCATAGTGAGGTGCAATCAATATTTTTTGATGATGACATGGATTATTCAGCAAACCCTTTCGATATGATAAAGAAGATCATGAAAATATGTAATGAAGAAATGACTCAATTGATGTTCAAAATGCCTCAAATAGATGAGATAAGAGAGAGGGTTAAAGTATTGACAGAGAGATTACAAAACTTGCAAGTAAGCTGTCATGAGGTCTTTAATTATAACATAAGTTCATTCATGATTTTATATTTTGTACTCTTTTATGTCATGAACTAAAATGTGTGTTGTTTTTATAGGGTTATTTGCCTCCTCATGATGCTCCTGGCCATGATCAGGGTACTGCAAGTGCTTCCTGAGGAGTAAGGGTTGGTACAAGTGTCCATCCTAATCTTCCTACACATACATCACATTATTTGACCCCATCATCCGTGCCTATATTGTCGTTTGAAATTTTAGAAACACATACCATGCAGGCATCCGTTAACGCACCCTCTGGAAACAAACACATAGCAAAACATGCATCAGGACATGTACCTGGGGATGCAGAGGCCACTGGTACTGGTTATGTTTTAGCAGCATTTCCTGGATCTTCCCGTATTACTAGTATGGGAACATTTCCGGTCACACTTGTGGTGATCGAGGATTTTGTTCCCATAAAGATAGAGAAGGTCCTAGGTACTTTAAAATGTTTTAATTATTATTCTATATAATCCAATTGAAATTTACTTATTGATCACTCTTTTTAGACTATTGATCCCATGATCATTTTACAGGAAATGATGTTTTTTATAAACATCTAAGTGATATTACATTGGAGCTCTTTGGGCCCACCATACATACACAATGGAATGCCCAAAATGAAGATTTAAAAGATGAGCTCATTAACCATTTAGTTGTGTTGTTCGGTGATAAAACATTCAACTGAACCAAGGTCCTTAAGAAAGCTGGTACCTATCAAAAGTATGCGAGGGACCAATATAGGTCACATTTGTTGGTGTAATTAATATTTAATTACACTTTGCATAAGTTTACTTAGGATTTATTTAATTCCTAAGTTTTAGGCTTTATCTTTATCTTATTGAGCTATCTTGTTGCTCAAGATAAGATTAGGTTTGCATCTTTGCTTTTATAAAGAAAATCATATCTTGTAATTAATTGAATTCTCGAATAATAATGTTGCACATCTTTTTGCAATAATCTCTGTTTTTTTGTTTTTCTCTTCTATGGAAGGATATTCTGGTTTGCAAATCTGAGCATGGGTTTCTAACATGGTATCAGAGCCTTGATTTGCAGCCCCTTCTCAGATTTCTAGAGAGATTCATCGTAGAGTTCGTTCGGGATTCCTCGAGGGTTTCATACCTCAAGTTTGTCTCTCTATTTGGGTGTTCTTGCATGGTTGCTTTCGGCACATGTTGGAGGAAATTTGAGCTCATTTTTGAGTCCAGGGCTATCGAGAAAGTCAAGATCGACTTTTGTTTCGCCTAAATCTGACATTTTATGCTAGAGTTACGAGGGTTTGAAGATTTGTCAGATCTGGGAGTTGCGAAGCTTTTGGTGCATTTTCAGGCAGATTGGACCTTGCCATCAGATTCAAAGCATCCGAGAGACAAAAAATAACATATAATATGCCCTATTTTGGTGTCAGGAGCTTTTGAGGCAAAAAAATTTTACACGACAAGTCGTATGGCCTGCCAAGTACGGGGTACGAATTCGTAGAATAAAAAATCTTTATATATTCTGCAATTTTATTTGTATTGGGCTTTTAATCTTTTTTATGGGGGCTTGCAAAAATAAAACATAAAAATGTGGCAAATCAAATTATCATGGGGGTTTATTTTAATTTTTTGTGGGGTTTGTTTTTGTTCCCTGGTACCTTTGTACCAGGCTTCGGCAGCCTGTACCATCCTTACACCGGCCCTTATACTCCCCGCCAGTCAACACCTCCCATCTGCCGGTGTTCTTTTTCAGATTTACACCACCATTGCTGCCTCCTGTCAGCCCTTGCTCCTGTTGGCGTTTTCCTTTTCTGGCCCACTAGCTATCTTCGCCCACTGCAGGTATTTTTCCTTCGGCCCTCGGTCATATCCTTGCCCCAAGGGGGCTCTATCACCTGGGGTGGCGCCATCGGCGGCGCCACCATCGCCCAGCTCACCCGTCACCCGGCCGGTGGTGGGTTTCTTTTTTGCAAATTTTGCCCCCTGGTCATATGGCGGACTAGGGGCCAACACCAAAGGAGCTTATTTTTTGCTCCTATTTAGCCTTCTCATACCCTAAAGTGCCCTTCTATAGCTGTTTTTTTCATTTCATCATAACTTTTGATCCCGGAGGCGGATTTTTTGAAACAAGACATCACTGAAAAGATGGTGAGCCCAATTTTCTGATGGTGTAGTTTGTTTCTAGAGATTTTTCTATTTGATGGGATACTTTTCCAGTTGAAGTCAGATGTTCAGATTTCACTCTGGAGGACATATCTTTTGACTCGGTGATCCTTTTTTCGTCATTCTTGCGGCATTGGAAAGATGATTCAGTCCTTTACACATATCTGAGGTCTATTTTATTTTTCTATTTATGCATGTCTATATTCTCTCCTTTTACAATCGGTGGGTTATTGTAATAAATGAACTATGATAAAGTTCCATTTAGGGGGGATTTTTGCATATCCATATTCATTTTGTTTTGATGGCAACTTTTATGGGTTATCTGGCTACCTAGTTTCTTTTGGCTACATTTTTTGCTATAACTTGACACATGTCAGATTCATTGGTTCAAACTTCAGTTGGGAGATTACTTTTCTTGATCCTCATTGGTTCAGATTCTTCTAAGTTTGAGGGCCTTGTTTTTGTGGTTATTGTTCCAGAGTCTATTTTTGGTACTCCTTCCCATGGAAGAGTTTCAGTCACAGTTTGGCATCAACATCAAGATACATGGTTTCCAGATTATGTCATCATCTCATCTCCTGTATCTTCATAGATTCTAGGGTTGTTCCAGTTTGTGAGTTTTCGAGTGTTCCGTGGCATTAGGTCTGCTATCACATTATCATGATTCTAGTTTTGTTTTTAGTTGTAGACAGAAGTATCTTTCCTTGCTTGTCAGATTGTGGTTCCAGTGTTACTCCATAGTGATCTTCCAGTGCTTCTTTGCAGTAGTCATCTCATTGTAGGGGGGTTTTGTCCCACTGGGTTTTTCCTTCTCTACTTCATTATTGCATTTGTACTTGGGTACCTGATTAGGCCTTGTTGTTGGGACCCATTCATGCTTTCTTGCATTCATCTTAGTTTTAGGTGCATGCTTTATTTTTCTTCTCCCTAAGTTGCACTTATGGGGGGGTTTTGGTGTAATTAATATTTAATTACACTTTGCATAAGTTTACTTAGGATTTATTTAATTCCTAAGTTTTAGGCTTTATCTTTATCTTATCGAGCTATCTTGTTGCTCAAGATAAGATTAGGTTTGCATCTTTGCTTTTATAAAGAAAATCATATCTTGTAATTAATTGAATTCTTGAATAATAATGTTGCACATCTTTTTGCAATAATCTCTGCTTTTTTATTTTTCTCTTCTGTGGAAGGATATTCTGGTTTGCAAATCTGATCATGGGTTTCTAACAACATTTAGATAAGAACAAAAATTACGAGCATCCCCCCATGATTCCAGAGAGGGAGTGGAAGGACCTAGTGTCCGATGGAAAGGAGAAGGCTAAAAAAAAAAAGGAAAGACACCACCGGGCCAAGGAAGGTATGTGGTATAGAAGCATAAATCTACAAAAAATCCTGATTAATCACAATTTAAAAAAAAAACTGCAAGCTGGATGATTTTTTCCCTGATTTTTTGAAAAAATCATTGACTTTTTGGTCAATGATTTTTTTTTCGTTTCAAACTCAAAATTTCCAAAAAAAAACTTTATTTGTAAAATCGCAAAAAAAAACATGAATAAAATTGAGTTATTTTATGCGAAAACCATGAGACCATGGCTTGTTGCTTACTATTATGCTTTGATAGATTTTTTCCAAGCATCCATACTTGTTTGAAAGCACCTGTTTTAGGATTTTATCCATAGCAGCAAGGCAATGAACTATTTGATAAAATGCTTTGGTAGACATGTGTGAAAAATGCAAGAGAGATAGACAAAAGTGCTGAACTCCGCTGAAAGGTCTCAGAAATGTAGTCTCATGGTGATGGAATGCCATGACAAGAAAATTGCTATGGATTGTCATGGCATTCCATCACCGCGGAGATCAAGATTTTTTAGGCATTTTTCAAACAATTCAACGTGGCCTTGTTCATGTTATTGCTTACTATTATGCTTTTGGTATATTTTTTCCAAGCATCCATAGCTTGTTCGAAAGCACCTGTTTGAGGTTTTTAATTTTTAGCCATAGCATGAAGGTGTTGAACTGTTTGATAAAATGCTTTGGTAGACGTATGAAAAATGTGGTAGCATAGAAAGGTAGTGAACTATTTGAAAAAATGCTTCAAAAAAATGTGGTCTCATGGTGATGGAATGCCATAACAAATGCCATGACAAGCAAATTGCTATGGATTGTCATGGCATTCCATCACCATGAGACCACATTTCTTTGAGGCATTTTTTGAAACAGTTCACTGACTTGTCTATGCTATTGGTTACTATTATGCTTTGATAGATCTTTTCCAAGCATCCATAACTTGTTTGAAAGCACCTATTTGTAAGGCTTTTAGCCATAGTAGCAAGGCAATGAACCTGCTTGATAAAAATGCTTTGGTAGACATGTATGAAAAATGTGGTAGCATAGACAACTATCACCATCCTATATTTATGCAGCTTGTAGTATGTTTCTTTTGCAATGTAATCACCATATCAATATAACCAACAAAAAATCTATTTTCTATAATTCATGGATTGAACTCAGATTTTATATGCTCCTCAATGTAATCAGATGCTATGGAAATGCCATTAATTTTTTTTTTTTTAAAAAGTAGTATGCTATGATACTATCAATGTAATTATATACCGATTACTCTTCTTTTACATAATCTAACGATTTCCGGGAATTTTCAAGTAGGTTGCTCGACACATTGAAAGCAACAAAGGCAAGACTAGAAAGCAATCTGCAACAAACTTCAATCGCTATTATATGAAATTAGCCACACTTAATCAGAAGTATCAATAAATGAAATATTGCATCCAAATTATAATAAATTGAAAACAATTTTGGTTTTATCACACCATAGAAGCAAAAATTGCATCTTCGCGAAAAAATGTGGTGGGCTCAATTCAACAGTTCCATTTAAGACCTAAAGATTTCTCCAAAGAAGGCTATGGAGCCGTGGCTGAATGCCTAAGAGTCTCGACTGGGCAAACACAATCTTCCATTACATCCAACATGTAGGTAAATAAACTCAATAAAGTTTATTTAAAATTGAATACTTGTGTAATCTATTCAATATTAATTTCCACCATAAAGTAATTACATGCCTATTTTTTTTAAATATTCAAGCAATGATAATACTACACATGACATTGGAATGCAACTTGGTGAGGGTGGAGCGTAATGTGCGTGATGAAGGTCAGCGGTGCGCATCCCGATACTTTAGAGCATGTAGAGCATGATCAACATGTTGAGCATGATTAGGCTGGGAGAAGATCAGAATATGATGTGGCCCCACGTAAAGAGAGGGACCACTTTAAAAGTTCTTTTGAACATATTTAATTACAATTGGCGTATTAATTAATGTAACCTTTCATGTTTCAACTTTAGAGCATGTAGAGCATGATCAATGTGTTGAACATGATCAGGCTAGAGAAGATTAGGAACATGATGTGGCCCCATCAGGTAAAGAGGACCACCCTCATGTTCTCTTAAACATATTTAATTTCAGTTGGTGTATTAATTAATGTAACTTTTCGTGTTTCAACTCTAAATCAAGATTTAGAGGGTGTTCAACATGTTGAACATGAGTCTATAACAAAATTTCAGGAACATGATGTGGACCCATCAGGTAAAGAGAACCACTCTAATGTTGTTTTAATTAATGAAATACTTGTAACAATAATAATAAAACATATCAATTTAACATTTCTTTCTTATTGCAACAGATCCCCCCTTGAAGCAGCATCCACGTCATGAGAAAACAACTACGCATACATTAAGATCACAAGCAGAGGGCATAACAACTAAAGGGGGGACAAATATTGATTTAGAAAATGATACTCCACTTCAGCTTTATGTAGCTTTCAAAAAGAAACAAAAAAATAAGTGATTGTAATCATATCATGACAACCATATTTTTGATATGTAAAAACTGAAAGAATGAATATTATATGTTAATGAATGAATGTTATATGTTATTAATTGATGAATGAATGTTATATGTTATTAATGGATGAATGAATGAATGTTATATGTTATTAATGGATGAATCAATGATTAATGTTATATGATTGGGTATGGGGAATTAAGAGTAATGTGAAGGGTGGGGAGGGGCCAAATGAGCTTCCACCATCACGTGGTTGGCCTTGTTAAGTAGATAATATTAAACTATTCTTGAAACAAAGAGAAGCTCAATAAGGTAATGCACTTTTCAGTATAAGAAATGCATCGTTTGAAGCATCAAACCAATATGCAATTTGTATGTATGATCAGTCGTCAGTCTCCGCAATGGTACATTTCCTTGAATATTTTTAAAAAAATTGATTCTTCGTTTCAATTTTGACGACAATCACCGACGAAAACCATCGACGAATCAACAGAAAGGCTCGACAAAGTTTCTATAGCTGCGATGAATCTTTCGTCGTAACTCCCTGCCCATTTCGTCGCAATTTCGACGATCTTTTGGCGTTGCTACCACACTACTCCCTACCCACTTTTTCGCACTTTCAAAAAACTTTTGGTGTTCTTCCAACACTAATCCTTGCTAATTTCATCGCAAATTCGATGAACTCTTGGTGTTGTTTCAACGCTACTACTTGCCTATTTCGTTGCACATTCGATGAACTTTTGGTGTTGTTTCGATGCTACTCCTTGCCCATTTTGTCGCAATGGCAATGAATGTCTATTGTTGTTTCGATGCTACTCCTTGCCCATTTTGTCGAACTGGCAACGAAATTGTAGTGTAATTCATCAGTGGATACAAAAAAAATTCATCGATATTCTAATGAAATCCCAAGGTATTTCACAATGCCGTCGACTGACGATTCTTCGCCATTATTTCGACATTTAATTCGTCGTCGACCTTTCGACAAAAAAATAGCAATAGAAATATTTTTTCCATTGCATCGCTCTTCCGACAAATATTTTTCGAATGACTAATGAACGGCCGTCGGAAAATGGTGTCAAATTCAGTAGTGGCAGATTTTCACTTGATGGAAAAAGTGTCAAATGCAATCAGTGCAAAGTTGCAAAGTGGTGCGACATTCATTCTACAACTCGTGTGACCAAATAGACTATTCCAAAACATTTGAATAAATATTGTTATGCGAGACATGGTATTCTTTCACACCCAAACACTTGGAATCGGTCTGAGCTACGTTCAATTGGATCAATCCTTTAAGAGTCCAAATTGCAAAATGGATGCAAACTTCAACATGTTGTTACTCAGATACCATGATGCTTAGAAACTTCTCGTCTAATCCTATAGGATCATATTGGGCCCCTCTACAAAATCCTCTCTCAATTTTTGCTATCTCGGAGTGGTTTTCTTGTGGTGGCAGATTTTCACTCAATGGAAAAAGTGTCAAATGCAAGCAATGCAAAGTTGAAAAGTGGTGCAACTTTCGTTTTGCAACTCGTGTGACCAAATAGACTATTCCAACACATACGAATAGGTATGTTTATGCTAGGCATGATCCTCTTTTGCATCCAAACATGCGGAATCGCTCTGAGCTACATTCAACCGAATCGATCCCTTAAGAGTCCAAAGTGCAAAGTGGCTACAAACTTCAACATGTTGTTACTCGAATTCCATGATTCTTAGAAACTTCTTGTCTAATCCTATGGGATCGCGTTGGTCCCCTCTACCAAAACCTCTTAGTTTTTGTTATTTTAGAGTGGTTTTATCGTGGTGGCATATTTTCACTTGATGGAAAAAGTGTCAAATGCAAGCAGTACAAAGTTGCAAAGTGGTGCAACTTTCGTTCTGCAACTCATGTGACCAAATGTACTATTCCAACACATATGAATAGGTATTTTTATGCTATGTGTGGTCATGTTTCACACCCATACATTCGGAATCGCTCTGATCTACATTCAACCAGATCGATCCCTTAAGAGTCCAAAGTGCAAAATGGCTACAAACTTCAGCATACTATTACTTGGATACTATGATGCTTAGAAAATTCTCGTTTGATCCTATGGGTTCACGTTGGGCCCCTCTACAAAAATTCTCTCATTTTTCACTATCTCAAAGTGGTTTTTTGGCAGATTTTCACTTGGGGAAAAAGTTGTCAAATGCAAGTAGTTGAAAGTTGCAAAGTGGTGCAACTTTCGCTTTGCAACTCATGTGACCAAACAGATTGTTCGAATGCATCCAGATGGGTATGTTTACACTAGGCATGGTCCTTTTTCATACCCAAACATGCAGAATCACTCTAAGCTACGTTCAACCCACTTGATCTCTTAAGGGTCCAAAGTGCAAAAGGGAAGCAAACTTTGATGTGTTATTACTCAAAAACCGTTATCCTTACAAACTCTCCATCTAATCCTATAGCATTGTGTTGGGGCCCTCTACAATAACCTCTCTTAGTTTTTGTTAGCTTGGAGTCATTTTCCTATGGTGTCCAGTTTTTACATGATGGAAAAAGTGTCAAATGCTAGTGTAAAGTTGCAAAGTAGTGCAAATTTCATTTTGTAATTTGTGTGAACAAAAAAACTGCTCCAATGCATCCCAATAGGTAGGTTTATGCTAGGAATGGTCCTCTTTCACACCCAAACACACATAATTTCTCTAAGCTACGTTCAACCAACTTGATCCCTTATGATGGCATGCAAAACAATCGAAAAGAGAAACATACACATGATGGTTGAGAAGTCTGAGTATTCCACAAAAAAGTGTATGATCATTGGTGCAAAGCACCTTGTTCCTCCATTTGATGAAGAAGGTCTAGTTTAGTGGTTTTAGTCATTATAATGTTAAATAAGGCCATGATAGGCCATTTTGTAATGTTGCTTTTAGTTTTGAGTTAGTGTGGGGTCATTTGAGTCAATTATGTAAGTACAATATGGAGTATGAATAAGAAAATAGCATTGGTAAAGGAATTGGAAGAGATTACTAACACTGCCCCTATTGAAAATTCATAATTTAAGCCTTAAAAGCAAGGCTAGACGAGGTGAAAAGAAGAAATTGCTATAGAATAAGTTAGAATAGGTTAAAAATAGGGTGAGGTTGTGGAGTTTGATGTGTTCAAATGGTCTACAAAAACAAGGGAGGTCAAAAGTATGTTATGACATGATGCCCTAGTTGGGAAAAGAGGGGGTTTGAATGAAAAAGAGAGGTTTGAGGGAGTAAAAGTGGGTAAATTCAAGGGGCAACATAATTTGGTGGTCAATTAAGTTTGTGCAGGCAGAATGAAGAGTGTTCCAAGAGGTTTTGAGGTTGTATGAAGTCTTGATATGAGGTTTTCAATAAACCCTAGTGAAATTTGAGAAAAGTGAGGGTTTAAAGAATAGTGGGGTTAGAGGGCCAATCACGGCCTAAAAATTGTGGATTTTGTGGATTTGCAGACTGGTAAATGTTTCCCAATGGTGTTTTACAATTGGAAGAGTGATTAAGAGGGTGTTGCTTTGTTAAATAGACCTATTTGGGGGTCTAGGACAACATTGAGTTCATTTATTATTTGTATTATAAATTATAACTTCCTTTCTCCCGTGTCCATTTCATATACAAGAAATAATATTGCAAAAAGTAGACATAAATCTTTCAATGTGTTTATATGGTGAAGCATCAAGAACATAAAAATTCATTTTGCACTATCAAGATTATGCTGTGAATTTTTTTTTAAGACTATTGAAGATAAATGTTTGTATGATAATGTGTCAAGAAGTTAACTACTTCATCTACTATCAATATTATGTTTTGCAAGTGTTGTGAAGATTATGTATCATTTGCTTAATTGAGTTGTTTCAATCAAAGGATTAAATATATTGGAATCCTTTTATGAATCATTTCATGGAATACCAATTGAAAACATGTTTTTTTCTTTTAGATAAAGTTTTATAGCATCAATCAATTAATATTCAAGACAAGCCATGAAGGACAACAATGATCAATGTTAGGGCTAACCAATTAATAAGTTTACACGTGAATAAGCCAAGCATGTACATGTGAATAAGGAGAGCAAAAGTACGCAAAAACATGTAAGCCTTGAAGTATACACACAAATACATAGTATACACAAATTAATACAAAGTATATGCACAAATATAAGGTGTGTGCATGAAAACACGTAAGTCACAAAGTATACATTGGAACACAAGTAATTCACAAAGTATACACATAAGTTGTAAAGTATACACTTGAATACACATAACTCATATCTATTGAACCATGAATTTAGAATACAAATATGGACACCATCAATAAAATATATTTGTATTAACCAAATAGCTATGTAGGCATACATCAATATATGTCGATATAAGTATGAAATATAGGTACAAAATAACCATATAGGCTTACGAGAGTGCCATATAGGCATATAATGTCAAATATATCCAATACAAAATATGTACAAAAATACCATGTAGGCATACAACAAAGGGATCTAGAATCAAAAGTCATTTCTCTCCATGCTCTCAAAATAAACTATTTCCCTTTGCTTGTCGATCGGATGGCAATACATCTGTCACTTGTTTCTGCAGCGCTCAAGGAGTGCTCCTGCTACTCCTCCTAGTGTTTAGTTGGTGAAGTTTTATTTGTTACAATAAGAAGTAAAGACATTAATAAATAGAAATTACATTATAAAAAATGATATATTTCACAAAATAATCACTTACCACCATCTGATGATCACTCTCCACAAGAGAAATATTCGCATGCCCAGGGTGAGGCGTGTTGAAGCCTTGTATAAACCATCCAAATAGAAATTTAACTATGAATCAATAATGGTTTTCTTTTTCACTAACTAACATCTATAACAACGAATGTAAATTGAAATTTAGTAATTTGCCTCATACCTCCCCTGTTAGAGCCATTGAGGATTCTATAGTAGATGAAACACCGATCTCCATTGCCCTCGTCACATTTGGAGGTGTTTCCGCTTGCAACATCTGAAAATAAAACAACAAATTATTCAATCACAAAAACTACAATAGCGATCCATGCCATGACTTATAATGTATGAGATAATGAAAAAAAATTGAGTACTTATTAAACTATATATTTCTGACTATCATGCTTACGATTTTCCCTATCCATATCTTGTTTGAAAGGATGTGTTTTTAGGCTTTTACCCATAGCAGCAAGTTGGTGAACCATTTGATCAAATGCTTTCGTAGACATGTACGATGATTGTGGTGGCATAGAGAAGGCAATGAACTGTTTGGAAAAGCTCCTCAAAGAAATGGGGTCTCGTGGTGAGGGAATGCCATTACAAACAAATGCACGTCATGACATTCCATCAGCATAAGACCACATTTCTTTTAGGCATTTTTTAAGATAGTTCATTGCCTTCTCTATGGTATTATTTCTTACTATTATGCTTTGATAGAAATTTTTCCAAGCATCCATAGTTTTTTGGAAAGCACCTATTTTAGGCTTTTAGCCATAGCAGCAAGGAAGTGAGTAGTTTGATAAAATGCTTTGGTACACATGTATGGAAAATGTGGTATCATAGAAAAGGTGGTGAGTTGTTTGAATAAATGCCTCAAAGAAATGTGGTCTCATTGTGATGGAATGGCATTCCATCACCATCAGACTGCATTTCTTCGAGGAATTTTTTCAAACTACTAACTACCTTGTCTATTCTATTGCTTATTATTATGCTTTGATATTTTTTTCCAAGCATCCATAGTTTGTCATGCAGGTGCACCTTTGCAAGAACATGCCTCCATGAGGAAAATTTAGGATTTTGAATTGGTTAAGGTGTTTTGATGATGTAATAAGGATTAAATAGCCATTTTGGAGGTTGTAATAGTCTTAGTTAGTTAATTTAGGCATGAAGTACAAAATTGCAAAATATTGACAAAGTTGTCAATTTCAAATGTTGTAAAAATGCAAAAAAAGTGTAAAGGCATGGAATTCCAAGGGTCAAAGTAGTTGTAGAGGTTATTGAGTCATTGTAGGAAGTTGGAAATGCTGGGAAATGTTTAAAAATGATATGATCCATCGATGTAAGTTGTTGTTGGAGAGATTGAAGGAGAAAACTAATAAAATATCACTGTTATATTGCTATTTTTCTATGTTTTCCTCCATTATCTGCTAGTGTATGGTTTCATACAGGTGGAAGGGCATTAGTAATGTGGTTTAATTGAAAGAGTTAGGTTTTGGCATCAATTTAAAACTAATTTGAGCATTTGATATTGAGTTTCAAGCTTTTGGTGGCCTGATTACTCTAGGCGGTCAAAAAATAGGGGTTTAGTGGTTTGATTGCTTAAATGACTTGACAGAGCATTCCACCTTTTTGTACCCACTATTTATTGTTGGAATGGACTTGAATAATTTAGTAGGCGTGGAAGATAGATATTAGGTTTGGGAAGGATATTTGGTGAGTTTCTTAATGCTGCCCTGTTGTGAAAACCAGTTTTAGTGCCTTTGAGCAAGGCTAGAGTGAGTTAGTTGAAGAAAGGGATAGAGAAAATGATGGAATCTCATGAGATCTATAATTAGATGTGTTTATAAAAAAAAATTAAACCTAAGAGGCCAGGAGTGGTCAGTTGTGAGAAAGAGAATATGAAACCCTAGTTAGAAAGGGTGAAAACAAGTGAAAAGTGAGAGGTTCATGAAGGAAGTGTTATAAAGACCTGAGGGAAGACTACGAGAAGTATAAAATGAGAATGTACAGACATAAAAAATCTTGATTGAGGTGGTTTTAAGCTTTTGAGAGGTCATGGCACAAGAGTTTCAATAAGCCCTAGTTGATTGCAAAGAAAGTGAGGGTTTTATGAAAATGGGTCTAAATGAGTGAATGGAGACCTGAAAGTTAAATAATATGAGGTTTTATTGGCTATATTTTGACTATTTAGTGGGTTCAAGGTTTGGTTGTTTTTTTGGAGAGGTGTCTCTTTGAAAAAGAGACCTAATTAAGGCCTAATTTAGCGTTGACAGCCAGGTTTGGAATCAATGATCCAAAGGAGTTATTATTGAGTTTTTGATATGTAAAAGTAGGCCATGATGGGTGCTTAATTTTTGGGATTTTTTGGCAAGGTTGTTTGAGAAAATTGAAAGTTTTGATAGGAAAAGTGGGTTGGTTGACCTAGTAGGAAGACTAGGTAGAAGTTTGAAAACAAATGAAGAATTGAGTATTTGAGTTGCAAAGTGGATTGAATCCTTTTGAATGTTGAAGTTAAGTTATTTGATTGCCTTGCATTGCATCAATTTGTTGGAAAGCACCTTTTTTAAGCTTTTAGCCATAGCAGTGAGGAAATGAACTATTTGATAAAATGCTTTGGTAGACATGTATGGGAAATGTGGTAGCATAGAAAAGGCGGTGAGTTGTTTGAAAAAGTGCCTCAAAGAAATTGGGTCTCATGGTGATGGACATCACCATTAGACCGCATTTCTTTGAGGCATTTTTTCAAAAAAATCATTGCCTTGTCTATGGTATTGCTTACTATTATTATTTCATATATTCCTTCCAAGCATCCATAGCATAGACAAGGTAGTGGACTATTTGAAAAGATGTCGAGTAGTAAAAAGTGGTCTCATGGAATGCCATGACAAGAAAATGCAATTGGAAGCTGCTCCTAGACTTATTACTTATGATATGTGAAGTAATTGCATCACTGCTTATGTTGACTTTCTAAACAACTATATTATAGTTGAAATTTTGTCATCTATCAACATCTAGTTATTAGTTATGGAATGTTAAGTAATGCTTTGAGTTTGAATGATGTGCAATGCAACGTAATCAACGATATGAATATAAACTACATAGATCTATTAAGTACAATTCATTAGTTAAACTCTTTATTCTATTACCTGCATGTAGGTTTGAGTAAATCCACTGGCACTGGGAGGTGTTCCCTCGAAACCTCCAATATTAGCCTGTTCAACATCCAAAATCACATATTAAAATACCATTCATAAAACAATGCTATTAACATGTGATAAATTTATAATTATTTACTAGTTACATACTCCACCGATAGGTGTACTACAAAAATAAGTAGGTGTAGGGTTGGTGTATCCAGTCTCAACATTGTGACCCTGCAATTTTATTAAAATCATAAGACTAAATTAGTTAATCTTGCATTTCAAAATTGAAATTTAATAAAATAAATTAAATGAACATGCTAATTTTTACCTGAGTATCAATGCCATATGCCTCATGCAAAATTTTAGCTACCCTCTCCATCTCCATAGTTGTCGACAGATCCTACATAGCAGCCTCCTAAGTGTCGGTGGGGTCATATGAATAAGTCACCCCACAAGATTGACACACGTGGGTTCAAAGGCCACCACTCAAAGACTCCCCTAGATGGCGTTGTAGAATAGGGCTAGTATTTTGGATGACATTTTGGGTCAAAGTGTTGATCGCTTGCAATGTCTCTACATCAACATTCTCCTTCACAACGAAAGGTATAACAACGTGCTCATGAGGTGGCCTAGTGAGAGCTCGTCTCCCTTGCCACATAGGATCCGATTGTGCATCAGGTCTATCCTTAGCCAACCCCCCACCTCTCTCCTGGAAGTCCCTCATATAAAATAAATTTAGGATTTTGTTCAATATGAACTTACTATATAGTTTCCTAAGGAAATACTGTAGGACTTCACAATTGTTGCATGGTGGGTAATCAAAAACCATGTACCACCTATCATAAAAATAGTTCTTAATCTATTGGTGGTGGCACCAATGAATAGGAAACCTCTTCGCATTGAGGGTAAGATTTTGATTTGTGTGTGGGTTAGTGAATAATGAGAAGAAATTACCTTTTGTAATTTTTAAATCCTTTACATCTTTATATGATAGTTTTTCTACATAATAATCCCTAGCAACCTGCCTCCTATCTTGCCATCCAGTTATTTGTTTGCTAATTGAATCTACATTTTTAAACATATCTTTCAATGAACTTTCCAGGGTCATTCTTTCTATGGTTGAACCATTTGGATCGCTCAACCTATTGATTAAACCCTCAATTTTTTTTGTTGTTCTCAATTTCACTTATTAAATTTTTTTGAGTGTCACGAGGGTGTTGGGTGATTGGTGGAGGAGGTTGTAGTTGTGGTTGATTTTTTTGTTGAGGATTTTGAGGGTTTGCAAGTTGATTTGCATCTCCTACAAATTCAAAAAAATAAATATGAAATACAACCTAAAACTAACAAATTCAAAATAAAAAGAAAACAATCCTTACCTCTCACACCTCCTCATCATCGTGGTGCCATCCTTGTGATGAAATAGCAACCATTGATGAATATTTTTGCAAAATACCTCCTCCTAGAATGTGAACATGAAAAAATGGGGGTTTTGGCTGCGGGCACAATAAAAAACACAGTCGAAATGCAAGAATGAATGTGTTTCACTTTTTTGTTTTGTTTTAACATGTCATAAAGTGAGCATGTTATAACATACTCGCATTATAACATGCTCACATTATGGGCTCATTGTAGTCGAGCCTCAGTCTTGACACACCAAGCCATAACGTGAGTGCATTATAATGTGCTCGAGTTATGACTTTTCAAAAAAAAAATTAAAGTGGCCACAAATTGGCTACCCATCTCCATGCACTCACCCATAGAGCAAATACATGTCCTGTGGCCTAGGAATTCCCATTCCAGGGGAAGTTGCATATAGTGTAGCCTCTAGCCCCACCAACAAATCCACATAGAAGATTTTTTTTAACAGTGCCTTGACCTCTCTTTTCCCAACCTTATTTATAAGACTTATGCTAGGAACTATGAAGTTATTTCAGTATCAACCCTATGAGACTCATCATCCTCCAAATGACTCTTCCCTAAAATCATCTTAATCGCGACCAGAATGAGAGTGTCATATTTCTTGAGTATTCTCTTGAGGCATTGGTTTGTAATCAACCCACAAAAGGCCATCTTACCAAAACTCAACAAACGTATTGGAGTAGCCACCTCAATGCTTGTGAGAGTCTCCAAATACATCTTGACTACAAACTTCGACCTCTCCTCTATGGTTAACCAACAAAACCAAAATTTCTCAACACCAAACCTTCACCATGCACAAATGCAATAGTTTTCACCACGATGAAGGAAATTAGAATGTTTACAAACCATAAATAATGCAAAGATGATTGTCACCATTTCACACCATAGTGGTAATGGAAAGTTTTAACCATGTCATGTGTGGCACCAGCCTATCACCATTGTCAAAGGGCAGTGACTACCCAACCCCTAAAATGCACTTACGGCATGGATGTTTGTCCATGCATCATAGCTATAGTTCATCATCCCTCAGCTGACTTAACTCAACATTTTTCAGATGCCCACTCCAATTCACTGAGGCATCGTTTTGAAGATAGAAAATTGTAGTTTCAAAACTATGACATGACTGGTGACAATTTTTATCTATTTTTTGGTTGTTTATGTTGTATTCTCTTTTTTTAGTGCCAAGTTTGATCTGTTTTCTTTTCAGCGCCAAGTTTAATAAAAGGACTATGCATCCTAGAAGAAGGCGATTTGCTCATTTTTTCTCAGCACCAAGTTTGATTTTTCAGCGACTAGGATGCTAGCCTAGGCTATGGAGTTTGGCTATAGGAATTTCAACAGTTCACATGCCTTCTCTATGTTTCCATATTTACATAATATGGACAATTGAATAAGTAATCATGACTTTTCTACCATAAATTTTGATAAGTAATCTGCCATCTTCAGAATGCACAAATATTAATAGATCTAATTAATAATATTTTATAATTTTGACGGTTATAATGTTTTGTCTTGGTAATTATAAAATTAATGAAAAATGAAAGTTGCTTTAAATTTTAATATCAATTATTAAAAGAATCTCTTTCTCAAGTCAATTATGTATGAAATGCATATGAGATCTTTAATAAAATTGGACAATCTTATTATTAGTTATTTTTTAGGCATTTTAAAAAATATTTTAATGATGAAATTTGTATACTTATGCAAATTCTTATTTAATTTTGTGTTTATTTTATATAAATTTTAATATAATTATATATTGATAAAAGGATCAATTTTGTGTGAAGTTGGAATCTTTTGGTAGCCTTTATCTTTCCCCATTTAGACTACATTCTCATGCATTTTATCTTATCCCATCTAGGGGTGATCCCACAATAGTGGTTTACAATTTTTGGCCAAACTGGACACTAAAATAATTTTTTTTAACTAAATCTTCACTTTCAGGCACCTATAGCGGCTAAACCATGAGGAATTTGAAAATGATACAAACTAGGGTTTTGTGACATTTTGTCTGTAGATTCTAAATATATTTTTTCAAAAATTTTGGAATTAGATTGCACTTCTTTTTCCATCTCCCTCAAAAACTAGATTTTTTGAAGAAAACAACATTTTAAAAAAGTTACACTCACTGTATAACGTATAACTTTTTTTCCATGAAGGATAAAATTATAATTCTTTTGAATTTATATTTGTAAATCTGAGATCTAGTGCTTCTACTTGGTTAGATATTTTTTTATTAAATATTTTTTCTTTAATCAAGTTTCAAAGTCAAACCAATTACAATTCGACATAGCACATCGTATAACGCGTAACTTTTTTTGTATGTATCAAAATTCAAATTTTTTTGTTGGATCAAGGACTTCAATATTTGGTGCATTCATATTTTTCAAAATAAAATTGATAATTTTCATTTTTCCACATGTGCGAACAAAGAGCTTGATTTTTAGTGAAAAACCTATGTTTAATAAAACTAAAAATATATATATATAATAAAACCAAAACATATTAAAATTATATTCAATGGATAGCTCGTTCCAAGGACTACCTAATTCCAGTTGGGTCTATGAAGTCCCCCATTTTCATCTTCAACCCAAGCTCTGAAGTGCAAAAATTTTGATTTTTTTTGTGAACAAGGTCAAAAAATCAGAGAAAGGGGGGTTCCCGAATCAAGGGGATTCGAGTGAACCAGGTTCATTTGAACCCCCTTCCATAAAGGGGTTTCCATTTTTTTTGGCCGATTGGTCTGTACATGCATTAAATGGGTTCGCTCGAACCCTGGTTCAAGTGAGCCCTCTTTTGGTTCGTTTGAACCAACTAATTCGTTCAAACCTCCAAAATGAATTTTTTTGGCATGGGGTCATTTTTTACCCCTAGAGTTAAATAATTTTTTTACATGCAATTATTTTCCACATAGACTTTATTGTTTTGTTACTTAGGTCATTCCTAATAATTTGGATTGATGTAGTGTCCACATATTTGATCCCCAAATTTCTTAAATTCAGATTTAAATTTAGCATAATCTCACTCATTTCATTATCCACTTATTTCAAGAAAAAAAACATTTAGATGAATTATTTCTATGAAATAGTATTCAAATTCATTGAATTGCATTCATTTATTAGCCTCTCATATTGTCTATCATGTTAGGTAGATTTGCAAAATTGAACTAAAAGGATACACAAATTTGAAACATAGAATTTAAGATGACATATAGATACAATTATAATCTTGATAATATTAGGTTCAATTGCCATATTAGTTTCAGTCTTATTCATCAAGGTGAAAGCACATAGCATTATGATTTCATTTAAGATATTGAAGAGATTACTTGGGTTCAATCAAATATTATTTTGATCTAATAAATGTTTGATCAAATATATTTCAATCTAAGGTGCTTCAATTGAATTTATGTTGGCAATTCTTCTCCTATTCAAATATCATTTTTTCTAGTTCAAAATAGTTAATTGCATGCATGTGGGTTCAAACAAAAGTACCTAGAGATAACATTTTGTATGTACATAGTTGTAGATCAATTAAATTTATAGAGAAAATGACACAAATCACAAGCTTGTAGATCATCTTTAAATTCTTGATATTTTGTTTAGACTATAATTGATAGGATGTGTTGAATACTTAAAATATTATTTTTGTGGCTTAATAAGGATAAAAATTAGGACACAATATTTTTCTTTCACCCATCAAGGTTGGAGCTAGGTGTCCCTATTATTCACATTTAATTTTAAAATCTAGAATCAATTTTTCAGGTATGACTCCTATGATTGTCAATTATTAATCTAGGTTATTATGCTTATGTGTGTACACCATATTGGATTAGTCAAAATTAAACTTAGGGAAATTTTTTTTTTTGCTTACATTTTTTGTGATCCCCTCTAATTGTATATCTCCATATGATTTTAAAATTTATAGTTTATACTTTCACCATTTAAAAAAATTTAAATCTATATGATTTTCAAATTTTAAGGTTGTCTACTCATTTAATTTGTATTCGTCTTTTTTTAGGATTTAAGATTCATTGTTAAAATGTGTTTTCGGATAAAAAATTAACATAGTTAGCTCATATGATTCTAACAAAGTGCTAATCAATAAGCCATTTGAATTAAACATTGTCCAAGCTATTAACTCTAAGATTGTTTCAAATACTTTGGCTAGTACACACACATCCTCCCAATCCTTTCCTATTAATCCACACGACCTTCCCTTTGCATCTAAGGGATTTTTTCAAACCCTGGAATTATGGTTCCCCTAGAATCATCCTGTCATCTCTTAAATATGGAAACAAATTCCTCTTTTTGTCACTTGGAAGCTATGGAAAGAGAGAAACAATTTGGTGTTCAAAGATCAGACCTTGTAAACAATAGTATCATCTTTCAAATTATCAAACATAGCTTACAAGATAATATTAATGCCCAATCTTTTTGGTTTCTAAAAAAATACTACTTATGCATAATTGAGAGTGAAACAAAATTTGGAGATCACTCAAACTCTAACCAAAAGAAATTGGAGTAAAATCATGACCAGAAGGTAGGTTAAATGGAACCTCCTAAAAAATGGATGGGTGGGTACTCTAAGGGAAACCCTTGAGAATTTGTGGCTAGTGGAGTAATAAGGGATGAGAAAGGAAATTTGACTGAAGATTATGCTAAATCTATTGGATACAAATCCGATAATGAAGTTAAAGCCATGACGATGTGGTGGGGGGTTAAGAGACTCATGAGGGTGGGATACTAGTGTAGGGAGGTTGAAGGTGATTCTCAAATGATTATTAACCTTTTATGTATCTAATAACATTAATCCTCCATGGCAGATCCAAAAATTGTTGGAGAATTGTAGATATGATCTTCAATTTTTTTACTAGGTGAAGATCAAACATGTCTATAGGGAAGGTAATGGAGTGGTTGATATTTCTTGCAACCTAGGCATTCAATTTGAAGAATGTAATTAATAGATTTAAATTCAAATCTCCCAGACACTTTAAAGAATATTCTTTCTTGGGAAATACATTAGAGCCTTCTCCCCTAACTTTGTTATGCTATGTTTTTTCAATAGTGGCATGGTGTGATGGTTAAGTTGTTGCATTGTTATTCTTTCCATCAACATTCAAACCCCATTGAGGTGTAATTGTTGTGAATTTATAACTTGGGGTGAGGTCCCCCATTTGCGACCTCACTGGTTCATAGCTCTAGGTCAAAAGCATTTGCAACCCATCTTTATAACAAAATTTTTTATGTATTGGGTATATATGATTACAATGGTTATGATTTAGGTTGAGGTAGACACTTTTTCTGGTTCGAGTCAAACATGCATAATTGACAAGGATCTTATGGTGAGAAAGCATTCCTTTGGCTTTTTCCTCATGATGTTTACTAAAAGTAAAATAAATAAATTAACTAACATGGATCTCATGAAGTCTTCAATCATGTTGGACATCATGAATTTTATCTAGCAATTTGTTTTTTAATCAAATCAGAAGGAAAAGACTCATAGTGGAGATTTATGATTTCATTGTTATCTATAATCGTAACACATGGAATATTAATGTAGAATTTTGTATGCATATTTCCCTTCCCTCCATGCAATATTTATTTCTTCCATGTGATGGAGGTTATTTCTATAAAATTATCCATACTCAAACTATTATCCTTCATAATTTCACTCTTTTACTTCTAGGAAAAAGCCTATCAGTCCTTCAATCACATGCACTCCTCTTATATTGGAGGCATCTACTTCATGGTAGATTATTTAAGCTAAATTTTTGTTAACAACATATTCTTTGAAAATTTATTTATAAGGTCATTTCTCTTGGTTATGAAAAACCCTTTTAGAGTTTATGTTAGATTATTTGACCTAATGTTTGGTTAACATATCTTTTATGTTGTAAAACCCCTTTTGGGAGAAAAACCCCACTTTGAAAGTAGAATCATGTATTATTCAACAACAATAAATATTAATTGAATAGTAATAAATATTTAATTAAGTTAGTAGTGCGGTGATGATATCTTGTTAAAGATGGTGTTGGAAGATTATGTTACGTGTGGTTATTTGATATGGTCAATTTAGGGTGTTTACATTTTTCCTCCTTAAAATGACATTATGACACAATAAGATCATAATGCTCCTAAGGAAAGATGCTACGAGGACCATGATAGATGCAAAAATGGTAACCCACATGTAAGAAAACATGCAAGCATGTAGAAACAAAATAAAGAGATTTGTTTTCTTTATTCAAGATGAAAGATGATAAATTGATTGAAGATGATGATGAGGATAAGCATGTTAGTGATAATAATAATACACATCTTGATAATGTTATTAATGATAAGAGAAAAACAAGGATTGAAAATGGTATATGTTGATGATGATAATTCGAGTATCTTGGATTAGGGTTTGCATGAAGGTTGGGAACCAAACTATTGGATATTTTTTGGATGCTACAATAGATAATGCAGTTGGATTTCATGGGTTCAAATTGGATGTGTTTGGTTGGGTCTCTTTGTTCTGGGAGTTTAATATAGGAAATCTAAATTGAATTTGATGGTGTTGAGGAATGGTTAGAGTGCTTAATATGGGAGGCTTGAAACTAATGACATACCTTTCATTACAAACATCTTATAATTATGAATGTAAGTATATATTAGAAAAAATTAAGTCATTTCTATTATGAAGTAATATTAGTAGTAAATAAAAATATATAAAAATTAAAGCAACTAATAATTAATAATATAATGGGTCAACAAATATGAACCTCAATTATAAAATTTACATTAAGTATAATTAGGCCAATAAGCCAATTGTGTAAATATTCAATGTAAGTTGAAAGTATAGTAAACTGTATTGATTATCAATAATAGTGTTGAACATGATCCTCCATTACAATGTCATCAAAACCTATAGATTACATAGTTTAGTTGTTAAATTAATTTAAAAATTAAATATTAGAAATTTTCATTATTTCATAATTTCTTCATTGGATCTCTATCTTGCATTGCATCTATTGTTGTTAGTGTCTAGTTGAGATCAATAGAAAATGTTAACCTATGTTGCCCAATGTTTTTTTCATCATCTATGACCATTGAGGATGAGTTAGGAATTTTGATTTTTCATGTGGGTGGTAAACAAGATGACAATCCTACTGAAAAAATATAAGGGTTGTCAAGCAACAAATGTTACTTGTGGCATGGTTTAGTGACTCATATCCTCTTGGATCAACTTGATTTATTGTTTTCTTTTACCATTTATTTAGAATTGTAAAGGTGGTCTATTAGGGGGTCTAATTGAGGACAACATTATCCTTGTAACTTTATAAATTCTCAATGGTATTTGTAAATACTACCAATTCATACATGAATTTAAATATTAGAAGATTGAGGTGAATAACTCTAAATAGCCAATAATCTATGATGTCATTTCTATTGGTTACATGTTTAATCCTAAATATTATGTGTACATTTGTATATTACTGTTCAAGTGTGATTAATTGTTATATGCTATATGTAGACATGCAAATAATCTTAATCAATATCATGCATCTAATTTCATTTCCTCTATTAATCAAATAAAGAAATGTATTAGATTAATTCACTAATCATGTTTAATTAAATAAATCAATTTGTTTAATTAAAATCCTCAAATTAATTAAATAAATCAATTTGTTTAATTAAATACCCAAAGTCCTCCTATTTGATTAAATAAATCAAATGATTTAAATCAAATTCACTAACCCACTCAAAGTAATTAAATTTTAAATTAATTAACTTTAATCCTAATTACCCATTCTCTAGCTTTTGACTCAACCTCAATCAAACTTAACCCCAGAGTAACCCACCCACTTGCACATTAAAATTAATTTTTCTAATTAACTAATTATCTCATTTTCCTTCTCAAAAGAACATTATAGAGAATATTCCTTATTTGAATCCCTTCATTTGACTTTCTCATTCAAACAATTTCTCCCCTCAAAACAATTCAAGCACATACATTTCGTGTCTCTCAAACATGCATTTGGTGCCTCTTACAAACACACACAAAGTGTGATCAATCCTTACCCATTAGCATTGAGACAAATGTTTCAATCTCATTGGTCCTTTCTTAATCCCAGATTCTTCCTATTCTTCAATTCTTCAAACATCTAACTTATAAATAGAGGCCTTCTCTACTTGAAATCTATCCACAGTTTTATGCATCTATACTATACACAAAATTGTCTTCATTACTTGCATCTTGCTCAACATTTTGAAAGCTTATCAAGGGTTGGGAAAGGGCTACTTTCCACATCAAAGTAACACCAATCCACTACGAGATAGAGTTGGCATCATGTTTTCATATGCTTTTGTTTAGTTTCATTGTTTTTTTGGTTGCATATTTAACATGATGGAGTATTTCATAGAGATGTTTAATTTGTTGTGCTTTAATTAACTAACCATGCTAATACATGTTAAGTTTTGAGTATTTGCAGATTTTTAACATCTACAAAATGGTGCTAGAAGGGGGGTTGGATCTTTGTTCTTTTGTTGTATTTTAGTTCATTCTAAAATAATTCTGCCTACTCTCCATTGGCGACAACTACATTACATATGAATTAAATTGCTGATAAAAGTTACAGAATGCAACCACGTTTTTGGGAGATTGGGTGTATTTTAATGTTGCAAACTTCAAAATAATTGTTCTTCTCACATCCAAAATGTTGCCTAGGGCATTTGTCATGCCCAAACCTCAATTTTTATGATGTTTTAAGTGTTTTTTTGTCACCAACTAAGGGAAAAATGTGACAGCAATGCAAAAAATTGCCTCTATAATTTTTGTTGGAATATAGGAGAGTAAAATGCTTGGTAAATACATTTTTTTTACTATTAGTAAAAGAGAGAAACTGTGATCTTTCTTTTTGAGGAGTTTTGAGTATATTGCCAACGTCAAATGGTAGGGGCTGAATTATTTGTTCCAGAGCCAAGTTAAATTTTTTTGGTATTGATTGTGATTCTCTATTGACTAGACTCCTCAAATCAAATTTGTTGCAAAATATACATTTACTTTCATATATTCACATGGGTATTGTTCTTGATTTTATTTTTTAAGGATGCCATACTCAGAGCATGAATTGTCTTTTGATTTTTAATGCTACATCTTTCTCGTGATTTGAATCCGAATTTTATTTGGGAAATGCTCAAATCTATCTTTATTTAGAAATTGTGTTTTGATTTATAATGCTACATCTTTCATGTGATTTGAATCTAAATTTTATTTGGGAAATGCTAAAATCTATCTTTATTTAGGAATTATGTTTTAAATTTTAATGCTAAATATTATCATTAATTCCTTAAAATAAATCTCATTTCTATTATTTTACTTTTTATTGTTTGTAGGTTGACATTGGAATTGAGCATTGAAATCAAACAAAAGAAAGAAGATTGGAGATGAAGAAAATTGAGCATTGAACTTGAAATTGACAAAAGCATTTTTAAATGCTTAGGGCTTCCATTTTCTACTTTCTTTTTCTATTTTAGGCCAACTCACTTTAGTTTTGGGGTTTAAAATTAACTATTGATTTAATCTCTTCAAGTTGGTTAAAATTGAACTTAGAAACTTACTACCTTTTTGATTTGGCTTAAAATTGAACAAGCAAACTTCACACTTCATCTTGGTGCTTAAAAGGAATCCATTATTGCTTTGAGGTATAAAATGAACATGTGTCCTTTGTGTCTTGTAATCTTTTTTGCAAAGTAATCTCATTTAAAAAGGTGCATGCACTTCTCTCGTGCTTCACGACAATCTTGAGAATCAAAAGTCTTTTTGGTGACATTAGGTTGCATAAAAGATTGCCTCCACATTTCAATTGGGCTCTTAAAATTGAACAAAGTTTGTGAGTGCTAGTTAGGTATATTGCGTGTGTTCTCTCTTTGTTTCTCAACGAAGATTGATTGAACTATGGATATGATTGTTTGGTTTTGTTTATCCTTAGATGCCTACCTAGTGGGAAAAAGTAATCACCCTAGGGAATGACCCAACTGGGAACACGCTAAAGCCAAGCGACTTCCACCCAGTACATAAGTGTGGGTACTTGAGGAAAGTTCAAGTATCACGAGGATTGTTTCGACAAGAAGGGAAGCAATGGTCTCTTGTCATATGGATGATCCCCCATGAACGAAATTCCTATATTAGAACCTTTTGTTTAGAAGTCCAAATCCTTATCTATTTGTTGGTAAAAGAATGGTCGTTCTAAAGTTGTCCCACATTTTTACGGCTCTTAGTAGAGATGAGAAGTATTCCATGGGAGTTTCATGGGTATTGATGCTTGGATGACTTGAGAAGTGTGTGCCATGGAGGGGATCTAGTGTGTTCAAGCATCTAATCATCCACTAAGAGTAGGCATCGCTAGATTTATCCAAGTGGGAATTCAACAAATATTGTCTCATTTCATCCTAGGGTTGTGCATCATTTTGGAATCAAAACACTTTGCTTGGATCTAAAACATTGGAAAACAAACATTCAACATGAACATCAAATTTCAAACTCTTTAGGAAGAGCAAATACCTTCGAAAAAATTTAAGTTTTATTGTTTTCCCTAGGGATCCTATCCTTAGAGGCTTCTAAGTATTTGAATTTACATCTTAATTTTCTCCCACTAAAGTCAACAATAGGGAACTTTTTCCTTGATTTCCTTGATTTCCAGATAATTGACTTTGTGGGATGAGAAGAAATTAGGACATTAGACATTTAGTTTGAAAAACCTAATCAAGAGAGTGCTTGTGGTAAAAATAAATCATTAAGAAAGGATAAGAAACAATTGAACCCCACACATGTGCTCTTCCAAATTATTTCCCGAAAGATCAAAATCCAAAAACCAAAGTCCAAAGGTCTTAGTCAAAAATCTCGCAAGAAACATTTGTTCATGCTTTACAAATTTAGAGAAAAATTGTCATTCAAATTTTACAAACGTGCATCAAGAAACAATCCCAATTTGTACTCATTTTACTATTGTCAAAATCCAAGTCTCTTTCAAAGGTTTGAGTATCTAACATAGGAAGTATTGCATGTTCTTCAATACTGAAGTCTTGTAAACAAGATTATTTTTATGTACACATAGGATCAAAATCAACCTTCATCCATCTTCAAAAACATCAACCAAAATCATCTGACAAACAACTCTTGGAAGCCTTGAAAAAATCCTCTACACTAGAGTTTTTGGAAAATCCTTGAATCAAAAATCAAAGTGATCTTGTTTTGGCTAGGTGTGTGTAGAGGCATCCTTCTCCTTACACTTAGTCAAAATTATCATCTCATGAGCAAGTTTATCCCATAGATAACATCCAACATCTTAGGGTCTATTTGTTCATTATCCAAAATAAAAATCCAAAAGAAAAAATCAAAGTCAACCAAATCCAAATCCAAATCAAGTCAAACCAAGATCAAATCCAAAGTCAAAAATCCAAAAGTCCCAAAGTCTAGTATCCCCCTCAAGATTTCTCAAGATTTCTCAAGATTTCTCAAGATTTCAAACATTCATATCACCCACTTTATCATTTTGTCTCATCATCACCCTTTGATCCTCTTCATCCTAGACTTTCTTTTTTGTGCCTAAAAGTTTGGGTCAATCTAAGGAGTTAGAGATTTATCTCCCACATTCCTTAAAATTAATCCCTATTTTATGGTTCAAACAAGATCTCAACACAAGAAGAACATGGAAGCCAACAAGGAAACATCTACTTCAAGTGACTTGAGCCAAACTACTCCCAAAATCAATCCCATTGGATCAAGAAATCCCCCACCTAACCTTCCTCTAGTATCACAAGACATTCAAGAGGGTCAAGTAGAAGACATCACCGACAATGTGTTGGAAATGGCATAGGATGAAATCATAGAAATGGTCCAAAACCCCAAAAAATCATAGGATTGTTAATACCATGATGAAAATTAATCCCTCCCAATACATGCTTGAATTGGCAAAAGAAGGGGCTAAGCTCCCTTCCAATTTCAATATAAGCACTATTATGGAGAAACCCTTTGAGAATATGTCGCTTGTACCATTCACCTCACCCATTCAAGGCATCATCCAACCCATTCCACAATCCACATCATCTCTTGCCATGACACAACCCATTGTCAACAAGGGGAGTTCATTACTCCATGCTCTTCAAACACACCCCCTTGTCAATAATCAAAATTTGGACGCAAATACCATTGCAGGAACATCAAATACCATCCCTCAAAATCCCCTACATCAATACATCCCACTCATCTTCCATGACAGCAATAATCCATCCTCTTTTCATGCAATGCCAACATATGCTCTTGACACACAAGTTTCTCTCCCATTGGTGCAAACAGGTCTATTTGAACAAGGAGGACTCTTTGGGGCTTCATCGTCACTTGCTCCAAGAAATCTACCACCACTTCCACCAATCCCACCTCTGATTCCACCACCACTACCTCTGCAACCACTAGCATCTACATCAATCCTTGGTTTAGGGAAACCCCCTCTACCTAACATCCCAATCACAAATCAATTGAACCAAAACAATCCTTTGAACATCAATCAAATCAGTGTATCAAATCCTTTGAATATGCCACTAATATTGCAACAAAAGGTGGCATCCATCCAAACAACACCATCAATCCCCATACATCAAAACATGGCCTCACAAGGACCCACCATATCAATCACACCACTCACATCAACACAACCCCAAATCATCACTCAAACAACAATTCCAAATCCTCCACCAGTGCCACCAAATCCAAATGTGGAAATCCAATACATGAAATTACAAGCAGCTCATCAAACCTATCAAACAACACTCCTACAATACCAAAATCGACAGGGTGCACTAGCTGCACAACAAGCTACCCAGGCACAAGCTCAAGCTTTGTTGTAACAACAATAAGCCGCACAAGCCACACAAGCCACCCAAGCTACCCAACAAGCTCAAGAACACATGCAAGCACAATACTAAGCTCAACAACAAGCATACCAACAAGAATTGCAACAATATCAAGAGAAACAAGAAGCAACCCAACTCCTAGCCCAACAACAAGTGTTGGTGGCACAACAATAGCAGGCCCAACAACAAGCTTTGTTGGCACAACAACAAGCATTGTTGGTACAACAACAATTGCAAGCACACTTGGTGCAGCAGAAAGTGCAACTACCTCCCACCAACACACCAACTAATCCACCCATCACTCCCACAATCACACCACCTGAAAAAACCTTCATTCCACCTCCCAATCCTCAAGATGATGTGTCAGCATAGAAAAAATTTCTCTTGCAATAGGTGCTTGACCTCCAATTAGGGAAAACAATGAAAACACCAAAGAACTTGTGCCCTTACCCATTCGACAAGAGAAATGCGATGAATTTGTTCCCACAAGGATTTGAAATCCCAAAATTTGACAAATAAAAAGGAACGGATAACCCTGAAGATCACATTAGGGAATTCCAAGTGCATTGCATGGAAGTCACGTACGATGACACTTACCTAATGCAATTTTTCCCTTGCAGTTTGGTAGGATCTGCTATGGAGTGGTTCTCTCATCTTTCTGGAATCAAGAAATTCCAATAAATTATTGATGCATTCATCCAAAACTATGCATTCAACATAGGGAGGGATGTCAATGTGGAAGAGCTATCCACTCTAAAGCAATCCAAGGGGGAGTCATTTGCTTCATTCTTACAATGATGGCAATCCAAAGTTGATAGAAGCAAATGGGCCATGCCAAAGGAACAACAAATATTTACCATCATCGCCAACCTTGAAGGGGCCTTGTCTTTTCATCTAAATATGCAATGCATCACCACCTACGACCAATTTATCCCCAAGGCACTCAACATCGAATGGTCCCTTATCTCACAAGGGGGAACACCTACTTATCAAGACAACCACCCATCCACCAACTATAATGACAAACCTTGAACATGGAAAAAGAACATAAATGTTACAAATGATGGCATCGTTAATGCCAAAGTTGTAATCAGTGCTCTGAGGCAGAACACACAAACATATCAACAACCATAAACCAACAATCAAAACAATTGACAAGCCAACACCGTAACACAACAACCAAACAATCAAATGATGAATAATATGAACAACCAAGGGGGATCACCCCAATGAAAAAAATATTCCACCAAGCAAAAATACATAGCCCTTGGGGAACCAATTGAATCCATCATGAATAAACTGGTGCAAGAAAAACTCATCATGAACCCCACCTATGAGAACTATCAAGAACCCCAAGTGAAACCACCATGGTACAATGAAAATCACCTTTGTGATTTCAATGAAATCAAGGGGAATATAACTACCAGTTGCATTAGGTTGAAAAAATTGATCAAAGACCTCATTGATGACAAAATCATAAATGTGGAACAACCTCCAAGGAATCGGGACCTAAAGATTTACATGAATCTGATGCCCAATCACAACAAGGGAAATAGTCACAATGGTAAAGGAAAGTACAAAAGTGTAAACCATGTGTATGACCATGTTGTTACATCCCTAGATGAATGGGTCACTGTCATCACTATCAAGGGAGCCCAAGCCGATTGTGGAGTCACAACAAGAGGTAGAAAATTCACCATTGTTAGACCATCTCAGCCATCTAGGGCATCCACCTCAAATCCAAAATATGTTCCTAGTGGGTACAATGTCTTGAACCAGTTGAACAGAACCCCCGCTTAGATCTCCATCATGGATTTATTGAAAATATCACCCACACACAGAAAGATTCTAGAAGAAGCATTGGCCACATCCTCTATTCCCATGGATCTTGATGTGGAACAATTCCAAGCTATGGTTGGACACCTCACCACACCTCATCTCTTGACCTTTTCTAATCAATACCTCCCAACCCAACCATCTCACAACCATGTGCTTCATCTTGAAGCTTTCATCCATAAAAAAAAGTATAAAGGGTCTTGGTGGATGGAGGTGAGGGTCTGAATATGTGCACCCTTAAGCTAATAAAAAGTTTGGGCTTCTCTGAGGACGCTGCTGAAAAAGGAAAAGGTATAACCATCATAGCATATGATGATCAGGAAAGAGTGTCACAAGGCACTATCCAACTCCCTATTCAAGTAGGGCCTGCTATTATGGAAACCACATGTCAAGTCCTCGACCTTGAATTACCCTATAACATCCTTTTGGGGCACCCATGGATCCATGGGATGCAAGTCATTGCCTCAAATTTCCACCGGTGTGTCAAGTTCCAACATAAAGCCCAAGAGGTCACCATCCATGGGGATCCTAAACCATTTTACTAATGCAATAATTTGGAAGCTAAATACTACAAAATCCCCCAAGTTCCAAAGAATGATGAAGGCCCCTCAACTCCATATGTGGACCCATCTACCTTGGCCTCCACATCTGAGGCAAAGACACCTGAAATCCCCACCATTTCTAATATCAAGGTCATTATCCATAACAATGGGTGTGTGGATTACAAAATGAAGAAATGTGCCTTTTTGGTAGGAGAGTTACCTCAATCTCCTAGGTCACATGGGAAACCACATCCAAATGCCTCCTCATCCAAAACTTTCAAAGCAGATCCTTCCAGATTCAAGTGTTGGGGGGACCTAGACCAAGAAGTGGTGGAAGAAGACCCATCAAGTCTACTATACCAAGGCAACCAACCTGCGGTTGTTCTTCCCATGGATGATAGCAGCAAAGGGCTACAAATGATGCATAGTATGGGCTATGACAGAAACAAGAAACTTGGGTAGAATAATAACAGTCTCCTAGAAGCCATCATTGTTGAGAAGCATTTAAGAAATCTTGGTCTCGAATGTACCCATCCAAAGGTGACCATACTTGGCATACCCGCTCTGGTTAAAAAGGTCAAAACACCTCCTTAGTTGTCAATAGTCGAGCTCCAGTTACCCATATCTACAGGTCAAGTCATAGATAAATTTACCTTTGACATAACTGATGTGTGTAGTGAGGATGAGAACCCTATTATGGATCTACCCATGTTGTTCAAAGATTCTTGCCTCCTTATGATTAACACCTTATCCTTTGAGTCAAACAACGAAACCAACGAGATAAAGTTATTCTATCCCCAACTCATCGACTATGACCAATAGGGACCACCAATTTTAGACACGTTCAAAAATGATGAGGCACTCTCAGAATTCATGGGATTGTGGGATAATATACCATGTGGAAATCACAAAGCAAGATTTGACATTGAGTTAGACACACACACCTACTATGGAGAAACAATTGAATCCCTCAGTTGCAAAAGTGTAAATTTGAGAATAATCTCTAGGTCTTTAAGTGAAAACCACACCGTGGAACTTTCAGACCTGAAAATAGTAAAAACAAAGGACACATCTGACAGTGAAAACATCTTTGAGGCGCCAGAGGATGGGGGATTCAATCTTCCTCATAGTTCTCTACATCAAGAGAAGTCAGTAGTTTTGGAAGAGAAGTGTAACCCAGTCAACTTGGGACCCAAGGAAACATTGCATATCACCTTTTATGCCAAATCATTGTTAACAAAGGAACAAGAGCTCCTAGTTGCATTCTTAAAAGAGAGGAAGGTGAAATTTTCATGAACCTGTTGCAAGGTGTGACCCTTAGTATTCCTTGCAACACTAGCACTTGGGTTTGTGACATGGTCTAACTGCATCCTGTGGTTCTTAACCAAAGCTTGTATTAGGCATTTATAGGTTGATCTTTTGGTGCAATGAAAAGTCCAACAATTGGTATCAGAGTTGATCATAGGTTCAAACCCCACGCTTGTGCTGGGGGGATTGTTGCAAGGTGTGATCCTTGGTCTTCCTTGCAACAATAGTGCTTAGTTTTGTGACATGGTCTAATCACCTCTTGTGATTCTTAACCGAAGCTTGTATCGGGCATTGATAGGTTGATATTTTGGTGGAACGACAAGTCCAATAGGACTTATGCAGATATGCCTGGTCTTGATCCTAAAATTATAGATCATCATCTAGCAGTATATCCTGAGGCAAAGCTAGTGAGACAAAAGCTAAGGAAAATGCATTCCTAGATAGCCTTGTTGGTAAAAATGGAACTATAGACAATCATTGATGCAGGGTTCATATGGCCAATTGATTACCCAAAGTGGGTATCAAACCCCGTACCTATTTCAAAGCCCAATGGGGGCATTCACATCTTTACAGACTTTAGAGATCTAAACAAAGCATGTTGCAAGGATGAATTCCCACTCCCAAACATTGATATGATAGTGGATATGATGGCCAGACATGAGATTCTTTCACTGATGGATGAATTCTCATGGTATAATCAGATAATGATAGCTAAAGAGGACCAACATAAAATGACTTTCACTTGTCCATGGGGGACATATTGTTGGAACATGATGTCACTCGGCCTAAAGAACACTAGAGCAACTGATCAGAGAGCCATGACACTAATCTTCCATGACATGATTCACAAGACTGTGGAAGATTATGTAGATGAAATTTTAGCAAAATCAAAGAAACGTCAAGATCATATAGCAGCACTTAGTTATATCTTTGACCAGCTAGAGGAATATAAATCCAGACTCAATCCAAAGAAGTGCATCTTCGGCATACAATCAGGGAAGTTTCTAGGGTACATTGTGTCCATGAGAGGAATTGAGATAGATCCCGCCAAGGTCAAGGAAATTCTCAAGATGGAGGCACCAAAGACATTGAAACAGTTAAGAGGCCTACAAGGAAGACTCCAATCCATCCATCGATTTATAGCGCAACTAACAGACAAGGCTATCCCTTACTATCATCTACTCGATAAGGGGGTAGCCTACAAATGGGATGATAAATGTGACCTGGCGTTCAACAAGATCAAGGATTACTAACTCACACCACTAGTTCTTATGCCACCAATTCTAGGCAATCCATTGATCCTATACATATCAGCAACAATAGCAGCTCTCGACACTCTCCTAGCCCAACATGATGAAAATGGAATAGAGAGAGCTATTTACTACATCATCCAAACTATGGTAGGGCATGAGTTGAACTATACATTCATCGAAAAGGCTTGTCTAGCAGTGGTGTTTGCCTCACAGAGGTTCAGGCACTACATTTTAGCTCATAAAATAAAACTCATCGCCAAGATCGACCCATTCAAATACTTTATTCTAAAGTAGTACTCATAGGAAGGATGGCTAAGTGGATTATGATCCTATTAGAGTATGATATCGAGTATGTGGAGCGAAAGGCTATTAAAGGACAAGTCATTGTAGATCAACTAGTAGAGGCACCAATGTATTTAGGAAACCCATTGATATTAGAGTTCCTTGATGAATCAATCTTCAACCTAAGCATAGTAGACAACTGGAAGGTGTACTTTGATGGATCATACACACAACATAGATAGGGAGTTGGAGTCCTTTTATCATGCCATAGGGAGACTGCATACCAAGGTCATACAAGTTGTCATTTCCTTGCATGAACAATATTGCAGAATATGAGGCCCTCATCATAGAGCTTAGAATAGCAGTGCAGTGGCAGATTATGGCACTCAAGGTCTATGGTGATTCCCAGCTAATCATCAATCAAGTAAATGATGAATACCATACAAAAGATGACAAGTTAACACCATACAAGAAACTGGTGGAAAGCTTCAAAGATTCTTTTATTGACATCACACTTGAGTAGATACCTAGGGCTAATAATAGAGCAATAGATGATATGGCGACAATTGGATCATTACTGGATATCCCACACAATGTTCCTAAGCATGAATTTCTCGTAGAGAAGCTTTTCGTACCAGCATTCAAGGTACCAGAGTTTGAATTTGTGTGCAAAATTGTTGGTCCTAGTGATCCCTGGTACCATGATGTATACACCTAATTGAGAATAGGAGTCCTCCCTGCTAATTTATCCCTGAGCCTAAAAAGAACTTTTATCAAGAAATCATCCCGCTTTGTGATCTTAGGAGACACCCTATACTGTAGGAGCATTGAGGGAACCTTGTTATGATGTCTAAACGTTGAGGAAGCTTTGACCCCTTTAATCAAGGTTCCCAATGGCATTTGTGGTTCTCATTCAAGTGGTATGACCTTGGCTAAGAAACTGCTGATAATGGGGTACTACTGGCCCACAATGGAAAGAGAAGCCCATGAATATGTCAGGAAATGCTTGCAGTTTCAACAACATGGAGATCTCATTCATGCACCAGCTCAGGAGCTCCATCCAATCATAACACCTTGACCCTTTTCATAGTGGGGGCTCGATCTCATTAGAAAAATCACCCCCACCTCATCTAGTGGACATAAGTTTATCATCACTGCCACTGAGTACTTAACCAAGTGGGTAGAAGCCATTCTCATGACATACATTATAGGAAAGTAGATATCCAAGTTCATCCTGAACTACTTAATTTGTCACTACAGTGCCCCTCAAGCCATTATCTCAAATAATGAGACACCATTCAAAAACTGGGATATTTGAGACCTATGCCACAAATTCAAAATCCAACATTGCTTTTTCACTCCATACTACCCCCAAGGGAATGACCAAGTTGAGGCTACAAACAAAACTATCCTGAAAATCTTGAAAAAGACAGTCAATGAAGTTGGTCGTGACTAGAACTTGCAGTTGAATCCCACCCTATGGGCCTACCGAACAAGTATTTGCATGTCGATAGATGCAACCCCATTCTCCCTAGTCTATGGATCAGAATCCATACTCCCCATTGAGATCGAGCTCTCGTCCTTGAGAATATCATTGCAGAATCTCATCATAGATGAAGAATATCAGGTCTCATGATTGAATGAGTTGGAATTACTAGATGAGTGGCACATGGATGCCTTAAACCATCTACAAGTGTACCAAAACTATCTCAAGCAAAGCTACAATAAGAAGATCAGGATTCAGACCTTCCAGGTTAGGGAACTTGTACTAAAGGAGAACCAAAAAAATGTACCAAATCCAAATAGCAAAGGGAAGCTTGAACCAAATTGGTTGGGCCCCTTCATCATCACAACAACCTACAAGTCAGGGGAATATCAACTATCTACATCTGAGGGAGATCCTCTATAGGATCCTATCAATAGCTCCCATCTCAAAAAAATTTATGCCTAAACTTGCAAGGTATAAATCCAAAAATACAAAAAAAATCAAAAAATATAAAAATCCAAAAAAATCAGAAAAAGGATTAAAAATAGTAAAGAAAAAAAACCATCCTCTAGTGGAAACCACTTCAGTGGTGCTTTGGGCAAGTACCTTGGTGAAAACCTAGCAAACAGGCACCTCGTGTAAATAAGCACTTTCCATCCACTATGATCTCTATAGCTTGTTCTGTATCATTCATCCCTCACACTTCCATATCTCCATCCATCACCCATTTGCATCCACATCATGGCTTGATCTTGTGTTTGTATCATGATCCCTCCTAGTACTACTCGACCCATTCCTAAGGTTAGTTTGTCTTGCCTATATCGAAGTAGTCTATTGTACCACATTGGGGGCATGTTTTATACCTACATTGGATCAAATTTGTGTATATTCTTGAAGTCTTCGTTAAAATCCAAAAATCCCAAAACATTCATAAAATCCAAAAACATTTAGAAAATCAAAAAATCCAAAAAAATTCAGAAAATCCAAAAATCCAAAAAAATCAAAAAATCACAAAACCCAAAAACATTCAAAACATATCAAAATCCAAAAAAAAAAGGTCAAAAAGTCAGAAAAAGTCAAAAATAAAGTTGTCTTGTCGAACTATGGGTCTCTGAGCTCTGAACGTAGGCAAGGTTGATCTTTGATCATCCCCTGAGACACCTAGGTCAGTCCTTTAGGAGTTTGTCATAATAAACAGTCAATCCATTTGTTCATATCTCATAAATAAATAAGTATGTGTCAGTCAAACTACGTGGTCTTTGTATGTATAATGTAAGCAAGGTTAATCTTTGATTAGCCCCCAAGACCCCCAAGATAGGTGTTTAGGTTAGGTTCTTGGTTCAAAATCTCAGAAAACACAAAAACATTAGAAATTTTGAAAATAAAAACATTTGTTAAACATCTCAAAAATCCCAAAACAACCTTAAAACATTTCAAAATACCAAAAACATCCATCCCATTTCACTTTCACCTACAAATAAACATTGACTCACAAGACCTAAACTATTTCCCAACTCTATTGGAATACTACCAATGAATTGGTTATTAGACAAACTGAGGCTTTGGAGGTTTTGAATTCTTCCAAACTCAAGAAAAATGGGTCCACTAAGAAGATTGAAAGACATATACAGTAGAGTAAGATTTCCAAGAAGAAAAAGTTGCTAAGGAACGTGACTAGTATGTAGGTTTCCCTGTAAAGATAACTCAACCGTTGTAATGCAAATCTCCAATCTGCTTTGGAATACTGCCAACCAAAGCATTCCATGAAGGATATAACACCTCATAATGTTGTAAATATACAGAATCAGGCAAAGCTATTTTCTTGAATCCACCAAAAATTTCACTTGGAATGGTGCCACCAAGCTTATGGTTTGAAAGGACAAGGCTATTTAGCAATCCCAAAATAGAGCACTGGGTTATCATCTGAACTACATTGTCTCTAAGCTTAAATGTAGGCAAGGCTAATATTTGATCAGCCCCCGAGACACATAAATACAAAAACACTTAAATAACCCAAAAATCTAAAAAACAACCTCATAACATTTCAAAAACATCAAAAACATCTAAATATTTGAAAAAAAATCCATCTGTTTCATTTCGCTTCACCCACAATAATCAATCATCCATAATAAATCAACCCTCACCTTCAACCTTTGGAAAAACAATCAAAAACAAGTATAGCAAATTTAAAAGTGTAAACCCAAACATCAAGGTCTCAAGTCTAGGTCAGTAGGTAAACAAGTTGGTCAATTCTTGGTATTAGTATCCCATCATCCCATTAGTCTCAAAATCACCTAATAACATCATGTCCTAGGATGCATCATTCCTACAATGGACATCAACATCAGACATCACCATAGTTTAGTCTTGGCTAGCGGTATGAAGAACATTAGCTTATTTGTTTACTTGATTTTGTCTTGTTGATTTATCTTATTGCACTCATTCTAATGACCTCTCGATGATATCTAAAAAAAACAATTCAGAGAGAAAGGAATGGGGCAATGATCATTATCTTTTTTCTGTTGTGCTTGTTCGATATTCTTGTAATATAACCTTGGTCATGCATATTTTTTTTGGTTTTTAGGGAGGGTGTTTTAGGTGTCTTGTTGACTACATAAGAAGGCTTTGCTTTCTATGTTTTGGTCCGAGGTATTTGGAATATTTTAATTGTATTCTAAATAAGGTTCTATATGCCAGGTGTGAACATGAGTAATCCTATCTGATTGTTGAGTCAAAGTCCATCACACTAGGTGCAATGCCATTTTGGTTCTTTATACCTTGATGCATCGTATCTATGTGTGTTATCAAACATAAGGAAATCTATGCTCTTTACATCCCCAATCCCTAGATAAGCAAACCATCATCATTCATCATCATATCTAATAAAGTCTTGACGATTCATAGATTTATTGGACTTCTACATCTTCTCAGACTCAAGGGTTGATCCCTCTTATTCTTCTTATTCATCTTTGGATGATCCCACAAAGTTGGTTTACAATTTCTGGGAGATTCTAATTTTTGTTGAAATCACATATTTTTAGAAAATATAATGATTTAAGCCTTAAAAAGTTCCATTTAAAGAATTCCAATTGAAGAGAGTTTGATCAAACTACTTTAAATCAAACCCCCTTGGATAGAACCCCGCTAGTTTTAAACCATACCTATAACAGAGTCTCTTTTACACCTATCAAAATGTTGATAAAACCACTTTGATTTACCTTTGGGGATCAAATGAATTCATTTAAAATTTATTTTTTGTAAGTATGTATTCCTTATGATAAGCTTCCCAAAAAGTATAATTTTAAATAAATTTAATTTTATTATTATATATTTTTTTAATTTCTTGTGAATGTAGGTTTTTCACCGAAAATCAATCTCTCTATTCTGCACATGTGGAAAAATAGCAGATTACCAAAAGAAAATTTTGAGAAATATGAGTACACCAAATATTGAAGTCCTTGATCCAACAAAAAAAAATTGAATTTCGATATATACAAAAAAAGTTATGCGTTATACGGTCACGCTATGTCTGAATTATAATTTGTTTGACTTTGAAACTTGATTAAAGAAAAAATATTTAATAAAAAACTATATAACCAAGTGGAAGCACTAGATATCAGAGTTACAAATCTAAATTTGAAAGAATTATAATTTTATCCTTCATGGAAAAAAATATGCATTATACGGTGAGTCACTTTTCTTTTTTTTTATAAAAGTGGTGAGCTACAATATTATATTAATATATGTAATAAATATATACATATACTTGGTTCAAAGGGCATACCGACAGGAAAGAACTAGGAAGAAAACCTTTGGTTATAGCACAAACTTTTTAAAAATGTTGTTTTCTAAATTTTTTTTTTTTAAGGAGATGGAAAAAGAAGTGCAATCTAATTCCAAAATTTTTGAAAAATATATATTTAGAATCTATAGAAAAAATGTCATGAAACTCTAGTTTGCATCATCTTCTAATTCCTCATGGTTTAGCTGCTATAGGTGCCCGAAAGTGAAGATTTAGTTAAAAAAAAATATTTTAGTGTCCAATTTGGCCAAAAATTATAAACCATTATTGTGGGATCACCCCTTTACTAAAATTTCTATCCAGGTATTAAATATGTATGCTATATCATAATAGACATGAGGTTACCCATGGCCGATGATTGTCTATACATCATCAAATTGGTCTACATTAAACATTCGAGCTTTATAGTTCCCTTTGAGCTGAACTAATCTTGAATCTTTATTGTGAGATTGACCTGAAAATTAGAGTTTTTGTCCGATCTCTCAAGGGGGCAGTGTACTAGCGTACTTCTTTCTACTATGGTATTTGAAAAAAATAGATTTTTTTTTAATTTTGATCTCAACAAAGTTATTCTTTGAACCAATGCAGCAGGTACATTGCTTTAAAGAGGGGAAAAATGTAGACATGCAAATAATCTTAATCAATATCACACATCTAATTCCATTTCCTCTATTAATCAAATAAACTAATTCATTAGATTAATTCACTAATCATGTTTAATTAAACAAATCAATTTGTTTAATTAAAATCCTCAAAATCCTCTTATTAATTAAATAAATCAATTTGTTTAATTAAATACCCAAAGTCCTATTTGATTAAATAAGTCAAATGATTTAAATCAAATTCACTAACCCACTCAAAGTTAATTAAATTTTAAATTAATTAACTTTAATCTTAATTACCCATTCTCTAGCTTTTGTCTCAACCTCGGTCAAACTCAACCCTAGACTAACCCACCCACTTGCACATGAAAATCAAAATTTCTAATTAACTAATTATCTCATTTTCCCTCTCAAAAGCACATTATAGGGAAAATTCCTTATTTGAATCCCTTCATTTGACTTTCTCATCCAAACAATTTCTCCCCCCAAAACAATTCAAGCACATGCATTTCATGTCTCTCAAACATGCATTTTGTGCCTCTTACAAACACACACAAAGTGTGATCAATCCTTACCCATTGGCATTGAAACAAATGTCTCAATCTCATTGGTCCTTTCTTAATCCCACATTCTTCCTATTCTTCAATTTTTCAAACCTCTAACTTATAAATAGAGGCCTTCTCTACTTGAAATCTATCCATAGTTTTATGCATCTAAGTTATACACAAATTTGTCTTCATCACTTGCATCTTGCTCAACATTTTGAAAGCTTATCAAGGGTTGGGAAATGGCTACTTTCCACATCAAAGTAGCACCAATCCACTATGAGATAGAGTTTGCATCATGTTTTCATATGCTTTTGTTTAGTTTCATTGTTTCTTTGGTTGCATATTTAACATGATGGAGTATTTCATAGAGATGTTTAATTTTTTGTGCTTTAATTAACTAACCATGCTAATACATGTTAAGTTTTGAGCATTTCCAGATTTTTAACATCTACACTATACATACGTTAAGTTAGATTAATTGTTATTTGGGTTGTGGGAGATTATAGGAAAGCTAGATTGAATTGGATGGTGTTAGGGAATGGTAGGAGTGCTTAAGATGAGAGGCTTGAAGCTAATGCCATACCTTTAATTATAAACATACCTTAATATGATTATGAATGTAAGTATCCATTACCAAAAATTAAGTCATTTTGATTAATGAAGTTATATCACTAATACATAAAACATTATAAAAAGTGAAATAATTAGTAACTAACAATATAATGGTTCAAGAACTATGAACCACAATTATAATTATATTTAGTATAATTAGACCAATAAGCCAATTTAGACCTTTCCTTTCCAAAGAAAATAATTCTCAGTGGCTATGGTATGTGCATCAAACTAAACTTAACTACATTCAATCAAATGAAGCAATAACAATAATGAAAACATAAAGTCAGAACTTTAACCTCCAAAATAATGTTTAATGTTTTAAACAATAAAACAAAAAATACAAAATTAAAGGCCAAAACAATGCATACATTTGCACTTACCATTATAGAGATTTATTCAGTTGTAGATAGTATATGTGAATATGGAAGCATAGAGAAGGCATGTGAACTGTTGGAATGCCTACAACCAAAATTCACAGCCTACGCCAACATCCTACTCAAAAATCAAACTTGGTGTTTAGAAAAAATGTTCAAATTGCCATCTCCTAGTATGCAGAGTGGGTGATCCCATAATAGTGGTTTACAATTTTTAGCCAAACTAGACATTGATTTTTTTTTTTTTAACTAAATCATCACATTCGAGCACCTATAGTGGTTAAACCGTGAGGAATTTGAAGATGATGCAAACTAGAGTCTTGTCACATTTTGTATATAGATTCTAAAAATATTTTTTTCAAAATTTTCGGAATCAGATTGCACTTCTTTTTCCATCTCCCATGGAAATTGGTTTTTTTTTAAAAACAACATTTTTAAAAAGTGATGCACACTGTATAACGCATAATTTTTTGTCCTTGAAAGATAAAATTACAATTCTTTCGAATTTAGATTTGTAACTCCGATATCTAGTGCTTCCACTTGGTTAGATAGTTTTTTATTCAATATTTTTTCTTTAATCAAGTTTCAAAGTCAAATCAATTACAATTCATACATAACGCGACCGTATAACGCATAACTTTTACCGTATGTATCGAAATTCTTTTTTTTTCTTGTTGGATGAAGGACTCCAATATTTGGTGCAATCATATTTGTTTTAATTTTCTTTTTATAATCTTCTATTTTTCCACATGTGCAGAACAGAGAGTTTTGTTTTTGGTGAAAAACCTATATTTAAAAAACTTAAAAAATAAATAGATAATATAATCAAAACATATTAAAATTATATTCTCATTGATATTCGCTTTGAGGGAAACCCCATACCGCTTTGTTTTTGAGATCTCCTCCATTTTCATTCTCAAATTGAGCTCAAAGAAATTCTCGAGCAATTTGGTGCCCGAGATGTGGGTGAAAATAAGTGGGTCTGGTCAAACAAAAAAATAATGTTCATCAATGTGGGTTCACCCAAACCATTGTTTGATTGAACCCATTTAACA
>VDFB02047144.1:52368810-52383909 GCA_007258455.2 Sequoia sempervirens | reverse complement strand
GGGAGAGAGGGAGAGGGAGTGGGAGGGAGAGACTTGAGAGAGATAATAATTTTATAATTTTATAATTAGATAATACTTAATTTTAAAATTTACATAGTTTCCCATTGAACAATTCGATGGAACAAATTATATTAGTTGTATATAAGTGTATATAAGATTCTTGAACTTAAGAATTCCATGAAACAAATATAAGTTGTATATAGTTGTAATTTAGGCAAAATGATTTTAAAAAACTTCACTACATTTCAAATAAGGATTGAAAGCATATATGTGGGTTTACTTGCAGCCAAAAAAAGTGAGATGATGCTATCAAAAATTCTTGAACTTAAGAATTTTCCATGGAACAAATATGTACATACAAATATAATTTAGGCAAAATGATTTTAAAAAATTCAATACATTTCAAATAAGGATTGAAAGCATATATATGGGTTTACATGCAACCAAAAAAAGTGAGAGATGATGCTATCAAAGATTCTTGAACTTAAGAATTTTCTATGGAACAAATATGTACATATAATTGTAATTTACACAAAATGATTTACAACTATGTACAAGTTACTATAAGTTCTCATTTGAGCATGTATACGGTTACAAGTGAACTTGAAAACCATGGATATAATCTAAGTCAAAGATTTTGGTTTAGCCCACTCTTCAATAACATGTAGAATTTTTTGATGATCATCACTATCTAGTCTCCATTTTTTTCGGCCACGTGCATGTGGAACTGCATGAAGATGTAGAGTGGTAGCAATTATTAAGTGACTATATTGATATACCTTGTTATCAAGTTGATAGTCAACAAAATTAATCCCATGCTAAATAACTTTGACTTGTTTAGATATGTCCCTTGCACTACAACAAAACCTGCATGGTAAACATGAACCTAAGGTAAGACATATGAACGTGTGCAACATTTTCATGCTCAAGGTTTGTACAATATATATTTAATATTTATAATGTAATGTGCACATGTGAATACAATTTATATAAAATTTTAAATTCAAACTCACTTGTGGGAAATGACATTCCATCACTTGTTTCAGGTTTTGTTAGCTTATTCGTCTCTTTTGTGCAACACAATAAATAATATCTAACACCTTCAATGTTTCCAGGCTCTGCTATGATTGCAAAAACATCTCTTGTACACCAAATTTACACAAAAAAAATTCTAAAAATTTAGAAATGTTCTAAAGATTCATTAACTCGATATATATAATATTTAAATTATTGAAAATTTACACATGTGTACCTTTTCTAACCAACTCTGAAATATGGTCATAATCAATTGAAATCAAAGGAATGTCTTCAAATATTTCTTCCTAGTTTTCATCATATGTTTCTGAAACAACTAGTGGCACTGCATCCCATTTACCAACATATCCAAGTTCTTGATTGTTGCATGCATAATCAGAGTTTCCCTCAATGCACTCAGTGCAAAAACAAGAGTAATCCCTTGTGTCTAATATCCATCCATGACGACTATTTGAACTCCTAACACAATGCAAAGATCTTGTTTTTTCTACCCTCTTGCATCCATGCATCGATCTTCTATCCACACCTAGATACATATGTACAACAAAAAACTTATGTGAACAAATATGTCTATATATATTTTTTTAAAATTTAAATAAATTCAAATTTTTGATTTAATGTAATTTATACATACTCGATATCTCCCAAAACACTCTATGTGGAATGTGTCAGTTTTTTCTTGAAGGTGTGCCGACCACATTTGATGCAAAGTGTTTCTTGCACCATTCAACAACATCATGTGCATTGTTTAGATGATCTTCTAGATAACTCATTTGATGCTTTCTTAAAGCTCGTTTGATGCAAGCTCCTACTCCATCATGCTCACCCTTTCCGTGCCCACTCTAAAAAAAACTCCAAACATGTGGTATTTTGTAGATTTTATGATATCTACAAAGTGCATAGAATGGATGTGAAGATTTGAATTGTGTCACACATCCATCTAACCATACAAAATGATTTTCAAATTTTACACCCCTGCTTCTCAAATTCTCAAAAAATATTGTAAAGCAATGTTGGACAAAAAGTGTGTCATGATTTTTATCATCACTAATATAAAAGTGATATTATTTCTTAATGGCTTGTTCTTCATATGTACTCTTAGCACCATCCAATTTTGATTGTGCATGTCGATAACACATATGAACCATAATAGTGATCTACTTTGAAAAGTAATACTCTGATTGAATCTCCTTTTGATGTACAAAGGAGTAATTTTCTACAAAGTCAACTACTCATAGAACTGTTCCATGTGGGAAAGTATCTCTCAATGTTTGGAATTGTTGTGCTTGCCACTTAGCAAAAAAGAATAATGTATGTATGGTTGTATGAATTTTTAAAAATCTTCCATAAATTTTCCAATGGGAATCTCCTCTTCTACATAGTTCAACCTTGTGGATTATTTCCCAAAATTTGTTTGCAACTTTACATACTTGTACCTGTGTCAGTAAAATATGTGAATAACTAATAAACCACACTTGATCAATGAAACATTACATCAAAGAGAATCCAAATAACAATCTATGAGAAATTGAAACAAATAAACTCTCTAAAAATAATACTTACCTCTTGCAATTTACTATCTTTGTTAGGTCAGTATCCTCAATTCTTGAAGGAAATTTAGCCAAATTTCCACATGTCTCACAAATTCCTTTTATGTAGTTTATTTGAAGTCCATTTTCATGATCACATAATATAGACTTTATGAAAAAACTTTCCTGTTTAGGAGGTGCATTTTGAAACCCACATCTTTCTCTCTCATCTTTCGAAACACCTGATAGTAGAGATCAAATTCAATATGATAATGACAACAAGAAGTTTCAAAAAAATTGTTTATCTTCACATAATATGGCTTTAACCTTTGAAACATTTTTTGCCCAATCTCTATATTAGGATGTGCATTACAAAAGTTCATATACATCTCAAATTGTGTTATGTCTAGCCAATGTTTGATATGATTTTCATAAATACTAGGTCCAATCCTGTGTCTCATAAAATCTCTAGTATTTGATGATGGACAAGTCTGATCATGCCAAAAACCTGAGACCGAGTTCCTAACAACATCTTCAATCCTGTCAGAATGGGGAGCTCTACACATAATTGCCTAATTTCCTTCTAAACTCTCATCCATAAATTTTCTCTTTTTCTCATATTTTATCAATGTGGTTCTACTATAACCAATTTCAGTTGAAAGTGCAGACATTTTTCTTTTTCTTGCTATATCTTGATGTATAATAGATGTCAACATCACCCTTCTTGTAGTGGCCTTATCCACTGATCGAGATCCTTTCCCAATGGAATCTAAACCCTTTTTAACATTTTGAACAATATCCTTTTGTAATCCCATGTGTTTCTTCTTATTTGATTCCAAATGTACACCCAACAATTGTAATGACTCTTTGAGCTCATCACAAAGAAGTAAACGTGATAACAATTGGGTTTTTTCAAGTGTATCAAGATGATTGATTATACCATTTACAGATTTAGTCATTGACCTCTCTCTCTTATTATAAGGCTGGTTGGCATAATATTTCAGTTTCTCCATATCCATTTCAAGTAAATGATCTAAATTTCTATTAGAAATTTGTTTCCTCACCTTCTCAACTAGTTTTATATGCTCATCTAGACCAGTAGGAGGAAGTGATCTGGCCCCTCTCCAACATGCATTTTTTGAACTTGTGCCTCCTCCCTATCTTCAAGGACCATGCATTCTTGAGTGGATTCATTTGATCCAATGTCTAGATTTGGCTCGACTTGAGCATGAAAACTTCCTGTTTGTTGAGCCCTTCCTACATGTCACAAAATATTTTGCAAAAAAAAGTGAGAGATGATGTTATATAAGTGAAGTTTATGTATGTAAGCAAACAAACTGATAAAACATGATGCTATAAGTGAGAAGTTTGTGCTAGTTTTATATGCTCATCCATACTAGTAGAAGGAAGTGATCTTGACCCCTCTCCAACAAGCATTGTTTGAACTTGGGTCTCCTCCCTAACTTCAAGGTCCATGTGTTCTTCAACGGATTCGTTTGATCCAATATCTAGATTTGGCTCGACTCCATCTTGAGGAATCCCTAGAGCATAAAACATAAAAATAATTTGAGAACATTGAAGTGATGAAAATAAAAGACCAAAGACACAAAACACAAATATTGAAACAAAAAAATTCGCTTAAGGAATTGGAGTCAAGGATCATATAAACATTGCAACTTGCATGACCAAGATGACTTGAGGACATTTAAAAGTATTTATAGTCATTCACGTGCAATGATGGTTAGAAACCTTTAAAACAAATGTGTGTTAAGACATAATTTAAAGAATAATCTATCATATATAACTATTATTCCTTGGCACCATATAGCTTGAGTTTTGATGTATACATGTGTTAGTCTCTAGAAAACCTAAGATTGCATTGGCTTTAAGTATAATTTGAGTTCTAATTTTCACATAATTCTAGAGCTTAGAATTGGGCATTTATTAAAATATTTAAAAAATATTTTTAAGGAACTATTGATCATTAGATTAAATTCAATGGGAGTTTAGAAAAATCTTAAGCTAATTAGATATTGCAATTTAGATTGGATAGGGGATATTGATCACCAAATATTAACATTAGAATGCTACTTCATTGTACATGAAGGTGTAGTTTCATGAATAATTAAGAAAAAATAATGGTTTCTTTCAAAGTGCAAAGTTAGAATATATAGGAATTTGCAAAGCCATAAAATAATTAATGTGGTTGAAAAAATTATGAAAATCAAAGTGGCACAGTGAGGACAATGTACCTCTAAGGTTTCATTAAGAACTAAACATGCATGGAAGCACACCACTGAACAACATCAATGATGATTGCACATGAACAGATAGTTGACACATTGCTGACACATTTCTAATTTTAATAAGAAAGCCAATGCAAAATGTATGCACATACAAATTTATGTTTAGGTGTACTAACCAAATTATTGGGTGGAGTAATGCACAAATTATGGATTCCATCCCATCAAATGAATACTCATGTTTTTTCAAAGTAAAAGTCCTAAAAAACATACCCTTGAGAGTGAGAGAGAGAAGAACAAGCATGTACCTTGTTTCTTTCTATGATAATTTTCCAAGTTTTGTTCACACAACTCTATGTTCTTCTTTTTGACAATTTTCGTTGAGATGCATTTTTCTTTTTCTTTTGTTGTCCCATTTTCTTTCTTTCAATCCCAAAGATGACTCAAAACAAGTCCTCTACCAACTTAGTTAAATTATCCTCCAAATTTTTCCTTTTGATTGATAAAATGAAAAGTTGTCGAGCTCCAATATTTGCCTCCTTGATAAATGTGCAAAAAAAAATTCTCCAAAATCTGCACTCCAAGTGATATAAATGAGAACTAATCTTGCAATTTGATATCCAGAATAATGAAAAATAAGCTTCTATTTATATGCATATGGGATGGGAAAAAAATTATTCTAGTGTACATGTAATAACTAGATCCTAGTTTAAATGAATCAAGTAGTAAACAAACAAGTTATTTCATTGTGGAGTTTGTTGTTATTTAATTCATAGGTATGCACAAAATATCTAGTAATTTTAGACTTTTGTTAAAGTGTAAAAAATGTATATATTAGAGGTATAATTTGAATTGAATTTTCTTAATTATATTTGAATTGAATTTCAAGTTACTTGTCAAAAATGTATAATAGAGGTATAATTTGAATTAAATTTTCTTCATTATATTTGAATTGAATTTCAAGTTACTTGTCAAAAAACGATAATAGAGGTATAATTTGAATTGAATTTCAAGTTACTTGTCAAAAAGATTATATCTTGTTCTCAACTCAATGGTTCATGTTGCTTAAGTCATTTTAAAATAAATATTTATTGTGATCAACATGAATTAACTTAATTATAAAGTGGCATTGATTTCCCTAAAATTCTACTAGAGATCAAATGTATATTGAATATAAGGAAATGTAAGTTGTAAGAGATCATAAAATAAGAAAACATGTATGTATATTGAATATTTAAAGCAAATGCATACATATATTATGTGTAAACATGTTTAAACCATAAGCAAACACATGTACATATGTATGTAAATGGATTCAATACATATAAACATAACACATATTATAAGCAAAGAGGCAAATGTATGTATATATCATATAAGAAAATATATGTACATATCATATAAGCAAAATGTAAATTAAAGATCATCAAATGTCGAATACTAAATATCAACAAATAAGCAAATGTATGTATATCATATAAGGAAATGTAAGTTAGAGATCATTAAATCTCAAATACTAAAGATCATCATGTATAAGCAAATACATGTGGTAAAGATCATAAATCTAGTGTGCATGGCCTAATATGAATGTCTACTCCTAGTCGAATGGCCATCTGAATGAGAACGGTCCCGCTTTGATGGATGCGCTGAGCCCTGCAAATAAAATTGTGTACAGGATGTGTCAAATACATATAATTTATATTAAATACATTTTATGAAAGTTATTTTTAAATGAACTTGTATTTTTAAATATCAATCTAGATCTATGCATACATAAATATTGCATGTACATATACATGAGTGATTATATAAAAATGTAAAACTCACATGTCCACTGGCAATAGATTCATCCACAGAATCACATTGATCATGCACACGATCTGGACCAAGGCTAGGAGTGATATGAGGTATGTCCACCTGTAATAGTATATATACATATATATATCAACTTGATGAATATCTAGTTTTTTTTTTTTTTAAATAATGAAAAAAGAATTGAAACATGCACATGCACACATACATGAATATCATCTGATATCAGATGACCTAAGTCCTCTTAAACGGTCACCTCCACCATATCCACCAAACAGTCAAGCGTGAATCAACATTTACATCCACTCTGATCCTATCATGTCATACTAGAATGATAGATGTAGAAGAGGACTATGAAGGTGAGATGACATCGGCGATGATGAACCAAAATTAATCAACATGTCGGTAAAACCATAGTGCATTGTAGGCACTTGAATGAACTGTAGGTGGATCTTGATGCGCACTAGTGCTCGGCTGAGAGTGATGGGATCCTGGAACTGAACGACCTCTGCATCTCAAATGATCTCTAACATGCTCTATACCAATCCCATTGTCTGATGCAATGTTGGCATATGCCTCCAACAGGTCCTCAGCCAAACAATGCAGAGTCATGTGTGATATATCTCCTGTAAGTGCATCAAGCTGTGTAGGAGTAGGGATGCCAACCACTGTAAAAGGATCCATGGTGGTCAACTGTGTTGAAAATGGCATGGATCGAGAATGTATGGACATCAAATACTGACCTACACGATCATCAGATATCCTAGTGGTGAAACATGAATGTCACCTACAATTACTTGATTGCTTCCTTTTGGAAGCAATGACAACCCTCATCGCTATGGGGCCAAAGGGTGAGGCGGAGACCTACAATACCCTAAACACTAGAATTGGTCTATTTGCTTTCGATGATAGGTGGGCCTATCGGCAATCCTACCACACACCCTTGACCAACATATGGTGGGAGATATCGAGGGTAGTTAACTTTGAGGGACCAAATGGACCTCGACGCCACAATGATGAACAAAATACAATGGAATCTAATAGTCATTTTTGAGGCAGACCATGTGCTTCAAAGAATAAATGGGTAGATCAATGAGGAGCCATAGCATGATCGACACATCTAGTGACTGGTATCCCCTAACATTACACATTTTTGATAAAATGGAAAAAAGTGGCTTTTATCATTTCTTTGGTGACACTATCCTGTATTTGTTTAAGGGGAACATCACCATGTACTTCTTCCCGCATGTGGGAAAAAATAGCAGTCACTCTATCTGAGGAATATGCACTAGTCCTCTCAAGTTCATCTTTTAGTTTTTCTAGACTATGCAATATTAACATGCATGGTTCACTATATATCCTCGGGTTTGCACCCTATGCTAATGAATCTATCAATTTTTTAATCTCGTTACTAGTATTTGCAAACAAAGAATCTGGTGCAGGTGGAACATGATTTGCATTTTCCATGTTATATATATACAGTACACCTAAAAGAGCAATGAGACTTTGGTAAATAATATATCTAGATAAAGGGAATACAAATCTAAAATAGTTGTAATAATTCATCTACTCATCAATAATATTTTCATACCATTAAATATTCCATAAGAATCTCATAAATTTGTATAATGACACTAGAATATTCTAGTGTCATCCTCTTATGCACCCAAAATACCCAAAAGAAGAAATCCTACTAGATATACCCGTGACCCGAATACATAACACAATGAAGATTACAAAACCTTACTAAACATAAGACTGATAAGCTAGGAAGCCACTTTCAAAAAGATGCAGATTTTCCACCAACATGCTGAAAGCCATTAACTGAGCTTTCTTTTGTTTCCACTCGTTTACCTTTGTGTTGGCGATCATGCTCAAATGAAGGTTTTGATTTGTTTTAATATTAGGCACATAACTATAACAAAATTTCTTTTTGGATGAAGATGGAAGTTGCAAATCATGAATGCAAACATGACTTCTCAAGAAAGAAATGGCATGATATTTTCTTTTTAAATCATCAATCTCCTCCATGTAAATGGTAGATCTGTATATGTTTAGAACTTGGTAGAGATGTGAAGAAGTGTCATGCATTGTGGATAATAACATGCCTTGGAATATGTGAACATAGGTCTCTTCTTATGAAACAAAACCTTCTTTGAATAATTAACATTAGAAATTAATATAGTTTGGCAAGCATATTGTATAATCACACTAGAACCAACAATGGAGATTGAGTCTCAGCTAAGATTCCCACCTTATAGATAACATTCATACTGATAACAACAAAGACCAAATTTCATAAATAAAGTTCATGTGTTATATATCATGCCTTTGAGGGGGTCCACAAGAGGTACCATGAGCCTTTTGAAATCCTTCTCCATCCTAAATGCATCCATTCCAAGACCATTGGGAGGTGGAGTGTACAATATGAGCCAAGTATTAATTTCTAATGTTGGTATTGAAAGAAGGTATATAAATTATTCGAGGCATCTTAATTCTCATCTGAGTTACATCTTAGTCAATTTCTCAATGTATGAGTTCCATATATTTATGAAATTTTTTCTTAATATAAAGAAGAAACATATTTTATTTCATTAAAATTAACCTATCTATTCCATGTTACAAAGGATGTCTTATTTTTAAATTATAAGTATATAATTTAAAATTAATTAGTAATTTTCAAGATAGAGTGCACACAATTTCTTTAGTTAAAATAAAATAATATTCTTATTTCCATGTGTGAGAGTTATGTAGAATGGTAGTTTGATGTCTCAAAAATATTTCTTTCATATATACTAAATTTTTATCATTGTACATTATAAGTCTCAATTATATATCCAAGCACATCAAAAATTTATAAAGTGGAAAGAAAAATAATCACACATTTATCATATTTTTGTAAGGTGTTTGAAAAGACTAAAAGTTTCCCTAGAAAGAACTAATTAAGGAATAAAAAAAATGGAAAGTGTCTACCTCATTGTATGTTGACCTTTCCCATATAAAAAGATCATGGAAATGCTAAATGAGTTGATATAAGAATTTTTAAGAATGAAGGCACAAAATTCATAACACTAATCCTAAAAGCAACAAGAAAGGCAATGAATAAAATCTTCCTAGTTATTTTGAAAGAAACTTTAAAAGGTTCTAAATCCCCTTCACACCCCTTTCTAAATGAAGATAAAATAAATAAGTTACCAAATATTTCTTAGAGTTTAAGGTGGTGATTTTAATATGATTTGAGAATAAATAAGATAAATTAGATGAAATCAAGTTTTGTTGTAAAGGTGATGAATTTTGGGGGAATAATATGAAAATAATTTTGAACCTAGTTGACTCATTAAATGGCAATAGGGTAGATTTTAAAGGGGCTTTATTTAAAATATGTAATAGTTAGATATGTACTAATACATTATATTCTCTATTAGATAGTTATTTCTTACAATCTTATAATTTATTAATAATAGTGATGTGTGCATCCCTAGACACTCTTTGATAACCACACTATTAATGTTTCTATTTTTACTAGAGGATACTCTAATTGAAAAGCATGTAAAGAGGAAGGGTTAGTTAGCCTTGATATTAATCCAATGAAAGGTGGGATTATCTTGATGGTATCAAAGTTATCTTAAAGATATATTGAAGGTTTTTCTTCTATGCCTGAACACATTTAGTGAAATATAATGAATGTGTTATCCTAGAAAAATATGTATAGCATTAAGGATAAAATTTAGACTTTAAGTTGAAAGAAAATGTCAAATATTTAGAATAAAAATGGTGGGGATGGAATACAAGCTTCAAGAACCTCCTTGTAATAATTAATTGCAATAATAAATGATTAAAACTAAACACGAATGGATGTGTCACCAATAATTTTTAGATAAAATGACTAATTTAGAGCCAAGATATCTTAGTTTAAGTATCACGATAAAGGTATCAAATTCTTATTCAATGTAAACATAGCCGAGTTTGATAGATAAAAAGTTGGCCCCATTAATACTAGGGGAGCATTGTCTAATGAGATTAAGTTGACACTATTCAATTTTTAGAAGTTAGAACCTTAACATTTATATGAGGCTTGTAAAATAGAACCTTAGTAGGAAGAGTAGGAGAGGAGAAATGAACCCATAATAATTATACTTATACAAATAAAAATAATAATAATGTTTAACCATTTCAAAATGTTAAATTTGTTTCACTATGATGATCAATAGCTAATTTGTACAAGGAGGCTACAATTTATAGGAAATGAAGACTACATAAGAGGAGAATTTATAACATAGTAGCTTGGTTGTAGTTGTTTCTTTAGCATTAACTATTTTCTCTTTTTTCTTTTGTTACAGTTGAATATTTTATTTGATCTCTTAAAACTTATCAATGGTACTTGATCTTCATAATGATTATTTTCTTTCTTTTTCCAATTATTATCATCTTAAGAATACCATTTCAATTTAGAGCGAGAGAAATGTATTTTTCTTTTTGAAGTATTTAAAATATTATATATTTATTTGATGGTTCCTTCTTAACCTCTTCACTCCTTGGAAAAAATTATCCAACTACACTTGAATCTCCTTATATTAATCAATTTACTTCTATGATTTATTTATGTGTTTTTTAGTGATTTACTCTTTATCCTTTCAATTTATTCATGATATACTTTAATATAGTTATAACAGAGTATATAATAGTTTTCATAATTGGATATGCCTTATAAAGCTCTTTAAGCGTGAAATTATTTGATGAGGGAAGATATAAGTGGGTTATTCTTTCTTACTTTTTATGCTCATCCATATTTTTTGTCCATAAATATCTCAAATCAAATTGGATTTTGCAAAGAGGATAGCTATATTTTAAATATTAGCTCTTAGTCAAAGTCATTTATTTCTTTGTACAAATTTAAAATTGATTTAATGTAATTTTAATTTTTAATAGTTTTAACATGGAAATATGAAGAATAGTTTTAAATATATGTATAATAAAGTGGACATATTTTTTATATTTTTCTAATACTAGAAATTTAATAATACCTTCATTCCTTCTAATCCTAATAGAACTATTTTATTATACATTTCATTCAAACAATCTAGTTTCTTTCTTCTAAATTTATTCTTCAATTCATACATTTAGTTCACCAACCATTTTGGACTAATGTCATAAGACTCAAAGTCAGAATTTGATATAATGCCTCAAATAAATTTCCAATAGTGTTTTTGACGGAGTATGATAGAAATAGTGTTTTTGATATAATACCTCAAATAAATTTGTTAATGAACTGTTTGATATAGGGTGCATACAATGGAAACACTATTTCTATCATACTCCGTCAAAAATTACCATGAACTGTTTGATATAATGCCTCAAATAAATTTGTTAATGAATTGTTTGATATAGGGTTACTACAATGGAAAAACTATTTTCTATCATCTCCATCAAAATTACCATGAACTATTTGATATAATACCTCAAATAAATTGGAGGTGCCACAGTAAAATGTATGCAAAATGTAGGAAGCATAGATGGGGGCATGTTAATTTTTTGACAGAGTAGAAATGTATCATAGAAATAGTGTATGTTGAAAATGCTTTAGAAACTTTCAAACAAATGCAGTTTCAATTCAACAAATTTGAAAATTTTCACATTTAGGGTTTCAAAATTTAACAAACAAATGCATTTTGAACTCTACAAAATTCGAATTTCACATACCTGGTGTTCGATATGCAAGTTGGGTTGATGAACTTTGGAGAAATAAAGTTGAGTTTGCGTTCGCCAGAGAGATGAAGTCGAGTTTGTTCACCGTCTACAGATCACGTTCGCCATTCGCCACATGCACAAGCACAAGGAAAGTAGAAAAAAGCGAAAATGGCAGTGACAGACAAGCTCATTTTTTTTTATGTCTTATTTGAGGGGGTTTGGTCGAACCCCTTAAATTTATTTATTTTTGTTTAGGGTTTGAGGGTTCGATCGAACATATAATGTGGTTCGGCTGAACCATTGAGTTCGACCGAACCCATTGAGTTTGGGGAAAGGAAAAAAAATGAAATTTCCTTCCTCATAAAATTTGTAAACCACTATTGTGGTTTGACCCGAGTCCTTTTATCAAACTTGGCACTAAAAAAAAAGAATAAAACAACAATAACCAAAAAAACAGATTAAAATTGCCGCCAATCATGTCATAGTTTTGAAAACTGCAGTTTTCTATCTACGAAACGATGCTTTAGTGAATTGGAGTGACCATTTGAAGAATGGTGAGTTAAGTCGCTGAAGATGATGAACTGCAATTATGATGTATAGATGGGCATCCATATCATAAGTGCATTCTAGGGGTTGGATAGTCGCTGCCTCATTGAAGCACTAGATAACACGTATGGAAACAATTAACAAATCCCAAAGTGGCTAAGACATGACAGCCCAAAATCCCAAATGTGTGCTTTGTAAATCGCCTCACACTATCATTATTGCAGAGATATTACAGATGGATTTAGTAACTGCCGATGTATGCCGCGACAACTTTGCCAGCTCCACACCGTCCGACGAAGTTGACACCACTTAAGATGTCAAACGTGGTTTGCCAGGCAATCATGCCAAGTTTAACCGCCAACTTTTCTTAAAGAACCCTGACCTTTCTACAACCAAATGTGTGGAAAGGCACCCTGCCAACGATATTTTGGTGTATATTAATTGAAGATTTATATACATATATTTTAGAATTTGTATAACTTATTTTTCATTAGTTTGTTTATCTTGAATTATATTATATTTATTGATTATGTTCTTAATTATGGGTTACATCATATCCTCTTATTTTTAAGTTTTAATTTTTCGATTTTAAGGATGTTATGATTTGATTGTTATTTGTACACGTGCTTTAAAAAGGTTCATAGACATCCAAATACAAACGAAAAAACACTAAATGCGGGCATTCCGAACAAATAAAGTTGAAACAAAAAGTAGAGGCTCAAAATTTTTGTCACTCCAACCTGTCTGAAATGCATTTCAGACTCCCTCGAACAAATCGGCACCTTGCATGTCCAAAAATTTGAGCTTGTTTAGTGATCTGATTAGGTGGTGATAATGGGAGGAATGACATCAGACTTGCAACCCGTGATAGAAGCGTTGGTATCGGGAAACACAATGTGCTCCTCCAACGCCACAACATTCCCCTCTTCTGTTACCCGCACTGGGAAAGGCAGAAGATGGCCGGGCAGATCAATTATTTCTTCGCCCACAAAAACATCCCACGATCGTTCAGCAATGCCGCGCACCATCCTCACGCATGCCCGACTCTCAGGGTGGAGATATTCGTGCCTTATTCCGCCATTTTGCCTGGCAAAGTGCTCATACCAAAGGGACATACGGTACCCGAATATCTGACCCCGCGCCCGACGGCTGCCGTCTTCGCTGTTTATGTGGTGGGGTTGATAACTTCCCTGCGCTATCTCCGTGTCCCTTGCTCCGTCCAACGATCTCTGGTTCAGATTGGCCGACCCCATTATTATGTATTCGTCGTCCACTGTAACACAACCATACAACTCCTTAAGATTTAATGAAGAAAATGGAAGTAATGATTAATGACATCAGATTTCCACATTCTATAAAAGTTATAGCATATCATATCATTTTTTAATTCAATTGGGTAAGAGTTGTTTGGCATAAAGTTTATGGATCGCATTCTGATGTTTGTCATCAGGATAATAGAGCTGAATGTTTTGGATCACATTCTATGATTGTTTCGGATCATGCTACATGATTCAATCATAGATAATAGAGAGCTGGATGAAATCAAGATGATAGAAAGTCGGATGTTTCACAACTCTCTATTATATCCTGATGATAGATTGTAGAATGTGATCCAAACATTGATGCAAAACAAATCTTCAACAATTGAATTCAAAACTGATATGAGATAACAGTTAAAAAAGTAGTTACCAATCATAAGCTTTGCATGGACATAGATGAGGAATCTCCTGTCCATCTGAGCATTCCAATAATCGGTGCCCTCTTCTGGAGTCTCAGGAGCCACATACTCCCCCGGCAGATTCGCTTCTCTGTTTCCCAAGCAAAAGAAGTTGAGATAGTCGGTAGGAAGGGCCGTGCTCCCTTCCTCTCTAAGTGCCTCCCCGATCATTGCATACATCATTGCTATGGTGTTCCGATTCCAATGCAGAATTGCCTGCACTGTATCGCCCTCAGGAATGCCCTCGGGCCACATGGGTGTCACCACATACACGGCAAATCTCTCCTTGGCCCGGATCTTGCTCACTATTTTAAGGGCAATCTCAATGGGAACAAGATGCAGGCACCCGCAGTCCTGATCCTTGTCCCACGATTCACAGCTGCCGAAAAAATACTGGTTTTCAATGTAGATAAAGTTCCTCGCCCGACGAATGGCTTGGACATAAGCACAGTGGATGCTCTGATCTACCACTTGGTCTTTTACTTTCACAAGCCCCAGAAGCTCACTTTGATTTTCGGAAAACCCCTTA
>VDFB02047144.1:52330305-52368710 GCA_007258455.2 Sequoia sempervirens | reverse complement strand
TTTCCAACGGTTCAAACAGTTCGTGAATCAGAGTCCTGGATCAAAAGTTATGGCCCCAGGAAGTTGGCACACTTTATAGAAGATACAATTGCAAATGTTCTTTTGAAATTTGAACTTCAATTGTAATTTTGGTGCCAAACTGCCTAAACTCAAATTTGAATGTTGTTTTGGCTCCAAACTAAAGAGGAGCTCTATTTATGGGCGGGTTTCTAATTTTTGGGTAACTTTTTGGGGACAAGCTTGCATATTGCGAAAGGGTGATTCTGTAGCTTTCTGTAACTCGCATGTGTTGTAGAACTTGGGGATTTGAGATACTCTACATGTAAGAAGCTCCATTTTCTGAATAATAAAATTATTATCTTGTTTGTGGGTTATTTTCTAAGTCTCGGGCTGCGCCCTCATCATATCCTGTCAAGAAGTTAATCTCCTCTCATTAATCACACCCTTGGTCTTCGGTCACCTGCATCTCAAGTGCACACAGGAACACAACAATAAGCTGGATTAGTATCCCATAAAGATATAAATCAAAATAATATAATACATTAATTCAAACATTTCTATTCTATTTTGCTTCATTTTCAAAGTAAAACACATTCAATACTATACAACTTTTCATTATTCAAAGTAAACACTTTCATATTTCATCACACCAAAGCACCATAGTATTCATTATTACTCTACCATACACATCAAATCATATAACGAATCCACCAAAATCAAAAGAAAACAACATTAGAGTTCAAGATGTGACAATAGGCTAGATGATCTTGTCCAGCTGAATCATATGAAGATTGTGAAAACAATGTTTGAGCACCTAAATAAGTGGGTAGCAAAAAGATTAATCCGTATTCATGCTAATTATTCTTTAATGTTTAATGCCATTAAAAACCTTGATAGAGATAAAAAGGTTTCTACTAATTTAATGGACAAATGGATTATGAGGGCTCAAATGCTGAGGGATATGGTTGTTGCATCCTCTCGTGATGCAAAAAAATGACCCCTTTTCTAGGCACATACTCCAACTTCACCTCATTCTCTACAACCTTCTCTCTTAGAAAGTGATACTAGATAGATATATGTTTTTTCTTCAATGCGTTACAAGGTTCTCTGAGATATTGATAGCACATGTATTATCATATAAGATAGAAATAGATTCTTTATATTATACTCTAATATCCTTCAATGTTTTCCTCATTTACAATACATGTGTGCAGCATGATGCTACTGCAATATATTCTTCTTTTGTAGTACATAATGACATTGAATCCTTCTTCTTACTCAACCATGAAATCAATTTTCTTCCAAGAAAGAAATCACCTCCACTTGTACTTATTTTTTCATCTATACAACCTACCCAATTTGTATCAGTAGATGTACTCAAGGAGAAATTAGTATCCTTGGGATACCATAAACCAAAATTTGAAGTGCCCCCATGATAGAGGGAGAGTCATCAGAACTTTCTTCCAAGAAGGTGCATATGTATGCTAGGAGGAAGAGAACAATAAAGAGGCAAGAGATAATTGCAACTCCTGCACAGTCTGAGGATTCAAAGGTGTAGTCTCCACCACAAAAATTACCTCCTATGTCACCACAACATTCTTCTGCTCTAGAAATAATTGAGTTGGATTCACCAACTAAGGAGCCAACTTTTCCAAGGGATCCATTAATAGAAAGATAAAAGGTTGAGACTACCAACCTGGTTGATTATCCTGTAGATGATTCAGATGATGAAATTGTCATAACTAAGGAAGAAATCATGTAGGGAATGTCATCCCCTCTAAGAAGTGTCAAGCCACAAACTTTGAGCCTTAGGTTAAGCAAAGCTGACCTAAGTAGAATGAATAGCTCGAAAGATGTCAAGTTTGAAGCTTGTGAAAGCTTTATGTCTAGGATGATGAATTTATAAAGACACAAGAATTTGAGTTCATATGGAAAGCTATGAAGGATGAATATGTAGTGATGGTGCAGAAAAAGAGAAGTGAGATCCCTAAAAAGCACCAATCAATCATTGAAGCTAAGGTCCATGAAGAGATGAGGACCAAAAATCTAAATATCACTACTGCAAAGGGCAGGGCATTGGTAAGGAAGAATGGAGTTCTATTTCTCCCAGAATGGGACATGGCATCAGCCATTGCCTTCAATACTGTGACAAGACAAGATGCCCCCATTTTTAATAGTGAAGAAGAGGTCACCTTGGCCTTGCAAGGGTTGGCCTTTAGTCAATAATGGGACCACTCTTTCCATTTGGGCTCTAGCCACAACTACTAAGAAGCCTGAAATTGCAGAGTCTACCCCAAGAGGAGGATTGATCATAAAGATAGTATCAGATACATCCACCTTGGAACCAACGACCATGAGTATTAATGTGGCAAAATTCACCAAGGCCATAGTTGAGTCATTAATAGAGGAAAGGGACAAGTTTAGGACTCAATACAATCAAATGGTAGCTAAGTACATCTTGAGCCAACAAAAAATTGCACAAACAAAAATTCAAATGGTTCTATGGAAGCAACATTTTCATTCACTACAGCTTGGTACTTCTCATGCCATAATTTTCCCCCCACCTTCTCCAATTCTTTCACCACCTCAAACTCAAGTTGAGGTTACTCCCACTGAATATGAAGATGTGCAAACTAGACAATCATCTCTTGAGACATCAGATGCCCCTCAAATTGAGGAGGTTACCAAATAAGAGCTAATGAAGAAGCTTAAAAAACATGAAGATATATTGGATGATCTTGTCTAGTTGAATAATATGAAGATTGTGACAATAGTGCTTGAGTACCTAAATAAGGGGGTAGCAAAAAGATTAATTAGTATTCATGCTAATTATTCTTTAATGTTTAATGCCATTAAAAACCTTGATAGAGATAAAGAGATTGCTACTCCTTTAATGGATAAATGGATTTTGATGGCTCAAATACTAAGGGATATGGTTGTTGCATCCTCTCGTGATGTAGATAAACCTTCAAAGATTCTTCCAACTCTTAGATTTGTAATTGACATAACTAGTTCTTAAGGGTTGATTGAGCCCTTGGAAGTGAAAAATAGAGATTTGGTTAATAAGTTTGATGAATGGAATTTTGTTCTCCTTCCAAACATTTTGAATGAGAGGGGTGAATTCAAGCCCTTGCAAGAATGGAAGGATTAGGCTAATCAGGTAATAACTTCCCAGGCTAGATTGATATGTGATGGAGTATATTTTTATATGTTGAGGAATAGTATGGATAGGCTCATGCATACATGGGCTTTCCTTGAATACTTTGACATGGAGTCAAATCAAGTGGCAGTAAAATATAGCCCATATAGAACAAAGGAAGATAGTATTATGGGGTTTGACTAGCCAACAAAGGAGGAATTTGCATCATGGAAGTCCAATTATATTGATATATTGGATATATGAGCTATTACAAGGGGGTGGTCTGCAATTTTGGTTGATGGTCTGCAACCATGAATTTTCAATAAGGAGAAGTGCAAAACATGGCCTGGAACTAGTATAGATTAGGCCTTGGATATCTCAACGTTCAAATATTGCACATTCTAAGTTTCAAAAAAGATGACATGGAATGCATACATGAAGTTGTTCTGGAATATTCTTTCCTTCACTTTGTGCTTTTCTTCTACAAATTTTGGAGCACATAGAATAAGTGCTTGGCTCATGGAAATAATTGTTTTGCACCAACTAAAGAGCCTTTTGGAAGGCAGGAGAATCTTCATCAACAAATAAAAATTAGTTTTGTCTTATGTGAAAATATCTGTCGTATTTGGGAAAATACAACTACCTTTGCATGTAATGTGAATGTCAAATGAATATGTGACATGTGTACAATTTGGCCTGAAGCTTGTTTTGCTCATTTATTCTTATAAAAGGGAGTTCAAGGACAATTGTACAGGGTTGCTAGTAGGTTGATTCTTGAGAGAAATTTTGTAACAAGTTTAGTTAATAGAGTTGAGTCTTATTTTAGGTTCTATGAATACTAAATTTTTTAATGGTGAATGTTGAGTAGTATTGTCATCTTTTTGATAAATAAATGACAAGATATTCAAGACCAGTGTTCTCCACTGTAAACATTGCATGAATGTTGAATATAAGGGATCAAATATTTATGTTATTCATCTTCTTGTCTTTCCTCAAATGTTTGTTCAATGTTATTACTCTTATTCAAATAATGAGTTAAGTTGTACTAACATTCAAATAAAGATTTATGCAATTGTGTGCATAGATCACTAAGTATTATTGGTTGAGTCTATGGTATTAATGGTGTAAGGCATCATTAGTAGGCATTTCAATGACAAGATTAATATTGTTGCATATTTGCAATTATAAGGTTTAGGATTCTCCACCCAATGGATAAGGCACTAGTCATTTAGTGTTGTGATCTCCTAGATCTTTCATAGTATATGCATTCAAATTCAACTTTAATTCCAAATTCCTAAATGTATGTATGTTGAGCTTAATGTGTAACATTTTCTCATGCTTAAGTTAGATATTACCATAAAGATTTTCCAGATCTTTGAGGTATTTTATCTGTTAAACAATTAAAGGAGAATCTTCTTTTTTGAATTACAATGTATGTGATAATTGGCACTTGAGTATCATGAGATACATTGTAGTGATCACCCTCCCAAGTTTTGCAGAGCCCAAAGTGTAGAGGGAAAGCATAGCAAGCTTTCACCTATTTGTTTCCCAATTCTCACAACTAATAATCATTGAACTTTGAAAAAATCATAGATAAATGATGAGACCAAGTTTTCTTCATTAAAAACAACCAACAAAATCAAGAAATGAAGGTTATTTAATCCTCAATAACAGAAATGGGTAAATCAACACACACTTGGGTAGCCATGTATTGAATAATAAATTGGATTATCTTGATGTAGTTAAGAATTTTCTTACTAATTATTCATTGATTTTGTAGATCAAATCTAATTTCGTTCATGATAAATGTGTCTTTTGTGATATTATCTAATTTTTTGTCATGTTTTCCTGACATACTCTAATTAAGAATACCAATTATTTACTCAAATGATTGTTGACTAAGTTAGCATATTATGCATGAGAAGACAATGTGGCAATATGAATGAAAGTGTTAGAATGAATTAATAAAAAATGAATTGCATCTTGCTATCCATATGTGTTTAATGGTAAGTTTTCTTACGAACATAGATATAACATTGGTTCTAATTCCAATTCAAATAAAAGCATTATGATAACCAAGAGGAATCCAAAAACAATTAATACTACTATTCCTTACACCTAAGTAGACATTAGAGACATTAGTGGCATCATTTTTAATAGTCCATAGTCAATTGGGCCAATCCTTGATTTTTAGATCACTTCTACACATCAGGTCAATGCCATGAAGGATATGATCAATCTCATAGAGCACGAGTTTAATTCACAAAAAATTCAACATCTGTTCTATATGCAAAATATTTTTCAATTAGAAATAAACTATTTTATAATATTGAAACAATTGAAATTGACAACATAAATTTTATTCTTATTGTAATTCTCATAACTAAATACTCTAATCCATTACATATAATTTTATAAATAGCATTTCAATCATCCATTTTAATCTATTATAACTAATTAATCTAATTTAAACTATAAGCATTCATTTAATTAACCTTAATGTAATTTCTTACAAATTTTTTAATATTTATTAATTTTACTACATAGATAAAACTCTTCTTATAAATTGTTCCATAGAAAAGATGTCACCTTGGTGGTTTTAGGTAGTATCACTTTATAAAACAAAACATGCGTTTACCAAAACTACTCAATTTATACACAAAAACGTTGTTATTTGGGCAACACTTTCTAAAATAAGCGAATGGTTTTAATTATTAAAAATCACCATGTTGATAATTTTAAACTAGTTCAGTCGACATCCATCATCTAAATAAATGAATATATAATATTAATTAAAGTGTTAGAGTGAATTAAATTGTGTTTATATATATATATATATATATATATATATTTCTATTTTTATATGTTGATTTTCAATATAATTTTAATTTGATATTTTTACATATATTTTTATTGTTTATTGAATTATAGATGTGTAGTGTGTATCATGAATAAGTTCATAAGTATAATTTTTTCATAGTTCATGAAGAATAGCATGAGTGTTTTTCTCCTTTTTCTAATGATGGATCATTGGGTGTGATCCGAAACGTCGAATTAAAAATTTACATAGTGTAAATCATAAGTACACAATTCTTACTGATGGACTGTGAAAAACTCATACCAACTATGTATATTTTTTCAATCAGCATTTCAGATCACACTTGGTGATCCATCATCAAGAAGAGAGTGATGAATTGGATTGAAGAATTGACCTTAAGAAGAGTTAGAGAGGAGGAGGGAGGTGAGGAGCGAAAAACGCAGCATGGGCCAAAAGAAAAGAGAGGTTAGAATGAGTTAGACCAAAAAGTTAGAAAAGACAATTTTTGATAAATGAGAATAAATAAATACATAATGAAAAATTAAAATGCATTAATTATAATATTATACATATATATTAATAGTATGGTTGTGTGCATCCAATTCACTAAAGAGCTTGAGACCAATAATCAACTCTCGTTTCTAAATGTCCTCATCATCATAAAAGAGGATGGTTCCCTTGCTCATAGTGTTTATATAATTCCACGCACACTGACCTCTACCTACACACATCCTATCACCACCACCCTACCCATAAAGCTAGTGTTTATATATAATGTTTATGTTTTGATATGAAATGTTGATTGGAAAAACACAGAGTTGAATGCAAAAGCACTCATACATGAATGAGTTATTTTATATAAATTGTTTATAAGATTGAATTATTTTTGGTAAAATTTAGGGTTCTACATCATGTCATTTACATTAAATATCTTTAAAAATATGAGATTATGTATTTGTTGTATCTTTTAAAATTGAGAATTCTTTATACATTGTAATGATTTTATATCATCTTTTTTCTTTTTTTAAATAACAACAAAATTTGATACAATAATTTTTGTTTGTGTACTAATTTTTATTATATATTATATTTGCTAGATATAGTATGCTCTATACATTTTAAATTCTATATGAAATATATTTTATACATGATTTGATATAAAAATCATGTAAAAATGTTTATGTTTCTTCATTTTAATAATACAACATAAAATATGATTGAAAATATTAATAAAAATTTCTCATTTATTATTTGATTTTAATAATTAAATTTCAAATGTGTATATATTGTTGAGAGACAATCCATAAGATCCAGCCATGTGGCACCCACACCATAATTTCTATTGTTAACTTTTTAATGGCTTATTTGTCCTTTCAACTTTAAAGAATTTAAGAATCGATATGAAATTTTATTTTATTTATTTATATCAAAGAATTATCACTCTGCCACGTCATGCCAATAAATTTATATTTTCTCTATGCATATGAAGTAATCATAGAAGTTTATATTCACTATTTAAATACCTTTTTCTATTCTCACTTTGGTTCTATTATTTTAATTTCATTGGGAATTTAATATTATTTTTGGAAGTTATAGGATAAGTGGCAATATTTCATCTATCAAAAATTGCACTTCACATGGGTAGATGAATAAAATACACCCGATGAGGAATTAAAAACACCCTATATAGAATATTTAAAATAATATATTCAATAAATTAATAAAAAAATAACTTAATTTAAATATAGGAGTTTGTTTAGATGTATATTTAGATTTAATAAATTGAAAATTGAAATAGAGATTGTACCTAAAGATAAAGATATTATATAATTATCATTCATGATTATCTAAATTTAACTAGTTAGTTAACTTTGGTTTTAGTTCTAAGTTCTAGATAATTGAAAAATATTGTATTGTAATATTCTTTGAAATTTTTATAATTTGCATATAGTTTTCCTATGTATCTTGACGCTTGAGGCCTCATATTGATGAGTATAATGATGGCAATCATGTAGACACATATAAGAACATATTTCTCTAGTATAGGACATGTTGTCTTCCTCATGTGGAGTGTGATTCAATTGGGTCACAAGAAATTGTTGTTACTATGATAGAGGAAGAAGAAATATATCATAGGTTTAATTTCAATAGCATATATGACACAATAGATTACTAAAATGAACTTGAAATTAAGAAACTATTTGAAGAACTTGGTTCTTTACATGACATGTCTCATAATAGTGACTTTTGTGTTGATGGTGTGAATTACAATTTGGATCATTCTTATGATTCAAATATTGACAAATAAATCATCGCATCTAAACTTAATGTATATTTGCCACATGTTATCCAAGGTTTTGATAAAATATTTGTTAATTATGCGGCTCTTTATTTTAAAGGACATGTTTTTACTATTGTGGGTAATTGTATGCCTAAATTAATGTTTTTTGTGTGAGTCCATCATATTATGATAATAATGTTGAGTATCAACACATGTGACACGTTGAAAATCATCATGTTGTAGCATAACTTGATAGCTATTAGATGCACAAGACAAATGAGATGGGGGGTGAATTAGTTGTACATTAAAAGCATTTAATCCCTCATTACCTTTCAAACCCTTGTTAGCCATTAAACCCTTATCACATGCATTATGCATTAGGAGAATGAAAACATATGAAACGACAATGCAAACACATCCAAACACATAAGAACACCAAATTTACATGGAAAACCCAAGAAGATAAAAACCACTATGAGGATTAGCTCACATGCATATGAATAACAACACTAAATATGATTAGGCTCATTTCCCAAAAAAAGAAGAAAGGCTCACTATCAGGTGGCTCATTGCTAAGAAGAAAGAAGAATAGAAGAAATTGTTATAGAGAGATTCACTATCTTAGAGCAATAGGATAAATCTTCCATTGAACCTCTCTGTTATCCACAACCTTTGGCTCATTACCTCCAGCAACTTCAAGCACACTAAAAATGTAGACCCTTTTGTTCACTACATCAAAGTCATAGGCATTAAGCTCACACTTAGATCACCACACTTGATCAAATTTGCATCTTTCACACTTTCCACATAGATCCACACTCATCTCCAACAATTCACCTTACATTTATACCATCCACAACCTAAACAATCTCAATTAGGTCAGCCTTAATGAAACATATGCACCTCAAATGTGCAACACCAAAATAGGTTGGCACCAAACACTTCCACAGTGGAAAGAAGTGAATTCAAACCACACAAAGTGTTAACTAGGACCCAAATCCATGTCACCATGCTACTTAACACATCCAAAATCCACAAGGTGCCTCCACAAATAGCGCTAGCACACTAGGTTATCCAAACCTAAACTAACACTACAAGCAACCACATACATGTTTCTCCAAGTCACACGGATGACACAACAACACTTCACAACATCCGCACAACATCTCAGAATATTCTAGCATCATCAAAATATTTTGCAACTCAATCACAACCATCTGAAACAAAGAATACTTTCATTTTGTGCAACTAGACACATTGCCATAGAACACAACTTACTAACCAAACTTATGGAACACCTCAACACCTAAAACCTCAATGGAAGGAATTTATAGACAATATAAGAACATTCCCAAATATGCAAGATAGGAAACCTCACTATAGATAAATGTGGAGCAATCTCATTTCTCCCAAACAACCTTCTACACAAACAAACACTGTCAAACACAACTTTCACTGCAAAACAATCCAAAAATTGAAATTCTAGATATAGAACCTCTAAACACCTCTGATCATCATATGAAAACCACACAAGCATATCTTCAACCCATGAAGAAATGTGGAGCACAACATTGAACACACCTCTATCACACTACACACTCTTTTATTTAAATTTTATCAAAAGCACTTTGAAACCAAGTGAACCAACTGCATTAGCAACACCATCACAATACTACAACACCTTCTCATCATGACTACAATATCTACAATACCAACAATCTCCACATCTACAATATCTACTCAACATGACACTAGAGGTTGACATCAGTGACAACACTAAAGACAACATAGTGCAACACACATACTGTTGATATCAATGACAACACAACAATATTTCTAACCATAATCAAGGTTGACATCAATGAAAAACTATTGACATCAATGAACAACTATTGACATCAATGAAAAAACAAAAAACATACTTGCAACAATCTCCCCCTTTGTCATTGATGGCAACACCAACTCTAAAAAACCATCAACAACAAAAGCAACTTTGCATTAAACAACACTCCCCCTTATTGGGGTACATTTCACTCTCCCCTTTTACCTCTATTCTTTAGAAACCATTCTATCTACAACCTCTCCCCCTATACTTTTCAAACTTCACTCTATCTCCCCCTTTGACATCAATAAAAAAGGGCAACTTTCCCTTTGACAACACCTGCATAGAATTTCTTTTCTTTTTTTCTCTCCCCTTTTGACATCTACATCCATTATTTTGACACCACTTGCATATTTCTCTTTAGGAAACACCAGCTAGCAACTTCTCTCTCTCCACTACTCTTTTCCTTACACTTCTCACTACTACACATTTTGCATTACACATTCTTCATTGCTTCTCTATCACTTGCTCTTTTCTACACACTCTCCTTAGGGACATAAGATATGCTCCACATAACTACACCAACCAACAACATCAATCTAGGACCAAGAATATATCTTGAAATGCTTCTTGGATAGATGCACCAAATTATGCATCTAGTTGAAAGGAGGGGCAATAACCCTTAACTTCTACCTGAGATACTCAAAAGTATATTTAGAAAGAGCCTTTATAAAGATATTTGAAACTTGATCCTTTGTAGGCACATACTCCAACTTCACCTCATTCTCTACAACCTTCTCTCTTAGAGAGTGATACTAGATAGATATATGTTTTGTTCTTGAATGTGTTATTGGGTTCTTTGAGATATCGATAACACTTGTATTATCATATAAGATAGAAATAGGTTCTTCATATGATACTCTAATATCCTTCAATGTTTTCTTCATCCACAATACCTATGTGTAGCATGATGCTACTACAATATATTTTACTTCTGCAATACATAATGACACTGAATCCTTCTTCTTACTCAACCATGAAATCAATCTACTTCCAAGAAAGAAAGAACCTCCACTTGTAATTATTTTTTCATCTATACAACCTACCCAATCTGTATTAGTATTTGTACTCAAGGAGAAATCATTATCCTTGGGATATCATAAACCAAAATTTGAATAACCCTTCAAGCATCTAAATATCCTTTTTAATGTTGCAACATTTGATTCTTTGGGATCTTCTTGAAATATTTCCACAAGAAAAGTTGAATGCATGATATCCAGTCCATTAGTAGTTAGGTATAGCAATCCATGAATCATTGATCTATACTTTCTCTTGTCAGCCTTAGGAGATTTATCCTTTTTTCTCAAATTACATCTAGTAACCATAGCTGATTTATAATCATCCATTCCAAAATTCTTCAACATTTCCTTGACATGCTTTGACTGAGAAATGAAAATACCTTTTTTTAATTAACTGATTTGTAATCCAAGGAATAAATTCATCTCCCCACACATTGACAACTCAAACTCTTTGTACATTTCCTCTAAAAACCTCTTGCACATACCCTCATTTCCTCCAAAGATAATCTTATCCATATAATCAGGATTTGTTCTCCCTCAACCTTGAAGTAAAGGTTGTTATTTGCAGTACCTTTTCTAAATCCTTGTTGCAACAAGCACTTATCTAATCTTCCATACCAATATCTAGGAGCATTTTTGAGTCCATACAATGCCTTCTTGAATCTATGGACCATATCAACATCATCCAATAACTAAAATCCTTTTCACTGTTCAATGTACACCTCTTCTTCTAACGCACCATTCAAGAATGCAACTTTAAATCCATCTGATAAAACTTGAAGTTTTTATGTGTTGCAAAATACTAAAAAATTCTAATGGATTCCATCCTTGCCACTGGAGAAAAAATCCTTTCAAAATCTATTCCTTCTACATCTGAGTATCCCTTACACACAATTCTAGTCTTGTTTCTGATAACTTTTCTATCCTCATTTAACTTTTTCTTGAAAACCCACTTAGTTCCTATCACATTATTATTTGTTGGTCTTGGGACCAATTCCCAATTTTGATTCTTCTCAATTTCCTCCAACTCTTCTCTCATTCCCTTGATCCAATTCTCATCTTTGCATGCCTCATTTATAGTTTTAGCTTCCACTTCTAAGAGAACAAAATTTTGCATGTTCCTCTATCATAGCAGCCTTTCTCCTTGTCAAAACACCTTTACTCTTATCTCCAATGATCTGATTTTCAAAATGCTTCTTATGCACATACTTAGGAGACTTATGGATCTTTTCCAAAGCTTCTTCCTCGTTGACTATCATCTCTTTTTCTTTCTCTTCTTTCTCTTCTTCTTTTTCTTCTTCGCTACAAAGGGATTCATTAGATTCATACCCTTCTATTAGTACTGAACTCTGTAGTGGTTCTTCATCCACATTAACACTTACACTCTCAACAACTTTCTTCAGTCTTTCTTGACCTCTATTAATAATGTAGATTTTAGTAGAATTTTTTTTCTCCAATAGACATTCGATAGGTTTTCTTCCTTCATCATAGTTCTAGGTCCTCTTGAACTATTATGTTCTTCCTCTCCACAAATCCATTTTGCTGAGGAGTTCTAGGGGCTAAAAAATGCCTCTTAATTCCATGATCTTTACTCATGGCTATAGTAAGTGGTATCAAAGCAAGTTTTTGAGTCTTGAGCACATTCATTGTGGTGAACAAATCATCGACCTAGGGAAGACTACATGTGTTTTCAACTAATTTCCAACTATGAGGTAGTTGAAACCCTTGTAGCTAGATCACTGAATTGAGGCAATTGCACTAGATCCAAGGATAAATATGTCACCAAGGAGAGCACTTTCTATAGAAAATTTCACTAGAAGAATGGATGAAATGAATGCGATGATGTGAGCAATAAGAGTCTGATTGGATGTTGTAGAAGAAGATAGAAGATGGTGCAATGGCACCCTCAAGTTTCATGCCTTCAATAGGAAAAAGTGTCATTTTGTTTTTATTTTGTGGTTTTCTCATGTAATAAGGAATTCTAAGACCATTTTAGATGTGTTTGAGTCCATATTAGGTCGCTAGGTGTGTTGGAGTGTCAAGTTGCATATTGTGGAATTTGAAGAGTCACATGATGTAAATGAAGAAATAAAACAGTTGAAGTTTGAAAGTCAATTAGAAATTATTGGGACATGTTGAAATAACCTTGGAATAGTCAAATCCAAGGTTGGAGAGGTGGTGGTGATTGAAAATATTGAAGTTGGAATAATAAAACACCTCAGTTTTCTACATTTTTTGAAATATTTTTCTCTGTTTTGATGATTGGTACAAACTTGTACAACATCACCATGTCCTAAAACCTATTGGAATTGGTGGTATTGTGAATCTTATTTATTCTCCTTTGTGTAGCACTCAAATTCATTACATTTCAAACAAGTTAGAGCTATTTTACCTCGAGTAGCCTGAAACCATAGTTAAGATAAAAGTGAGCAAACAAATTAATTTTTGGAGGTTTTCATCCAAAGTAACCTTGTTGTCTCTTAGAAATTGCACCCTATGCAAAGTTATGAAATCTAAGCTTTCTAGAGAAACATGGGATCATTTCAAGGCTGTGGGTCACTTGAAGTTGAAATGAACCTCTGGAGAAGGCTGAATTCCTTTGGTGTCACCTAACTGCTAATTCTTTAGAGGGAAAGGGAGAAGGAGTGCATACAAATGAAAACTAAACTACGGTGATACATCGAATTGATGAGATCAATGGAATACTTAGACTGTACTTGAAAATTGTCAATGATCATAAGGCTACACATCAAATTCTATGAGCTTCACATTAATATTTATCACAAACAGGTTTGATGCACACACTTTTTCAATAAAGGAAAAGATTTTTACAAAAAAGAATCTACGTGTGATTATGTAAACACAGTTTGTGATTCATATAATGGTGATTTTTACAAAGGGAGGCATGAAACACCAAATAAAGTTATAAAGGAATACAATAATTCACAAGATAACTCGATCATTAACCTAAAATGCACAAAACTTTGCAAGAACAGTGACAAAAATCTGAATCATCAACAGTGGCCAAGGTAACTCTGTACTTTATATTCCAAAATCGAAGTGAGTTACAAAGCATACACCAGCTGAGAGAGGATTGCTAAAAATCACTAACTCTTTTGAATGTATTATTTGAACTCCCTACAAAAAGGAAAAAAATGCCCTATATACAAAAGATATCGACCCCTTTTAGGGCTTACAAAATATCAAACTTCAAAAAAAATCTCCCCTAGATCCTTCAAGTGAAGTTGATTGTACATTCAATGTGAATCCCTGTTGTCCATGTCGGTGAAAGATTTTTATCCTCAGGAGAAGCCTTTTAGATCTTTTGGTAGCTGCAACATTAATTCTTTTGTCTCTGTATCCATCTTTGAACTCCATCGGGGCTGCCTTAAATGTTCCAGAATATCACCATTAATATTGATCTATCCCCATCAAAGGTCACTACAAATGTCCCTGTGAGTCATGGTTGCTTCTTTCCTTCAGCCTCCTTCATGTCCTGGACCTTTCTGCACATTGACCGTCTTCTGGAAGCATCATCGGGCCTCCCTTTAGGTCTGAACATCATCACTCGAGCCGACCCATGAGCTCATGATCTCAAAATGAATACATGTCATTCGCCTTATGCAGATTTCCTTCACAGAAATAGTCAATTAGTCAAATTGGGCCAATGAGTCACTCCTTTAGTTTCCTCTGATTGGTCGGGCATACGCCATGTGAGCTTCTTAGGTGGTCAAAGGTGGTCCAAATGACATCACATATCGGTGAGATACCATCGGTGTCTCCCTGATGTGATTCCATCCTTCATCAGTTATCGGCATGGCATGGGTCAATCGGTGAGATGTTTCGGCGAGCTATAGAAGTCATATTGAGCTCGCAAAACCTATTGGCAAGACTACATTTTTTCAGCAAGACCACATGGCGAAGTCCTTCTTCTCTCAGCGAGTACATCCAGGTCGGGGAGACCTTTTCATGTTGGGGGGATATTAACCCAAGTTCACGCCTTGTCGCCAAAACTCCTACGTTTCGCTGAGACCTTTCATCGAAGCCTCCTCTATCTTGGTGAGACCATCACACTCGGGGAGACATCTCCCCAAGTCCATCCTTACTTCCCCAAGCCCGAGTCCCCCTTTCCTTTTGGTGTGACTTCCTTCTTTGCTTAGACCTTATGGTGAAGGCATGATCCTTTGCCGAGCTCCATTTCCTTCAGTGGGGTCCCCTTTCTATCAGCTGGACATCACATGGTCGAGGAGACCTCATGGCAAGCCATGGACCCTCGGCGAGAAGTCTCAGCGATCTATACAACCTTAAGAGCCACCGTCGGTGAGATCACCGTTGGTCGATGAGACCTCTTGCCGAGAGTTTAACCTTTCCCAGCGAGCTCCCCTGATAGCATTCTCCCGTCGCTGAGACATCATCGAGTCTAAAAAGCATCTTACCAAACCCATTCCATTCATTCAGAGTCTCCCCGAGCTCTTTCTATTTCCGTGAGCTTGGCCCCTTTTGCTTCAGCAAGACCCTTCTCCTTTAGTGAAACTTTTAGCCGAAGTCAACACCTCTTGGCGAGATCCTACTAGGCTAAACTTTCTTTTGGCAAGAGCCTGCTTGTTCAGCGAGACATTATAGCGAAGGGGGAACCCTTCAGTGAAACCTTTAATAGTCGGGGGGATATCTCCCTAAAACAAATCCGTCTCACCGAACTCAAATTTCATATTGGTGAGACCCTCGAGCTTCGGCCAGACTTTATCTCCTCGACATGACATCACATCAAATCCCCTGTACTCTTGGCGAGACACCATGCTTATCGGCTAGACCTCCTTTAGAAGGAAAAATTATCGCTGAACTAAAACTTTGGTGGGGCCTTCTTCTTTTGGGCAGACCTATGGTGATATCTCTTCTTTGTTGTTGAGACTCTAGCACATCGGCCAAACTTTATGCCGAAGGAATAACCTTTTTCTGATATTTTCATTTTGGGGAGACCTCTCTGTAGTCACGCCGATATGTATTCCTATGTTTCATATTCATCACTGTAATATCCTCTTGTCGGGGAGACATCCTATAGATACCCTACATCTCGCTAAAACCTTTATATGTTCACTTTTGGTCGCCGTGACAAACTCGTTCTCTCCCTGATGAAGCAACATGTTGGTGTGACTATCATTGGTCGGTGAGACTTCAAGACCTCATACCGATAGAACCTTTTTGTGCTTTGTCAGCAAGACCAAATGCATTCGCCAAGACATCTCTCCACTACAAAGTTTCTCACTGAGATGCATATCTTTATCAATGGTCAGAAAGACCACACACCGAAGAAGACAACTCCTACTGAAGTGTTTACCAGATGTTAGTAGTCGGTGAGACCCAAAGAAGTCGCCGAGACTTCACCCCGAAGGAAAAATCTCCCGCTGATATGCATATCCTTTTGTCATCGGTCGGTGAGACATAAAGATCTCACCGATACCTTTCTCTAAAAGAGACCTTCATGCCGATGGGAAACCCCTACTAGTCGACAAGACATCTGGAAGGTCTTGCCAACTTTCTCCTTAAAGGAAAATTATCTCAAACTTGACTGAGGCCGACCTTTCAACTGAACTCCCTTATTTCGCATAAGGGGTATGATCTAATCATTCACAACAAATGTCCCATCTGGCCTCCTTGAACATTTGAAACACAATTTGTCCTGCCTAATTGAGCCCATAGGTGAAAATTGGGCAACATTTCTGGCAACCTTTGCTGGATGTTTACCTGCTAAACATGGAAAACCAGTAGCCAAAACTTGTCCATTGGGCATGGAGTCATTTGATAACTTAGAGGTTGACTTAAAACATCAGCTTTGTACATGGCTCAAATGCATTAGTATCTCAAGAAACAAATCACTTGGAGACTTATTGAAAATAGGAAACTACTGAAGTGAAACTATTTAACTGTGTTGGAACAACACTTAGGGAATTGAAAAAATTGCAACTAAACCTATAAGAAACTGGTCAAACAAAACCATTCATAGGATGACTAAAGTAGCTGCCCTTTCGTCTCAATATAAGATGAATTACAAGTTGATGACTTGCTCATACTAATTGCAGAAAACCTGGAAAGACAAGGACAAATCCACTTACTATTTCAAATTGATCGTGAAAACTAGTGTTGGTAAATGGATAAGTGAATAAATTCTACTCTTCCAATGTCGTAATTGCATCAACCCTTTTTGGAACAATGGCACACTTTTCTCTCCTTGGAACTCTATTAATCAAATCTTTTATTGGGCATCCTCTGGAAAGGATAAACCCTTTTCTCTTAATACTAATTTCTTTCTGAAACTCTACTTCTTCTCTATCTTGCACAATGCCGATTTAATTTGAATGAATTGGCTTAGATGTGAATAGAATGTCTACTCTATCCACCCAATTGAAATGACCAAATGCTGTCAAATCTGAGTTGTCTTGGATTGTACCTTGACTTTGGTCCTGTGTATCAACTTCATGAGAAACTTGTTCATGTGAGAGAAGGAACTCCTTCCTATCAAGAGTGCATTCCTCCTGGTGTTTTAGCATTTGTTCAAGTTTATGAGCCTTCTTTTCTAGTCCATCATGACTATTAACTGCCTCAAGCTGATCTTCCCTTTTTTCATCTAGCATTGAACAAAACTATTCAATTATAGCTATGCATGCCTCTACATAAAGCTCAATATTAGCCTTCTCATTTATCGCATGCTCAAAAATATCATAGCCCATACCTTGGAGAATGGTATCAAGTTCAGTTTCATGATCCTTTCCCAAGTCTAATGCTTCATTTTCTCACTGATGAACATTGGTCACCAGCTCATCGGCTGGTTTGATGTCTTCCTGCTATTCTAAAATTGCAATCTCGCAAGTGTCTTCCGCTCAAGGAAGATCTTCAGTCAGTTGCAAGCTTTGAGAAGAAGCAATCTGCTTGAAGCTTGGAACTGAAAACACATGCTCCTCCTCTTGTTTGAGCTTTTCTTGTTGTAGTCGGTAACATGCTACATCTAAATGCATTGGATTTACTTTGCTGATCCTCTCCATGAGGAGTAAGTCATCTAAATCAATGGGCTGCTCTTGAGGGATGATGGACTAATCTTGTTCAGGTACTGCATTTTCTTGCATTGAATTGAACCCCTTAAAGCTTGGAATTTCAAACTGAGAAGACTTACTAGGGAATTCAAGAGGCTGAATTTGCCTAAAGTTGGCAAACTTGTACTTGGGAACCTCTTGTTTAGAAAAAATTAGCCTTGTTTTTGCATCTTTTGTAGCCAGCTGCTGGGCAAGACTCTCTTCAAATTTCCTCTTTTGGGTCTCCCATTCCTCCTCACTTGTCTGAGCTTGCTAAGCTTCTTGTTCTTGTTGCCAATCGATCTCCTGCTCATGAAGGTAGGCCTAATAGGCCATCTCTTCTTGTCGTTGATCATACTCCTACTGCCTCCTAAGCTCTTCCATCTGCCTTACAATGTCTGTTAGTTTGTCCTTCATGTTATTCATGTTATTCTTTATATAATCAACCTCTTGGAGCTGATTTTGGACATCCAAATGTGGATCCGAAGACTGAGCAGGGGTGGGTGGGAGGTAAGCATGTTGAGCATGCTGATAGGCTACTGTTGCATGGCTATTTGGGATTAAACCAACATCATAATTGGCCTGATATGGCAACACTTAATCTACTTGAAACCAATTAATATTCTCCCGGAGTCGCCAGGTATGTAAAGAAAATTCCTCCTAAAGGCTAAAACTACTGCTGTACACACCAAATAGCAGCAATAAAATGCATAAACATGAACTGAGAAGCAGTTCATTATCCCAACGAGTGTGCCAGAAACTGTTGTCTCTTAGAAATTGCACCCTATGCAAAGTCATAAAAACTAAGCTTTCTAGAGAAACATGGGATCATTTCAAGGTTGTGGGTCACCTGAAGTTGAAATGAACCTTTGGAGAAGGTCGAATTCCTTTGGTGTCACCTAACTGCTAATTCTTTAGAGGGAAAGGGAGAAGGAGTGCATACAAATGAAAACTAAACTATGGCGATACACTGAATTGATGAGATCAATGGAATACTTAGACTATACTTAAAAATTGTCAATGATCATAAGGCTACACATCAAATTCTATGAGCTTCACATTAATATATATCACAAACAGGTTTGATGCACACACTTTTTCAATAAAGGAAAAGATTTTCATAGAAAATAATCTATGTGTGATTATGTAAACACAGTTTGTGATTCATATAATGGTGCCTTTTACAAAGGAATGCATGAAACACCAGATAAAGTTATAAAGGAATAAAAGAATTCACAAGATAACTCGATCATTAACCTAAAATGCACAACACTTTGCAAGAATAGTGACGAAAATCTAAATCATCAACAGTGGCCAAGGTAACTCTGTAATTTATATTCCAAAATCAAAGTGAGTTGCAAAGCATACACCAGCTGAGAGAGGATTGCTAAAAATCACTAACTCTTTTGAATGTATTATTTGAACTCCCTACAAAAGGGAAAAAAATGCCCTATATACAAAAGATATCGGCCCCTTTTAGGGCTTACAAAATATCAGACTTCAAAAAAAATCTCCCCGAGATCCTTCAAGTGAAGTTGATTGCACATTCAATGTGAATCCCTGTTGTCCATGTCAGTGAAAGATTTATGTCCTCAGGAGAAGCCTTTTAGATCTTTTGGTAGCTGCAACATTAATTCTTTTGTCTCTATGTCCATCTTTGAACTCCATCAGGGCCACCTTAAATGTTCCAGAATATCACCATTAATACTGATCTATCCCCATCAAAGGTCACTACAGCTATCCCTGTGAGCCATGGTTGCTTCTTTCCTTTGGCCTCCTTCATGTCCTGGACCTTTCTGCACATTGACCATCTTCTGGAAGCATCATCAGGCCTCCCTTTAGGTCTGAATATCATCACCTGAGCTGACCCATGAGCTCATGATCTCAGAATGAATACATGTCGTTTGCCTTATGCAGATTTCCTTCACAGGAATAGTCAATTAGTCAAACTGGGCCAATGAGTCACTCCTTTAGTTTCCTTTGATTGGTCGGGCATACGCCACATGAGCTTCTCAGATGGTTAAAGGTGGTCCAAATGACATCGCATGTCGGTGAGACACCATCGGTGTCTCCCCGATGTGATTCCATCCTTTAGTAGTTATCGGCATGGCATGGGTCAATCGGTGAGACGTTTCGGTTTGTTGTAGAAGTCATATCGAGCTCGCAAAACCTATCAGCAAGACTGCATTCTTTTGGCAAGACCACATGGTGAATTCTTTCTTCTCTCAACGAGTACATCCAGGTCAGGGAGACCTCTTCATGTCGGGGGGATATTACCCCGAGTTCATGCCTTGTCACCGAGACTCCTACATTTCGCTGAGACCTTTCATCGAAGCCTCCTCTGTCTCGACAAGACCATCGCACTTGGGGAGACATCTCCCCGTGTCCATCCTTACTTCCCCAAGCCTGAGTCCCCCCTTCCTTTTAGCATGACTTCCTTCTTCGCCAAGACCTTATGGCGAAGGCATGATCCTTTGCCGAGCTCCATTTCCTTTGGTGGGGTCCCCTTTCTATCGGCAGGACATCACATGGTTGGGGAGACCTCATGGCGAGCCATGGACCAGACTTTATGCCGAAGGCCTACCCTTTTGTTGATTGGCCAAACTTTATGCCGAAGGCATAACCTTTTTCCGATCTTTTCATTTCGAGGAGACCTCTCTGTAGTCACACTGATATGTATTCCTACGTTTCATATTCATCGCTGTAACATCCTCTTGTCGGGGAGACGTCTTGTAGATACCCTACGTCTCACCAAAACCTTTATATGTTCACTTTTGGTCGCCATGACAAACTCATTCTCTCCCGGATGAAGCAACATGTCAGTGTGACTATCACTGGTCAATGAGACTTCAATACCTCATACCGATAGAACCTTTTTGTGCTTTGTCGATGAGACAAAATTCATTCGCCAAGACATCTCTCCGCCACAAATTTTCTCATTGAGATGCATATCTTTATCAGTGGTCAGCAAGACTTAAGGGACTCAGCAAGACCACACACAAAAGAAGACAACTCCTACCAAAGTGTTTACCCGATGCAATTAGTTGATGAGACCCAAAGAAGTCGCTGAGACTTCACCCCAAAGGAAAAATCTCCCACCGATATGCATATCCTTTTGTCACCAGTCGGTGAGACATAAAGATCTCACCGAGACCTTTCTCCGAAGGAGACCTTCACGCTGATGGTAAACCCCTACTAGTCGGCAAGACATCTAGAAGGTCTTGCCGACTTTCTCCTTAAAGGAAAATTATGTGAAACTTGACTGAGGCTGACCTTTCAACTGAACTCCCTTGTTTCACATCAGGGGTATGATCTAATAATGCACAAAAAATGTCGCATCTGGCCTCCTTGAACATCTGAAACACAATTTGTCCTGCCTGATTGAGCCCATAGGTGAAAATTGGGAAACAAAACTATCTTGATTTTGTGGCATGTTGTATAAATCCCAAATGGGCATCTGAAACTATGTTTATATTCTTGATATCATGTTTGTACTAAAAATTATGGCCAAAAAACCCCAATTTGTTGCTACCATGTTTTAAGGTTTTAGGAGCAAGTTGCCAACTTTTTATGGTTTCTGTACAAAGGAATATGACCCAGTTTTTATATATGTTTTGTAGGGAAAAAAAGTATCTTAATCTGTGCTCACTTTGTGGATATCAAGTATCTCTTGAAAGTTGTGCCAAGTTTTTTCTTTTTGGAGTATTACAAGGATTTAGGTCTGTTTGTGAAGGGATGGTAGGTAGAATGAAGAAGCTGAGTTTTTGTGAATCATCTTTGGTCTGAACATGTTGTCCCCATTATGTTGAGAGTTTTCCAAGTGTTGGTTGAAAGGTCTAAGGCATTAATGCCTTCTTTTTTTGTGAGATTTTCTAAATCATCTTTGGTTTGAACATGTTGTCCCCACTATGTCTAGAGTATTCCAAGTGTTGGGTGAAAGGTCTGAGACATTAATTTCTTATTTGTGTTTTGTAACCCCTAAGGAGTATATGTCAATTGGGGAGAGTTTGAGTTTTTAGAACATGGAGACTAAGTTCATTTCCCTATGTTGTTGAAAACATTGTGCCTGCCCTTGCTTTCCATCAAATTGGTGTCAAAGCCTAAAAGTTCTAGAAAAATAATTTTGGAGTTTGAGTTTTGTATTTTTGTAGGTTGAAGCAAGAACCTGGATGCAAAAAGACTAGGTAATGAAAAAAGGAGGAAACTTAGGTGAGGTATCATGAAGACAAGTGGAAGCAAGGTGAAAGAGACTTGCTTCAGAAAAGATAGAAATGTTGATAAGATTCATCTGTGGAGACTTGTAGAGTAAGTAGGCACCAAGCAAGAAACAAGGGAAAGGAAAAGAAAAAAGTGAGATGAAGAAGAAAAATGAGAAGGAAGAATAGATGAATGTCCAACAAGAGATAATAGATTTGAGGCAATCCTTGGAACAAATGAAATAAATTCAAGAATAAATGGAAAAAAAAATGGAACTTGAAATGCAGCATCCCTTTGAGAGAGAAAAACAAGAAAGTGGTTGACATTTACCAATAAGGAAAGAAGGTAAAGTGGCCTTTCAAGAAAATCATTCAAAAGAGAAGAATGCAAGAGAGGAAAACAAAACCAAACATTGAAGAATCTTCATTGATGAAGGAAGAGCAACAACCATCTAAGAAAAAGGTTGAACAAGAATCTTTGGAAGGTGAGTTGCAACATAGTCTATATACTTGGCATATGTTTTGTCAAGGGTTATCAGTAGTTGTAAGTGGATTTTAGTCCCTTCAAGTTTAAGAAATCAAACAACTTGAGTTTGCTGCTTCATATATACAATATAGAGTTGTTTTAGTTGTTAAAGTATTGTTGAAAGAAGGATTTAAAGGTGCAAATGGAGGACATGTTTATATTGACAAGTTCAAACATCTTTGTCAAATGTTCAAGAAACCTACAATGAAGATGAAACCAACATGAGACTATTTCAAAGATAATGCAAAGGGATTTAAAGACACTAGAAAAGAGGTTTGGAGCATAGTTCTCATGTTGCAGACCCTAACTCAAGAAGAGCTTGAGTTTTTTTCTTCCCTGGGAGTATGGTATAGGGGCACCCTCAAGTTCCATTCCTTTAATAGGAAAAAGTGTCATTTTTTTTTTCTCATTTAATAAGGTCTTCTAAGACCATTTTAGATGTGTTTGAGTCCATATTAGGTCTCTAGGTGTGTTGGAGTGTCAAGTTGCATATTGTGGAATTTGAAGACTCACATGATGTAAATGAAGAAATAAACTAGTTGAAATTTTAAAGTTAGATAGAAATTGTTGGGAAATGTTGAAATAACCTTGGAATTGTTGAAGCCAAGGTTGGAGAGGTGGTGGTGATTGAAAATATTGAAGTTGGAATAATAAAACACCTCTGTTTTCTACATTTTTTTTAAAAAAAATTCTCTATTTTGATGATTGGTATAGACTTGTACAACTTCACCATGGCCTAAAACCTATTGGAATCAATGGTTCTATGAATCTTATTTATTCTCCTTTTTGTAGCACTCAAATTCATTATGTTTCAAACAAGTTAGAGTCATTTTACCCCAGGCATCCTGAAACCCTAGTTAAGATAAAAGTGAGCAAACAAATCAATTTTTGGAGGTTTCCATCAAAAGTAACCTACCTTGATTTTGAGGTATGTTGTATAAAGACAAAATGGGTATATGAAACTATGTTTATATTCTTGATATTATGTATGCACTGAAAATTATGGGCGAAAAACCCCAATTTGTTGCTCCCATGTTTTAAGGTTTTAGGAGCAAGTTACCAATTTTTGATGGTTTTTGTACAAAGGAACATGCCCTAGTTTTTATATATGTGTTATAAGGATGAAAATTGTATCTGAATTTGTGCTCACTTTGTGGATATCAAGTCTCTCTTGAAAGTTGTGTCATTTTTTTCTTTTTGGAGTACTACAAGGATTTAGGTTTGTTTGTGAAGGGATGATAGGTAGAATGAAGAATCTGAGTTTTTGTGAATCATCTTTGGTCTGAAAATGTTGTCCCCACTATGTATAGAGTGTTCTGAGTGTTGGGTGAAAGGTCTAAGGAATTAATGTCTTATTTGTGTTTTGTAACCCCTGAGGAGTATGTGTCAATTGGGAAGAGTTTGAGTTTGTGGAACATGGAGACTAAGTTCATTGCCCTATGTTGTTGAAAACATTGTGTCTGCCCCTACTCTACATCAGAACAAGAGTTATAAACCCTAGACATGTGGATGAAGGTGATGATGAGTTAGAACTCTACAAGATGATCATCAGAATTGGACATACTGAAGAACTCTACAAGATGATCATCAGAATTGGACATAGTGAATCAAGCAAGGGGAAGGTGGTGAGGTACATCAATGGATTGAGAACCAACATCTAAGAAGAATTGAGCCTGGTAAATATGACAATAGTTGAAGAGGCATACCAATTTGTGTTGAAGGTAGAGGAAAATCTAAACAAGAAGTTTGAACAAAGAAAAAGGAGTGCAAGAGGAAGATTCTAGAGAAGTGGATCACAGTCTAGAGAGAAAAGAACTTATGCAGAGAAAAATAAGGATCGAAAACCCTACCATAGTGAAGAGGAAAATAATTCATACCAAAGAGGAAGAGATGACTGAAATTTCTATCATAATGATATAGGAGGTCATAATTCATATCACAATGATGGATATAGAAGAGATGAGGAAGATATCAGAAGAGACCGTTCTGATGAGCCTATTTTAAGTGTGGAGGTGAAGGACATAAAGCATTTGAATGTTATCGGGGAAGTATTGGTAAGAGATCTGAGCATACTAGAAGAGCAACTTATGTAGATGAAGAACTTGTTAGATCCCCTAATTCAGTTGGAAAACTATAGAAATGTGAATAACTAGTGATGAGAACTTTGATGCATGAAGAAGTGACTGAGGAACCACCACAAAGAAATTTTTTTTTAAGAACAAGATATAAATCTAGAGGAAATGTATGTAAAGTTATCATTGATAGTGGTAGCACTGATAATATAGTTTTAGAAGAAATGGTAACCAAGTTGAATTTGAATATATTGAAACATCCAAACCCCTAAAGGATATCAGGATTCAGGATGAGCATAAGATCTTGGTGATTGAGTTGGTGAAATTTCATATAGGGTCATAATGATGAAGTTTTGTGTAATATTATGCCTATGGATGCAAGCCATTTACTATTAGGAAGACCATGAAAATATGATAGGAAAGAAATTCATGATGGAAGAATAAATACCTATATTGTGAATTAAAATTGCAAGAGAATTAAGTTGATTCCCTTGGAGGAAGTGCAAAAGAAGGTATGTGGTACTTCCAAACTATGTTTGGTAGATGGAAGAACATTCTTGGAAGGGATGAGACATGAGAAAATGTGTTTTGTATTGATTACAAAGAAGGGTGGCAATCCAAAGATAGAGAGGATGAAGATCCACCTCAGACTAGAGTAGCAAAACTATCGACAAATTATGAAGACATCATATCAGAGAATGTACCTGATAGTTTACCACCAGTCTGAAGCATCAGTCATCATATAGATCTAATACCAAGTGCAAGTTTTCCTAGTAAAGAAACACATAGGATGACACCTATGTATAAAAAATGGAGTTGAATAGACAAATACAAGACTTGCTACATAAAGGATTGATTAGAGAGAACTTAATCCCATGTGTGGTACCTATTTTACTTGCACCAAAGAAATATGGAGAATGGAGGATGTGTATAGATTCTAGAGAAATCAATAGGATCACCATCAAGTATAGATTTCTATTCCCAATGATGGATTACATTATATACTATTTGAGTGGAGCAAAGTATTTCACAAAGATTTACCTCTTCTATCATCAAATAAAGATTAGAGAAAGAGATGAATGTAAGACTACATTCAAGACTAATGAAGGATTGTATGAGTGGTTAGTGATGCCTTTTGGATTGACTAATGCACCTAGAACATTCATGAGATTAATGAATGAGGTACTAAAGAAATTCTTGGGTAAGTTTGTTATTATCTATTTGGATGATATTCTAATTTTAAATAAGACTAAAGAAGAACATTTGTGGCACATCAGACAAGTATTACAAAGATTGAGAGAGGAGAAGTTGTTGATTAATGTCAAGAACTATAGCTTTATGAAGACAAAGTTGGTGTACTTGGGTTTTGATATTTATGCTTGTATAGGAGTGAATTTGCACCCTTTACGCAAATTCCCCTTTTACCCTTCCTCACTTTAGAAAACCAAATTTGAAAGCTAATTTCCACATAATCCTGCTGCCTTCATTCCACTTGGCGACCATTTTGTGTGTCGGTAGAGGAATAACTGTCAGGGACACCTGCACAGCGCACTTACATCCCTAGAAGATTCCTACATCTAGAAACTGCAGAGGCGTTAGACTTCCCATTAGAGGTCGATTTATAACACCCTCTTTGACTAACCGACCCGAATACAACTATTTGCCTCATTCTTTCCTTCAAATTCACTCTTCTTTCATACATTTCAACTTCTTCAGAAGTCCAAGCAATCTTCTAAGCATTTAGTTCATCTCTCCAAGCAATTCTCTAAGAATTCTACACAACTTTTCTTGCATCCATCACACTCAAGCAACACTTTGCACTCCATAGCAACAAGAACACTCCATCAACTCAGTAGAGAAAGTGTAGAACAAACACCATTGCAGCAGAAGCTTGAGTCCTCTCATTTTCTTCTCCATTAGCTAGTGAGCTCTTGGTGGAGGTCGTAAGCTTTCTACTCTTCTCCTCTACAATTTGGTTGGGTAGTACCTTACTATTTTGTAGTGCTTTTGTGTTATTTACTTCATTTCCTTCTTTATCATATATTTCTCCATTTTTGCAAACTTGGTTGTCTATGGAGGTGGAAAAACCAAAATGGGGGTCTGACTAAGGTAGGCCCCTATACAACCCCAACAAATTTCCATGTTTCTTGTTTGCAGGTGGACATACATTTGGAACTAGCTAGAAAACAGGCTCTTTTGTGAGATCATCTTGTCACCCTAGCTTTAATCTACTTGCTTTATCACATTCGTTTATATATTTCTTACTTCATAGTGTTATTTTTCTCCCCTAAAAAACCAGTAGCTAGGCCGTTAGTCTTTTTTCTAGTGGTTAACATTGCCTTTTTAGTCCTCTAGTTGTACAGATGCTAGCACACTTGAGAGATGCCAACATGTCACGTTGTCATCCCAGAACTGTGCTTTTTTCCTTGGGTAGAGAGCTACCTAAGGCACAATTTTGAACCTAAAAACTAGCTTGCCTAGCCCCATTCCAATTTTTGGGTCTATAGAGTGGTTGAAGGACCTCATAGTCTGAGTCATCATTCTTGTCCCTCATTTAAAACACCCCTTTTAGCTGAGGTAAGTTAGGGCATCCTTCCACTCTTGGCTCTCCATGACCTAGGGCCTTGAACGTGGTTGGTTCCCCTCTCTTACATTTTTGGTGAACCCAATCAAAACCATTTTGGTTCCATTTTTTGATACTGAAAGTTCCTTTCCTCGTATTCTAGCAGTGTTGTAGGTGTGAGTGTTGTGAGGTTCTAGCCTCACAACCCAACCTGCGACCCCTAGTAGGTGTAGTTGGAAATTTTTGAAGGTGTTGCATAACGAAACCTTAATTGGGTCACCGTCTTATCCTTTAACCTTGAGGGACTCTATGAAAGTATCATCTAGTATGTGTAATGGTCTCTTTCCTGCATCAAACTATCTCCTCTGCACAACCTATGAGTAGTGGTACTGGTATAATCTTCACTTCACAGGACATGTCGATGGGTTTTAATAGAGAACCATCTCCTCTTTGTAACACATGAAAAATAAGAAATATCAAAGCAACACAATGAAAATAAACTCAAATGTAAACTACGCTAACAATAAAGAACAATGGAAAATATTTAAACTTAAATATCAAAACAATCTCACTGAATATCTACATAATTCCATGCATGACCTCCATTGTCCTTCTCCATTTTTCCATTGTATGATAATTTCCCTCAAATTTCTATGTATGCAAGTATAGCTTATGATAGTATGATTCAACAAAACATTGAAGATTTAGATAATTGATTGCTTCTGGAAAAGTCATAAGATTTTGGGAGGAGTAACAATGATGAAGGTCAAGCCAATTTTTAGAAAACAGAGTTTTTGAATGAAAAACTTAGATTGGAAGATAGATGGATGATTAAGATTGAAAGATTCGACAATGCATTGAGATTAGTGTCAATAATAACATGAGTCATAAAACATAAAAGGTGGGAATTAAGATTAAATAATAATTTAATCTTTAGTTGAAAGTATTTGAAACTCAGAAGAATAATAATCGCATGTAAAGATGAGGATTAGCATGGAGGAAATGGTCTATTTGAATGCACGAATGAATTAACTAATTAAATAAGGTTATTTAATTAGTATAATTTTGCATGTAGAAGAATAAAAACTAGATAATTGATTGATCAATATAGAGAGTCTATTTGTTAGAGACAATCAAACATTAAATTAGGAGATAACTGATTGATTTAATTAAATTTCAACTTAAGTGGTAATGAATAATTACATAACTAGGCGATTATCTAATCACAAAAGAATATGCCAAGAATAATTCTTTTATGAATTAAATGATTATTTAATTCAACATTCGAAATTAGAGAATTAAATTAAATAAATTAAGATTTATTTAATTGACTAGAGAAAAGGTTACTGAATAATTAAATAATTAAAGAGATTATTTAATTATAGTCGAAAGTGTGATAAGAATAAATTAAATAATAATTTATTTAATTGAAGAAGGGATAAAGTCAATTAGCGACATAATTAAATAAAGAATATTTATTTAATTAATCAGGATTGAATAAAGATAAAAAAATTAATTAATTGAATAATTAAAGTTATTTAATTAATAGAGAAGTAAAGGTTAAAATGAATTAATTAACTAAATAAAGTTATTTAATTAATATATGAGAAAGGACTTTAGAAAATAATTAAATAATTAACATTAATTATTTAATTATGACAATGAAGGTACAAATTATGAAGAAATTGAAGTCGCAAGCCTAGACCAATTTTTAGTATCTACATTTTTCCCCTCTTTGATACAATTTCATTTCAGTGTTGTGTCAAAGAAAATCAGTCAAAACATGCCCCAGTCATGCGCTAGTGTGAAATAGGTATGGGTATGCCCCCTCAGGAAAAATGACAAATTTTAGAAAAATTCTAAAAATTTGGAAATTGTCCCAATTAGTCAATTTGATAGCTAGAAGTTCGATGATGGTGAAAGAAATCAGTTTTGGCGAAGTTTGATAGGTGAAATGGTCATTTGAAGTTGAGAAAAAGTGTGGCTAGTACACAAGGTTTGAGAAAATCCCTCCAAAAACCTTAGGTATAAATAGAAATAGGGTGAAATTTCAATTCATTTGCACCCCTCAACTTTGGAAATTGTGATTTTTTGCTCTGGAGCTCTCTTTAAACATGTCGCTCATTCCCTACTCAGATCATCGTGGATATCAGATTCAAACCTTTAGACGGCCAGTAGACGCAAGACCCTCGGTATGTACCCAAAAATTGTCCTTTTAATTTTATTTTTCATGCATTTTTATGCATTTAATGTTTAAATTTCAAATGCATCCTTTTTAAAGCTACGCATATGCGTGCGTGATCAACACATGTGATTGCGAAATGACACATATGCAAAAACACGTCTAGGGTAGTTTAGGCATTTAAATTCAATGACCGCATTTGCATTTTTGTTCACCACATTTTTAGTTTTAAGTCACTTGTGTTATGCATAGTTTCACAAGTAGGATTATGCAACACATTCATTATGGTGCTATGCATTTGCTTGTATGCTTGCATGTTGAAAATGCACCACATTTGTGAAATTATGATGCATATGCATGAGTGATTGCGTGTGTTCTATCTTTTGATGCATTTGCATTAGTGTAATGTAGCTGCATTATGAAATGACGCATTTGAGGTTTTGGGACGTATCTGAAAATTTGAATGACACATGTGTAATTTTGCAACGCATTTTTTATAAAGCGATGCATTTTTCTTTTAAAAAGCTTTGAAATTTTGTTATGTAAAAAGTTTCTTTTCTGACATAGGATATGAATTATGTAAGTGTAGGTTGTTTTAGATCTGATTTATACCTAGGAGTCGAAGTCGTTGACATTTGAGTTTTGAGATTAGTTGCAGAGCGGCGAGAGACAGTTTATATGGAACCTAGGATTGCATCGTGTTACCTTCACCATCATTAGGGGAAACCGTGGTTTATTGACTACACTTTGTGAGTGTTGGCATTCTGAGACATCCTCTTTCCATTTGCCTACAGGAGAGGCGTCTATTACCTTAGAGGATGCTTATAGGATTTTGAGGTTTCCTATCAAGGGTGAGAGATTCATGTATGATACCTAGAGGGGTTTTAGTGAGCTATGTCAATATTATCTGCATGATGATATTAGGCAACTAGGCATAGAGCACTATGAGATTAGATGGCATGTCTTGGCCGATAGATATGATCAGATAGATTATGTATTATGCACCTTGATTGGAGGGATTATTTTACCTAACTGTCGAGGTCATGGATTTCCTGTGGGATGGGGTGAGATGTTGGTTGGTATTCTAGAGCGATAGGTTGTGTATGCATGGGGCCCTTGTTTGCTTGCTATGTTATATTTAAATTTACATCATATAGCTATAGGGAGGTGCAATCGATGAGCTATGGTACCACTTTTCTTATGATATGGGCACGGGAGCACATTATTGTGTTTCGTCCACCTATTACATCTAAATTAGATCATGGGACTCCTTATGCCTTCTGATATGCGGGGGCCAATACCCAAAAACATATAGGAGACACAGGGTACTATTGACATGCTATTGATACTATGGTGCAATTCATTTGGAGACCTTACATGGATTGCACACGATGGACGGATGAGGATTGACACTTGCCCTTCTATCGACAGACTCAGTACTTGATTGGGAGGATAGTCTCTCATGTACATATCATTGAGAGACATCTACTAAATAGGGTTTTGAGACAATTTGGTGAGGTTCAGGATGAGCTACGAGGCCAAGCTGAGTTTGCTCGTTCTTCTAGGGAGGTTCCTCTATGGTGACCAAAAATTCTTATTGTGACAGTGGAGGCCGATATAGATGCATTACAACCTATGTAGTGGGGATGGAGGGGTGGAGCTGCAAATCTTGGGATGATGGTTGCTTATGATACCTGGTGAGTGGATCACAGGCCAGTGCCATTTATAGATCCAAATCGAGATGCACCTATTGAGAGACAAGGGACAGGACCTCAGGGCAGATGTGGTGGTAGGAGAGGTGGAGGTCATAGTGGCAGAGGTAGGAGGGGTGGTGGTAGTGATGGGAGAGGAGGAGGTGGGAGAGGAGGAGGATGGGGTCAACAAGGTAGTAGAGGCTAAGGCTTGGATCAGGCCCAAATCTATCACCTGTCCATGAGGAGGAGGGGGAGGGAGAGGATGTACCCATGCTGGAGGTTGGCGGAGTAGAGGGGGACATTGGTAGTGGGGTTGGTGGAGAGAATTTCAGAGAGGAGGAGGCAGTTGGGAAGGAGGAGGAGATGGATGCTCTTGGTATTCTTGTAGGATACCAGGATGATGATGAGGAGGAGATGGATGATCAAGAGTGGGAGATATGAAGTAGGATTATGGAGGACCGCGATGATGATGGGGGAGAGAGGCCACGACAGGAGGATTTAGGTCCAGTTGATCAACGACTGGTCAATTTACAGGCCAGAGTAGAGTCCCTGAAGGAGTAAATGAGGGTGTTGACAACAGAGTGGGACTCAATTCAGATGGAGAGGGACATAGCATATTTGGATAGGGACCAAGCAGTAGGTTGGAGATAGGAGACCAAGAAGAGGTTTGTGGAGTTGAGTGCTCTCTGTACTGAGCCAGCTACAAATTTTTCTCGTGAGTTAGAGCAGGTGATCGAGAGCACTATTACAAGGATTTATATGAGCAGGAGGTGCCTCCTAAGAGATGGGATCCTAGCTATTCATAGGAAAATAGTAGCAGGTCATGGAGCAGATCACACAGTAGGACTCAAAGCACAAAGGGTGTGGTAGGACCTCATAGGATAGGTCCTTATGATAGGCCACATTCTGCATAGCATTCATCAACATCTCACCATTAGTCACCTCCATAATCTCCACATGGGAGTAGTGGGAGTTCTGGCCAGGGACATATTCTGATATTTATTTATAGACATTGTATTTTGATCATAGAGCCTATGGGCTTCGTTTTGAGATATACATTTGACATTGTACTATGACACATTTTTTAGCAATATATATATATGATTTTGGTGGCGATTTATATCATATGCAGTTATATATGATTATGCAGTCTTCTATTTGATATGCATGTGTTATGGATTCCAATATTTACTTTATGATGTTGATGTAGCCTATGATGTGATGTTGATTGTATATGATGATGTATGCATTTAATTTTATGGTATCTATGGATGTCATGTATCCATTTGTGATTATGTAATGAGATGTAGTGTGATGTATGTATTTACAATGCCATGTGAATGTATTTAATATGAGAAAATGCTATACAAATTATGATAGTGGATGCATGCTATGTTATGGATTCCTAGATGCAATGGATATGTATATTTTTGTGTTTTTCAAATGCAACAAATATGTATGATTTACATTGTATATATGTATGAAAATTTATAAATGATGTTCCTAACATGAATGCATATGTAGGATGATTTATGTTTTTGTGTGTCATAGGACTCTGTCATAATGAAAGAAAGAAGAAATGTTAGTGTGAAAGAAAAATGAAGAGTAACATAAAAGACATGGATATTAGTACTAGAAATCTTTGAAGTCTTGCTGAAACACAATAGGCCTTGCATTAAATAATCATTGGGTAGTAACTATACAAATGGACAACAAACTCCATGATATGAGATAGACCAAGGTGTGCAAGGTCGTCCACTTGTTAAAAATAGACAGTCGCAGACAAGGAATGTCTTAACTCATACTAAGGGAAAAGTTGCCCCAATATTTTTGTAAAGAAAAACCACAAACAACAATCAAATAAAAGATGGGTCATGAGACATCATTGCTCCTCTAAATCCTTCATGGGACATCCTCGAGGAAGCTAGTAACATGACTCAAAAAAAATCCAAAAGATAGTCGACAAACAAAAGTCAAAGAAAAGAGAGTCTTGATACATTGTTGCTTCTCTAAATCCTTCATGGGACATCCTCAAGAAAGCTAGCAATGGGAATCAAAGATAAAATCAAATGAAAAGACAAGATAAACAAACCACAAATTCAATAGCCAGTAAAAATATTTTCCAAAACTTGATCTTTTTGTTTGATTGTTTAGATTGAGTAGATGATTGATTGATAGAGCCTAATTTCAACAAGGAAACATACCATATAAGACGTTGAGTTTGGTTTCAATTTTGTGACTATTTGTATAATGCATGACAAAGCCTGGTTTTAGAAATACATGTACCATATAAGATGTTGAGTCTGATGCCATTGATGTGACAACCTGTGTAAGGCTATGTTGATATTTTGACAGTGTCTGTATTAAGGAAGGACTCATCCTGTATAAGACATAGGTTGATTTTTTTGATGATGTCTGTTTTTAGGAAGGACACATCCTATAGCAGGCATAAGTTGATTGTTTTGGTTATTGCTTTGGCAATTTGTTTGATTGGACTTGATGACCTTGTTGACTTGTTTATCTTGTTGATGCGTTACTTGTATTGATGTTATGACAATTGTTTGTGTTAGATGACAATGTATGACATGATGAACCCTAAAGGATTGACCTAGTGTGGCCTCAAGGGCTCATCGATTGATGGCCTTGCCTACGTTATACATGTAGAGACCTCGCAGTTCGACTAGAATTTGAGTGGCAAGACTGAAAAAGATTTGATATATTTACAAATATGAGACATGTGTGATACTGAAAGTGACGAACCCTAATGGACTGACCTAGTGTAGCCTCAGAGACTCATCGATAGATGGCCTTGCCTATGTTATACATGCAAAGACCTCATAGTTCGACATGACCAATGACCTTGTCATATAGACAAATGGATTGAGTCATGATTTTATATAGACAAACCTAAAAAGACTAACCTAATGCCTTGGGGGCACATTGGTAGATGGGCTTGCCTACATACAGTCGTAGGGGCAACTAGTTTGACAAAGACAATGACTGACTGGTGCGACTGACTTTGACTCTGTTTTTTGAATTTTTGAATTTTTGACATGTTTTGCTTTTTTGAAATTTTCTAATGTTTTTGGATTTTCTCAAAAGATTTTGTGATGTTTTTTGATTTTTTTTGGACATTTTGTGATGTTTTTGAATTTATTCAGGAAATTTTGTGATTTTTTTGGATTTTTTGATGGTTTTACGTCCTTAGAATAGCCATTGTAAGAACCAAATGATGTAAGTCAAGTGCCTGCCCCCAGTTAGGTATAAGAGCAATTTATTATAAATAGGATGGGATGGGGATATAAAGTGCTCTTGATGTCAATCATTCCAAGTTATGGAAAGGACAACCATTTTATGGGTGATATGTACAGGGGTGTGGATTGGAAAGATAAGTGATATGTATAGGGAAGTTAGATTAGAATGATGGTAGACAAAGGAGTAGAGTCCACTACACATGGCCCCTGTTTGTTAGGTTTTCACCATGGTACTTATCCAAAGTACCACTAAAGTGTTTTTCACTATTGGACGACTTATTTCTCTTTACTATTTTCTTGATTTTTTTATTTTTTTGATGTTATCAAGACACCTATTTGCTATGGTTTCATGTAGGTAATGATTTTTTTGTATTTTTGATGATTAAGGCAAGGCTCTCAGAAGCTATGGGTAGAACCTCTTCAGATGAAGGTTGTTGATTGGTGCTAACAATGGTTCTCCTTCAGGGGTAGAAAATTGGTATGCTCCTGATCTAAAGGCTTCTATGACAATGTAGGGTCCTAACCAGTTTGGTTCAAACTTTTATGTTTTTTCTCTTTCTACTTGATTCTTTAGATTCTCCATTAAGACCAAGTCACCAATGTCAAATTTTATATTCAAGACTTTCCTATTGTAACTGTGATGAAGAAAATTTTGATATGCTTGGAGATGATTTGGTTCCTTTTGTCTTCATTCATCTAGGAACTCTAGCTCATGTAGCCTTGACACATGGTACTCTTCATCATCAATATTCCCTTTCAAAGATACCCTTAGGGAAGGAATTTTGACCTCGATAGGCAATATGTCCTCCGAACCGAATACCAAGGAATATGGAGTGACACCGATGGGAGTACAGATGCTTGTGCAATAATCCCATAAGGTAGGGTTAAGCTATAAATTCCAATCACAAGCAACATCATTGATAGTCTTTTTAAGGATTCCGATGATTGTTTTGTTAGATGCCTCTGCTTGGGGCCGTTACCTTGTGGGTGGGTAATATGGAGTGGAAAAGTGGTGTTGGATATGGAATTCATCATAGAGATGATGGACTTCTTGGTTCTTGAATGGACAACAATTATCTATGATTATGGACTAAGGAACACCATACCGACAGATGATATAGTTAAGAATAAACTTAGAAATCTATGTGTCAGTGATGTAGGTCATAGGAATGGCTTCAATCCACTTGGTAAAGTATTCATTTGCAATGATAATTAATTTATGGCCGTTGGATGATGTAGGGTGTATCTTACCTACGAGGTTGAGTTCCCATTGGGAAAAGGTCCATAGTGATGTTATTGGATGGAGCTCCTGTGCTGGTGCATGTATCAAGTCTCCGTGTATCTAACATTGGTGACATTTCTTGACAAAGATATGAGTCCTTTTTCATTATAGGCCAATAATAACCTAGTCTCATAATCTTCTTGGCTAAGGTAGGACCATTAGAATTTGATTTACATATACCCTCATGTACCCCACACAAGGTCACTTGTGCTTCTTCAGTATCGAGACATCTCAATAGGGTGTTGCCTAGGGCACATCTATAAAGGGTATCTTTGATGATGGTATACTTGGCTACCTTACAGATAAATTTCCTATGTTGATTGTTGAAAAGGTCAGGGGGTAGGATTTCGGCATTGAGGTAGTCATATATGTTTTTGTACTATTGGGAATTGGGACCAACTATTTCACACATCATCTCTAAATTTGGGATGTCATAGGCAGGGACCAAAAGTTGTACCAAAAACTTGAATTTAGGCACATTGCTAGCTATGTCCAAGAGTGAAGCAATAGTTTCCATGGCGTTTGTTGCTCTATTATGAATATGAGGTATTTGATGAAAGAAAATCTTGTCAAAATATTCTTTGAAACTATCTGCCATCTATTTGTATGGATCAATCTTTTCATCTTTGGTTTCATAGTCATCATTTACTTGTTGGATCACTAACTAAGAATCACCATAAACTTTTAGGTGCTTGATCTTCCATTTGACTGCATGGATGCGTAATCCCATCACAAGAGCCTCACATTCTGCTATATTATTGGTACAAGGAAAGGCAATTTTGAATGACTTAGGAATAGAGTCACCCTGTGGTGTGATAAACAATATAATAGCCCTTGAGCCATGATTTGTGTGGGACCCATCAAATTATAACTTCCATGTTGTCCCCATGTCAAGATTGAAGATATACTCATCAGGAAAATTTGCAACTAGAGGATGATCTGCTTTTATTGGTACGTCAGCCAACTAATCATCAACGACTTGTCCTTTTATATCTTTTCTTTCTACATATTGGATATCATATTCACTGAGTACCATTACCCATTTGGATAGTTGTCCTATTAATGCTACTTTGCTAAGGAGATATTTCAAAGGATCTATCTTTGCAACCAACATTCTTTAGTGGTTTAACATGTAGTGCCTAATTTTTTGAGTAGCAAAAACTATTGCAAGACAGGCACATTCAATGGTACTATAATTGAGATCATAACCTACCAAAGTGCGATTGATATAGTATACTACCCTTTCACAACCCTCGTCATCATTCTGTGCAAGCAAGGATCCTAGTGTTGATGTGGTTGCTGAAATGTAGAGAATCAATGGTCGTCCCTCAATAGGTGGCATTAATACTAGTGGTTTGAGTAGGTAATCCTTGATCAGTTGGAAAACCTCTTTGCATTTACCTGTCCATACAAATGGTACCCCTTTTTTGAGTAGATGTTGGAAGGGATGTGTCTTATCTGCTAACTACACTATGAACCATCTGATAGACTCTAGTCTCCCTTGTAGTGTCCTTAGCTAACTGATATTGACTGGTGGAGGCATGCCCATTATAGCTTTCACTTTTTCTTGGTCCACTTCAATGCCTTGTCTAAAAATGATGTATCCTAGAAGTTTTCCTGATTTCATGCCAAATACACATTTCTTTGGATTTAACCTTGCTTTGTATTCTTCTATTCTTTGAAAAATCTTGTCTAGACCTGTAAATGATTAGCCCTTTTCAATGATTTAGCTATCAGATCATCCACATAGTCTTGCATAAGAGTGTATGAGGTCATGGAAAATAGGTTTCATTGCTTGTTGATATGTTGCTGCAACATTCTTAAGTCCAAAGGACATGACATTCCAACAATAAGTTCCCCATGAACAATTGAAAGCTATCTTAGGTTGGTCTTCAGTTGTAATTTTGATTTGGTTATAGCCCGAGAAACCATCCATAAGGGATACCATTTCATATCCTGCTGTTAAGTCCACTATCATGTCAATATTCGGTAGGGGAAAGTCATCTTTGGGACATGCTTTGTTTATATCTCTAATTTCTACATAGATGCGGATGCCCCCTATTGGTTTTTTCATTGGTACAAGATTGGAAATCTAATCTGCATAGTCAATTTATCTGATAAAGCCAACATCGAACATTTTCTTTAGTTCAACCTTGACTAATAAGGCAATTTGTGGGTGCATTTTCCTTAACTTATGCTTCACGGGTTTAATACCTAATTGTAAGGGAAAATGATGTAATACTAGTTCAGGATCCATTCCAGGCATGTCACCATGTGACCATGCAAATTTGGTTTGTCTTTGTGTGAAGAAGTTACGAAATTTAGGCTACTATATTTATTATGATATTGCTATCAGGATTCAACTGTGTAGTTTCGAGTCAAACTCATTGACCCATGTTTCATGAGTAGTGGTTCAACAAGAACCCATCTCTC
>VDFB02047144.1:52248818-52329107 GCA_007258455.2 Sequoia sempervirens | reverse complement strand
TTTGACACGCTATAGAAAAATACCTCCTACTTATCAATTGATGAGCTAAAGGGCTCTATTATGAATGGTTCATAAGGCACAACACTTGCTGAAGGTTTTGCAAATGGGGTAACAACTCAAGCGGGCTTAACCTTGGAGAAAACTCCCCGGTTAAGCGCGCTTGAGCTGGAGCAGTACTGGGATGGGTGACCTCCCGGGACGGACCAGTGCTTCACCTCTGTGAGCATCACCTAGATGCAATGAGTGCTAAGTGGACCATTCAATATCATGAGAGATGGGTTCTTGTTGAACCTCTACTCATGAAACATGGATCAATGAGTTTGACTCCGAACTACACGGGTTGAATCCCCGATAGCAATATCATAATTTGACACGCCGCGGGAAAAATAATTCTCCTACTTCTTATCACCTCGATGAGCCAAAGGGGCTCTATTATGAATGGTTCATAAGGCACAACACTTGCTGAAGGTTTTGCAATAGGGTAACAACTCAAGCGGGCTTAACCTTGGAGAAAACTCCCTGGTTAAGTGCACTTGAGCTGGAGCAGTACTGGGATGGGTGACCTCCCGGGACGGACTAGTGCTTCACCTCTGTGAGCATCACCTAGATGCAATGAGTGCTAAGTGGACCATTCGATATCATGAGAGATGGGTTCTTGTTGAACCACTACTCATGAAACATGGGTCAATGAGCTTGACTCGAAACTACACGGTTGAATCCTGATAGCAATATCATAATTTGACACGCTGTGGAAAAATACCTCCTACTTATCAATTGATGAGCTAAAGGGGCTCTATTAGAATGGTTCATAAGGCACAACACTTGCTGAAGGTTTTGAAAATGGGTAACAACTCGCGGGCTTAACCTTGGAGAAAAACTCCCTGGTTAAGCGCGCTTGAGCTGGAGCAGTATGGGATGGGTGACCTCCCGGGACGGACCAGTGCTTCACCTCTGTGAGCATCACCTAGATGCAATGAGTGCTAAGTGGACCATTCGATATCATGAGAGATGGTCTCTTGTTGAACCACTACTCATGAAACATGGGTCAATGAGTTTGACTCGAAACTACACGGTTGAATCCTGATAGCAATATCATAATTTGACACGTTGTGGAAAAATACCTCCTACTTACTATATTTATGTCAAAGATGTTGCAAAATAGACTAGCTGGGGATTCTCTACATTGCCTATGTTGATCTCAAGAAGTTCTAACATTGTGAATTTTCTTGAGCAATAGGGAGAATGTTCAAACCTCCATCCTTGGGTGCCTCAGAGAGGTTTTCACCCTCAAATACATCCTTGTTTTTTTCTTTTTCATTGTCCACAGGTGCCTTTCGATTTTCACCTAGGGACTTGTCATTTTTATTTTTTTCATTGTTTTTTCTTATTTTTGTGACTGGAGGGTTGAACAAATTCCCCAAAATAAGCCATGTTATCCAAGTCTATGATAAATCTAGCCTTATGATCACCACTAGGTATGCCTTCTCGCAATCCCAAGAACTTATCTATTTCTTTGTCATTCTCAAAGATATATAAAACAGGGGTGTTTAATTGATCCCAATCGATAAGATGGGGCTATACTAAGGGCATGTCATCATCAAAAGCATCAAATTTCAAAGGAGTCAAGGTAAAGGCTGAGTTATTCACATAATCACAAAGTTTTCTTACCAAATCCTCCTTACTCTTTTGCTTGGGCCTAGGTGGATTTTGAGGTGAGCCCATTTCCAAGGTTTGGTTATCCGAAGTGGATTTGTTAGGTTCCCAAGAGGTAGGATCAATGGATTTTGAATAGTAATTTTTAATCCATTCCTCTCTTGTCAAAGATGTTTGTGGATGGAAACTGGATGGATTTTTTGAGGATTTAAGCATTTGATCAAGTCCCCAAATAGTTTATCAAGATCCATGACAGAGGTGGAGGATAGGGAATCCCACTCATATTCGTTAGTTGGGGGAATCATAGTAGGGTTGGTCAAATGGCTCATTGGATGTCTCGATAAGTTCATTGTACTTACTTCCTCTAGTAAAGGTAATGTGGTACTAGAAACACCAATCTAGAGTAGTTTAAACCCAAGCCCTAGGCCTTTCGTCCATTTGGAAACAATGATAAGTTCAATCCTCCCATTTTGATGTAAGCCTAACCTACTATGTCCATTATTTCCTTGGTCTTACATTATCATGAAATCTTTTCCATATTGATCTATGGGTATCTAAGCAGGTGGAGGAGATTTCTCATTATCTTATTTATATAACCAGGAGGTCACATCTTCTTCATTTGTGGCTTCTTTACTTAACTCTCCCCATTTTGTGAAGGTCATTGTGGGAGGGATGTGTATGGTGACCATTGATCGTCTCCTATCTGCTATTGTTAAATCATATGATTTAGGAGGAACCAGATGGCTAACACAATAAGAAGATTTCATGTGATACTCTCCACAACCCTTATCTCAGATCTCAACCTTAGGAGTGGAAGGTAATGATTGTGAAGTGAATGTTTTGGTAGGATTGATGGATTGACATAGTGAGATGAATCAGATGATGAAGCTTCTTGGTTTAGAGGCACCTGACGTTAGGGTATCTCTCGTAGGTTAGTGCAATATTGGAAAGGATTTGGGTCACCATCTATTGTAATCTCGGTGCCATTGTAGGGGAATTTAAGACATTGATGGTAAGTAGAAGGGACTGCCTTCATAGCATGAATCCATGGTCTGTCTAGCAGAAGGTTATATGGGAGGATGAGATCCAAGACATGGAAATTTGTATCCATAACTGTAGGACCAGTTCTGATAGGGAGTGTTACAACCCCCTTTGATTTTAATTCATCATCGTAAGCCTTAATGACAATGTTTTTGGTGGTGTCCACACACGCCTCTGAGAAGCCTAATTCCTTAACCAATTTTAAGGTGTAAAGATTCAACCCTGCTCCTCCATCTACCAAGACTCGTCTAACTTTCATTTTATCAACAAGGACTTCAAGGTGCAAAGCGTTGTTATGGTTTATCTTCTTAGTTGCATAATCATGTTCAGAGAAGGTAGCATGATTATTGTTGGTTAGGTATGCTACCATCTCTTGGAAATGATTGACATCAAGGTTGTTGGGGACAATTGTGCTTTGTAAAGCCTTATCTAGAATAGATTGGTGATCAGGTGAGATACGCAATAGTTCCATGATAGAGATTTGTGTTGGGGTCTTCCCCAGCTGGTCAAGTAAGTTATATTGAGGCTTGGATGTCTGTGGTGGCTACTGTTATGGAGGGCCCTAGATGGTTATCTTGGTGCGACAAGTGTTGATGACACACTCAGGAGTTTTCTTTATGGTAATCGTGTTGACATTCTCATCAACAACTCAAAGGTGATTTATGATTTTTCTACTATAATCATGCTTGACATTAGCATAGTTGGCCAAAGTATTGCTCTTATTTCCTAAACTGTGGGCTTTTCCTTTTCCATGGTCATGTAATGGATTAGAAAAGACATTGTGATCAATGTGTGAAGATGTATATTTTTGTCCACTAACCTCAATAGTTTTGTTCTTGACAAGATCCTGTATGATTTTCTTCAGTTGTCAGCAATTTTGTAGGCTATGTCCCTTAGTTCGATGGAAATCACAAAAGGTATTGTCATCCCAGGGTTTAAATTGTCATGGATCATATTCTCTTGGCTCTAGCAATTGTATAAGGTTGTGTTGCAATAGTTGTTTTAAGACCGATTCGATTGGTTCCCCTAGGGGAGTGAACTCATGTTTTTGAAACCTCCTTTGTTGTGGTAGTTGTTGGGTGTTTTGGAAAGTGTTGGGAGGTTGATTGAAGGTGTTAAGTGTGTTGGTGGAGGGGTTATGTCCTCCAAATGTAATGATTGTTCTTGCTTGTAGTGTTTTGGCATCAACTGATCTGTATAGGATCTAGACTAATTGCGAATCTGAATGCTTAATTATAACAACTTAATGGAAATATAATTCATGCATACTTTATAGAAACTATGCATTAGAAACTTAAAACTTAGGGTGAAAATCAGAATATGAGAGAGAAGGAGAGAAAAAGTGCAAACAATCTGATAACGGAGTTCGCCACAATCGTGACTATGTCTCTGGGTCCGCTCCAATAGAGTGAGACTGATCTGATTAATCTCCAAAAAGAAATTACAACTGCACCAAAACCATTCTCCTAGCACTTTGGCAGCATAACAATACTCCGTCATATGAAAATGGCTCAAAAATCTCCACAAGACCCCTCTTTCATATCACCTATTTCACTACTTCATCACTTAACTCCTAAGAGCTACATTTCCCCCTCTTTTATACATGAAATTAGCCTAAAAAGGCTTAACAAAATCATTAACTTCCTAACCCCCTCTTACCATCGTACAATGCTAGCTTGTTTTTTTTATTAACCCCCTTTTGTCATTTAATTAGGTGGGTTTTGTTTATTTTTGGATTTATAGGCCTTTTTGGTCAGGCTCGACCAACAAACATTTAACAAAACCCGCTAATGCTAATTAAATCCAAACCGTTTTCACTAGTCTGTTGGCTACTAATAATTTTAGCTTAGGGGAGGTCGGTGGTTCTAACCCTTCAACCTCCCTTTTGTCTTCAAATCACCAAACTTCAACAACAAAAGACCGTTGTTTCCTATAACGGTTTGAAGACTTGTCAGTGGTGCAACGGTATACCGGTCGACTACTACGTAAGGGGTCATGGGTTTGAGCCCATGGAAACTCTTTGTCCAACAAACTAACAACTTGAACGTCGAAGACGGAGAGCCACATGTCAACCTCCAATTCGCCAACACTGCCACATCGATGCTGAAAAAGTAGACCTGTACGCTGACTAGGATGACAAATGTCAAAATTCTACTCACTAATGATGCCAACGTGTACAATAACCTGTCCACTAACGTGTCCGCCAACTGTGCACTGATGAGGCTGATGACTGTACTGCCACGCGTATGCTGACTGGAGCACGAGATGCCACGTCAGTTGTACAGATGGACACGTGTCAAAATCAGATTGGTTCATATAGATGACTCAACTGCCATGAGTCAAGCTCTAGTTTTTCCACATTGGATTTCATACTACATGGACTGACTGATGACGTCACCTGTCGTACCATCAAGTCAACTAAACTTTGACTACCAATATCTCAAGCATACGATGTCGGATTTCAACGAAATGAACATTGCCAAAATCATCTTGACGAGCTCTTCGACTTGACCTCGCTTCCGTTGATTTCTGAAACAATCATTTTTTCTACCTTTTTGGATGCCCCCTGGTGCCTGTTTGACCAAAAGTTTGACTGTCGTAACTTGTGCAAACAGACTCCTTTTCGCTCCATTCAAGTTGCGCTGGAATCAGGACATAAAGATCTTTCTAATGGTGCTAAAATTAGGAGTATTGGAGACACTTCAATTTTCACTGAAAAATATCCCCTAGATCAGGCCTCCCCATTGGAGAACTTTTGGACCTCCAAAAGTGGCATTTATTTAAACATCAAGTGAGGACTTGGCCTCCCCACTTGTCCTGTATCATTTGTACATCTAAATACCTGGCTCACAATCACAACAAAGACTACAACAACATTGTTGAACATAAACATCACTTTATCACTTCCATAAGCATCTACATCAACTGTCATAGCCACTAACCAACAAAAATTGACTAGCATCAAGCTGAACAATAATGCAAAGATGAAAGAGAATAAATCAACAACATATCGATCTTTCCCAATAAGAAATTTTTTACCCAAGGGACCTTCAATGCTTTCAATCATCATTCCCTCATGCTGTACTGTGGGTGCATCCTGCGACATCTGACCTTGGTTAGCTACTCCAAGTTCCTGTCTAGAACCACCTGTACTGATAGACATAAGAGTTAAATCTTTACTTGCATTAATCATCCTCTTTAATTTCCCTATGTTTGTAAAAGAATGACCAGTCTTAGTCCTATGAGAATGTACAATATACTGAATGCCATCTTTAAACAAATGATAATGATTCTTTTCCCTGTAGAAAATAGCTTTCCTGTCATATAAATAAGGGCTACCAAGCACTATCCCATAGATATCTAGTGGAACCACATCAAACTGTACTTCATCCACAAAATTACTAGTGATTGTGAATCTTAAGGTGCATTGTCTTGTTACTTGCAACTTATCATTTTCACAAATCCAACCTAGTGGGTAAGGTTTCTTATGTTGTGTAGTTTTCAATCCCAAGTTTCTTACAACACTTTCTAAAATTAGATTAACCTAAGCTCCACTATCTATGAGTGCATCAATTTTAGTGTTCTTAGCAACAACCCTTAAATGAAACAGCTTATTCCTTTTTTTATCTTCAGAGACATCATTCACTTTAGAAGTAGAAGCACAACTATCAAAGGAAACATTGGAATTGCGAGCTTTACCTCTCATACCCATAGCTGATATCTTAATTTCATCATCAGAATCAGAACCAAGATCCATAACAACATTTGTGGCTTTCTCCTTACCCTTCTGTTTCTGATTTTGTCTTTGAGCCCACTTAGGCTTCAATTCGGGATGCAACTTCCAACAATGATCTTCATCATGACCCTTCCTATCACAATGAGAGCAAGAAAGCTTGTCATCCTTCTTAACTATAGCTGCCTTCTTTTCTTTCCCTGTCTATGCAACTTTAGAAGATTTCTTTACAGAGTTATCATTATCAATGAAAGAACCCTTTCCCCTCGACTCTAAGTGTGTGGCTTGAACAGACACTTCATCCAAATTACAAGGGTTCAATACCAAAATGGAATGTCTAAGATATGAATGAAAACCTCCTATGTACTTTAACAAAGTATCCTGGGTGTACAAAGGTACATTTAATGCAATAGCCTTCTTTCTAAATTCATGGATGTACTCTTGGACAGTTTGACCTTTCCCTTGCCTAAACATTTTCCAGTCCATCATTAACTGTTGCATATGTCCTAGGGGATAAAAATGCTTCTTAAGAGCATTAACAAACTTTGCCCAAGTTAAACTGACTCTACCATGCTGTGAAATTTTTGCCTTAGTCTTACTCTCCCACCAGATTAAAGTTGTACCTCTTAACCGAAGAGTAGCTAATTGGATCCTATCAACATCATCTAATAGGTTTTGGACTCTACAGTAGACTTCAACTTGTTGAATCCAATCATCCAATTTTTTAGCATTTAGTTCACCACAATACTTTGGTAAGTCAAATTTTACATCCAATTTGATCTTAGGCTTATACCCACTCTTGAAAGGATTAAAAGAAATAGAATAAGGAGAAGATGGAGAAGAGGGAGAAGAGGGAGGAGAAGGAGAAGAGGGTGGATCTGGTTGTTTGTCACCATCTCCATGATGTTTCCCTTTCTTGTCTTTATGAGCATCTTGCTTCAATGAACCTCCTTCAATTTCCTTCCGCTCTTATCTCTCTTGGAAAAGTATGTCCACCTTAGCCTTCATCTCGAGGAATGCTCTACGAAACTCCTGCTCACTGATTTCTTTAGGAACCTCCATTCTAGACACAGACATCTTCAAAAAACTTCTTCACTTCCCAATCTCAGGATTATATTCCTCAAGCTTGCCTTCGTCCTTCTAAATCCTGGATCTTGTTAGCATTCAAAACCAACTGCAATAATAGTCACCAAAAGCTCTGATACCACTTGATTTGTATAGGATCTAGACTAATTGCGAATCTAAATGCTTAATTATAACAACTTAATGGAAATATAATTCATGCATACTTTATAGAGACTATGCATTAGAAACTTAAAACTTAGGGTGAAAATTAGAACATGAGAGAGAAGGAGAGAAAAAGTGAAAAAAATCTGATAATGGAGTTCACCACAATCGTGACTACATCTCCAAGTCCACTCCAATAGAGTGAGACTGATCCGATTAATCTCCAAAAAGAAATTGCAATTGCACCAAGACCATTCTCCTAGCACTTCGGCAGCATAACAATACTCTGTCATATGAAAATGGCTCAAAAATCTCCACAAGACCCCTCTTTCATATCACCTATTTCACTACTTCATCACTTAATTCCTAAGAGCTACATTTCCCCCTCTTTTATACATGAAATTAGCCTAAAAAAGCTTAACAAAATCATTAACTTCCTAACCCCCTCTTAACCATCATACAATGTTAGCTTCTTTTTTTTATTAACCGCCTTTTGTCATTTAATTAGGTGGGTTTTGTTTATTTTTGGCTTTATAGACCTTTTTGGTCAGGCTCGGCCAACAAACATTTAACAAAACCCGCTAATGCTAATCATATTCAAACGGTTCTCGCTGGTCTATTGGCTACGAATGATTTTAGCTTAGGGGAGGTCGGCAGTTCTAACCCTTCAACATCCCTTTTGTCTTCAAATCACCGAACTTTGACAACAACAAAAATTCATTTCCTGTAACGGTTTGAAGACTTGTCAGTGGTGCAACGGTATACCGGCCGACTACTACATAAGGGGTCATGGGTTCGAGCCCATGGAAACTCTTTGTCCAACAAACTAACAAATTGAACGCCAAAGATAGAGAGCCACGTGTCAACCTCCAATTCACCAACACTGCCACATCGATGCTGACAAAGTAGACCTGTACGCTGATTGGGATAAAAAAATGTCAAAATGCTACTCGCTAATGATGCCAATGTGTACAATAACCTATCCGCTAACGTGTCTGCCAACTGTGCACTGATAAGGCCGATGACTGTACTGCCACGCGTATGCTGACTGGAGCACGAGATGCCATGTCACCTGTACGGATGGACATGTGTCAAAATCAGATTGGTTCATACAGATGAATCAACTACCATGTGTCAGGATCTGGTTTGTCCACATTGGATTCCGTACCACACGGACTGACTGATGACGTCACTTGTCATACCATCAAGTCAACCGAACTTTGACTGCCAATATCTCGAGCATACAATGTTAGATTTCGACGAAACGAACGTTGTCGGAATTGTCTTGATGAGCTCTTCGACTTGACATCACTTTCATTGATTTGTAAAAAAATTATTTTTTCCACCTTTTTGGATGCCCCCCGGTGCCTATTTGACCAAAAATTTGACTAGTCGTAACTTGTGCAAACGGACTCCTTTTCACTCCATTCAAGTTGCGCTGGAATCAGGACATCCAGATCTTTCTAATGGTGCTAAAATTAGGAGTATTGGAGACACTTCAATTTTCACTAAAAAATATCCCCCGGATCATCAACATTCCCATCATTGGTAACATTTTTGTTCTGAGACCAAAACTTGTTTCTGTCATTGGGTGTGTTCCACACATTTGGATTTTTGTTGGGTTCCTTAAGCTCACCTTTTTCAATGAGACATTTTTCTAGTATGAGGACCTTTTCCACTAGTTCCACAAATGTAGTACAACAGTGTACTCTCAAGTCACTTCTCAATTTTGAGTTGAGGTTTTCTTTGAATATAGTGACCTTCTGTTTCTCAGGTATTTCCATAGGACAATGACTGGCTATACTTCTCCATCTCTGGAAGAAGGTGATAAAGTTTTCTCCTTCATCTTGTGTAGTGTGACACAAGGTTGCTATGGTAATTTTGTTGTCTATATTAAAGGAGAAATGCTCGATAAATTTTTTGGCCAGTTCACCCCATGATTTTATGCCAGATTGAAGCCCTGAAAACCATTCAAGTGCAATTCCAATAAGACTTCTTGAAAATAGTCTCATAAGATAGGTGGGGTTGTATGTGACATCTATGCACATTGTGGAAAATTCCCTTATGTGTTTGATTGGATTGTGCTTTCCATTGTACTTGGGTAAGTTTTGTATAACATACCCATGTGGGAAAGGTGTCATGTATAATGACTTGTTGAAGGGAAATGGGCATATGTCTTTTGTTGAAAAATTTTGTTTGTTAGACACCACCATGTTATCCATCTATGTTTGGAGGGCTTGCTTTTGTGTCTACAGGACGTCAACTTGCGTTAATGATGTGTTAGTTGGATTGTTTGGGTCTATGTACGTGTTTTGGAATCCAACGTTTTGTGATGGATTTTGGTATGTGTTGGGATGTAAGGTGGATTTTGACTTAGGACATTAGTGAATGGGTTTTGACTTGGAATTTGAGGGAATGGGTTTTCATTTGGAATTTGTGTGAATAGGTTGTGACTTGATGTTGGTTGATTAGAAATGGGGATATTTTGTGAAGGGGTGGGTTGGCTTCCATATTGAAAGGAGGGTATGTTTCATGTCTGTGAGACCCCAATTTCTGGTATAGTACTAGCGACATCGACACTTGGTATAGTTGTTGTCTGTGGTATGGTACCAGTGACGTTAATGCTCGATATAACAGTTGTCTATGGTATGGTGCTAGTTACATTAACACTTGGTGTAGGAGCTATCATTTTAGATCTTTTGTTCCCAACAATAGGAATGAAGGGATTGGATGATGATGCTCCTATGGTGAAATTTAGACCTTGTGTCAAGCTAGATGTACCAAGTGCTAACGTATGTATTGTGGTAGCACTTTGTGTAGGTACTCCAAATGGTATAGCGGCAGTCACTTGAGTTATAGTGGCACCAGTAGTCGTCGTGTTTTTCCCTTAGGTAGATGCCATTTGTAACGTATTGATGTCAAATACAGGAGGTAACTTGGCACCTTCTGCTAGCAATTTGGCCAAGTATCATTGAGGATCATTTGCTAGGTAGTCATCTACAAAGGAGGAAAACTCAAGGTCTTGTGCAACAACATCTCTATCTTCCACTATAATGTGTCCTTGTGGGTCTCTAGTGACGAATTTGTCTAACAAAGTTTTGTGAGGTCTTGATGAGGATGTCCCTTGAAAGGGGTTTAAGAATGGATTTATGAATTCATTTGGGTCAGCCATTTTTTCTCTTTCTTTCCTTTTGGACCTAGTTTCAACCATGTTAGATAAGCTCAATATGCAAGTGATGCAAAAAGTAAATCTATGGATGGTATGCTTCTAATCTATGATTTTGGGATTTTTTGGATATAAGGAATGAATGCAACTATTTTTTTGGTATTTTCTTGCAAATAAGGAATGTCTAAAATGATGCTATCCTAGGATGGCATTGTCTAAGTATGCAAAAGTCTAAGCAAACTTCTAAGCTAATCAATTTTGGATGACTCTAAAAGAGGTTACCAAACACCTAAAGATTAACCTAGGTTTCACTTTAGTTTTGACAAGGAACCTTCATAGGACTAGGACCAAAAGATAAGGTGAGCTCCCAAACTAGACTGATGAGCTGAAAGGACTCATGTGTAAGACTAAAGATATGATGACAAATGACTAGGGTCAATGACAATGTTCGTTGAAGCAAGGGTTTATCCAAAGCATGGAAAGTTGACCTATTCTAAAGTATGCAAAGTGATTTTCATAAAAGCTAGATCGATTTGAAGGTAATAAAGACTCCTAAGATGAAACTAATATTTACAACTAGGATGCCTATCGCTATGGCTAAATGATACCTAAAGGATGAAATTGTGCAAAGTATGAGCAAAATTTTTGGTTTTTGTCCAAGGGTCACTGTAAAAGGAAAAATCAAAGCCTGGTATGAATATTTGGTTTCAGACAGTGATAGTGAATTTTTGTTTCTTTGGTATCGGGAAAATGCATTGCAAGATGACATATGCGTCTTAGAAATTAGCATATATGGTTCCTAATTTTAGATGCGGTCTATTGTTAAACTAAGTCTCGGGTCTGGGATTGACAATGAATTTTGGTTTTCTGGTAAATAGACAATTGCGGTTCAAATAGGAAGATGCATTGCATAATTTAGCATATGTGGTTCTCTATCATATGTAGTTTTTAGTGAACTTTGTCTGAGGTTTGTATCAGGAAAATGTGACTCACTATCTCAAATTCGACTCACTATCTCAGACATGACTCAAGATTTGTTAGATGTAGGCTTTTAGACCCAGACTGTATACTACTAAACAAGGCTCTGGTCTGTGATAGGGAATATGCATTGTTCCAGACTATAGATGCAACTCACCAGATTAGATGCATCACAAAGGGTTTCAAATGTGGTTTTCTAGTATCAAAGGTGTTAGCAGACTCGACATATGCGACTTAGGATATCAGATGCGGTGTTCTATTAAGTAGATGTGACTCAGTGTGACAGATGTAGCTAACTGTTAAATAGATGTGACTCACTGAGACATGTGACTTATGCAACTCGGTTTTTTGGTAAATGACATATTGGACTTAGTTTTGATAAATGCAATTTTTTGGTTAACAGTTGTAGTTTTCTGGTAAATGGAAGATTTAAATGACTCTTTTTGTGATCAAATTTTGGTAAATAAAGACAATCAGAAAAGAATGTGTTTCAAGTTTGAAAAACATGAACATGTATAATTCCAGAAGATAAGTACAATCCTAAGGCTGGCAGTGACAATATCTGTTGAGTTCTCACTTAGGTTTCCCCATTTGTGCTTATTCAGAGTGGATGATTAGAAGCCTAACCCAACTAGCTCCACTCCACGACACTCACTTCTTTGGGGCAGCCAAGCTTCAATACCCATAAAACTCCCATGGCATACTTTTCATCTCTACTAAGAACTGCATGAACGTGAGATGGCTTCAGATGTCCGACCTCTTGCACCAACAAATAGAAGGTTTTTGGTTAACTAAAAATAATTGGCTTGTAGTAAGGACACCTATTCAGGTGGCTATGCATGAGGCAAGATACAACGATCTTGTCTGCATAACAAATCTACACCTCTAATTCTAAGCTTTCTAGTAGGATTCACATTTTTATATTGGTCGGGAGTAGCTTGGATAAAAAGCTTCATTGCCAGTTTGAGTTGCCTTGGGGTGAGTACTTTTTCCCACAAAGGAAGGCCCAATTTCTAGAGTCAATAACTATTTCTCATGCACCTACAATCACACAAGTGCACAAGGAGAGAGGATACTTTAATTATTGAAATAGGTATTAAACTAACAGATTGTGTAAACACACCAAACAAAAAAGATAGTGATTAATTTTAAGCCCAAATGACAATTTTCTAATCTATTCAAACAATATACATTTTCAAAATAATCTTCAACACACATCTTGCAAAACAATTCATCAGTAGTTTCAAATTTGTCTTTGTCTATCATTCTATAAAAAGGGGTTGAATATTTGTATTCTATGAAATGTCCTACAAACACTATGTTAACTCCTCAAGAACACACGCTGCAAATTCAAAATTAGTCGTAATGAAAACTACAATGAAAATTGAAATTCAAAATTCAAACTCAGAAATTATACCATCCAAATGCATCACAAAAGGCCACAAATGTATCACAGGTTTCACCAATCAAATGCATCACAAAAGGCCACATATGTGTTGTGGGTTGTCAGATGCGTCACTTTACTCGTCATATGTGGCTCGCAAGGTCAATTGCATCATTCTGTGTCAAATGTGTCGAACCATATGATACCTGCAAAAAGGAATAAAATTTCTACAGACTTTACGAAGAGCGTGTTTTCACGTCGAGTTCACCAATGCAACACATGAAAAACAAGAAATATCAAAGCAAAACAATGCAAATAAACTCAAATTTAAAATATGCTAACAATAAAGAACAATGGAAAAGCTTTAAACATAGCTATCAGAACAATCTCACCGAATATCTACATAATTCCATGCATGACCTCGATTGTCCTCCATTTTTTCATTGTATGATAATTTCCCTTAGATTTCTAAGTGTGCAAGTATAGCCTATGATAGTATGATTCAACAAAACATCAAAGATTCAGATAATTGATTGCTTCCAAAAGTCATTAGATTTCGGGAGGAGTAACAATGATGAAGGTCAAGCCAATTTATAGAAAACAGAGTTTTCGAATGATAGACTCAAATTGAAATATAGACGAATGATTAAGATTGAAAGATTCAACATGCATTGAGATGAGTGTCAGTAATAACGTGAGTCATAAAACATAAAAGGTGGGAATTAAGATTAAATAATAATTTAATCTTTAGTTGAAAGTATTTGAAACTCAAAAGAATAATAATCGCATGTAAAGATGAGGATTAGCATGGAGGAAACGGTTTGTTTGAATGCACAAATTAATTAATTAATTAAATAAAGTTATTTAATTAATATAAGTTTTTCACATAGAAGGATTAAAACTAGATAACTGACTGATCAAGACAGAGAGTCTATTTTTTAGAGATAATCAGACATTAAATCAAGAGATAACTGACTAATTTGATTAAATCTTGACTCTCGAGTATAAATTGGATCTAAAACAACCAACACTTGCATAATTCATATCTTGTGTCAGAAAAACAAGAAAATTTTTACAGGACAAAATTTCAAAACTTTTTGATAGACAAATGCGTCGCTTTATAACAATTGTGTTGCAAAATTACATGTGTCATTCAAAATTTCAAACTCATCTCAAAACCTCAATTGCGTCATTTCATAATTCAGTTGCGTTACACTAATTAAAATGCGTCTAAAGATAGAACACACACAATCACTCATGCATATGCATCATAATTTCACAAATGTGGTGCATTTTCAACACGCAAGCACACAAGCAGCATTTAGCAAGATAACGAATGTGTTGCAGAATACTACTTGTGAAACTGTGCATAACACAAGCGACTTAAAACTACAAATGTGGTGAACAAAAATGCAAATGCGATCATTGAATTTAAATTCCTAAACTACCCTGGACGTGTTTTTGCATATGCATCATTTCACAATCACATGCATTGATCACACACACATATGCGTGGCTTTAAAAATGACGCATTTGAAATTTAAACATTAAATGCATAGAAATGTGTGAAAAACAAAAATTCAAAGGATGGTTTTCAAGTACATACCGGGGGTCCCGCGTCTGCTGGCTATCTAAAGGTTCAAATCTGATATCCGTGATGATCTGAGTAGGGAATGGGCAGCATGTTTGCAGAGAGCTCGAGAGCAAAAATCACAATTTCCAAACTTGAGGGGTGCAAATGAATTGAAATTTCACCCTATTTCTATTTATACCTAGGGGTTTTGGAGGGATTTTCTCAAACCTTGTGTATTGGCCACACTTTTTCTCAACTTCAAATGACCATTTGACCTATCAAACTTCGTCGAAACTGATTTCTTTCACCACCATTGAACTTCTAGCTATCAAATTGACTAATTGGGACTATTTCCAATTTTTTTGGAATTTTTCAAAAAATTCTCATTTTTTTCTCGAGGGGGCATAACCTTACCTATTTCACACTACGGCGCCATTGGGGAAATTTTTGACTAATTTTCTTTGACACAATGCCGAAATGATATTGTATCAAAGAGGGATAAAATGTAGACACTAAAAATTGGTTTAGGCCTGCAATTTCAGTTTCTTCATAATTCGTACCTTCATTGTCATAATTAAATAATTAATGTTAATTATTTAATTATTTTCTAAAGTCCTTTCTCATCGATTAATTAAATAACTTTAATTATTTAATTAATTCATTCTTTTATCTTTATTCAATACTGATTAATTAAATAAATATTCTTTATTTAATTATATCGCTAATTGACTTTATCCCTTCTTTAATTTATTAAATTATTATTTAATTTATTCTTATCACACTTTCAACTATAATTAAATAATCTCTTTAATTATTTAATTATTCAATAACCTTTTCTCTAGTTAGTTAAATAAATCTTAATTTATTTAATTTAATTCTCTAATTTTGAATGTTGAATTAAATAATCATTTAATTCATAAAAAGAATTATTCTTGTCATATTCTTTTGTGATTAGATAATTGCCTAGTTATCTAATTATTCATTACCACTTAAGTCAAGATTTAATTAAATAAGTCAGTTATCTCTTGATTTAATGTTTGATTGCCTTTGAAAAATAGACGAGCTTTGTCTTGATTAGTCAGTTATCTAGTTTTAATTCTTCTGTGTGCAAACTTATATTAATTAAATAACTTTATTTAATTCATTCATTCATTCGTGCATTCAAATAGACTATTTCCTCCATGCTAATCCTCATATTTACATGCGATTGTTATTCTTCTGAGTTTCAAATACTTTCAACTAAAGATTAAATTATTATTTAATCTTAATTCCCACCTTTTATGTTTTATGACTCACGTTATTACTGACACTAATCTCAATGCATGTCGAATCTTTCAATCTTAAAAAATCGTCTATCTTTCAATCTGAGTCTGTCATTCGAAAACCCTATTTTCTAAACATTGGCTTGACCTTCATCATTGTTAAAACTCCCGAAATCTTATGACTTTTGGAAGCAATCAATTATCTGAATCTTTGATGTTTTGCTAAATCATACTATCATAGGCTATACTTGCACACTTAGAAATCTGAGGGAAATTATCACACAATGGAAAAATGGAGAAGGACAATTGAGGTCATGCATGGAATTATGTAGATATTCGGTGAGATTGTTTTGTATTTATGTTTTTAACTTTTCCATTGTTCTTTGTTGTTAGCTTAGTTTACATTAGAGTTTATTGCATTGTGTTGCTTTGATCTTTCTTGTTTTCATGTGTTACACTCTCTATATCCCTGCATGAATCAATGGAAACATTGTTGTAGGTGTTCTCATTGATCCAACATCTCAAGTGAACATTATAATTGAGGAGATCATGCTAATCAAATTTTTACATAAAGATGGGTACGATGCACCTGTGAGCTCCATCCACATGCATGACAGACTTTCCATGCCCCCTTTGGGTAGTATTGTCTTGTCAGTCTTTGTTGGACCTAAATCTATGAATTTTTTTTTTGACATAATCCCTGGGTCTGAACTCTTTAGAGTAAAGTTGGGTATCCCCTGGTTAGTAGCTATGAATTTTGTACCCTCGTTCATGCAAAAATTTTTAAAGTTTATCCATGGGGGTTTCGTGCATGTGATTCATGGCATCGGTTACAAACCACTGATTGCTTGTGGTAGCTACTCTTTGGCTTACTCTTGGCCAAAGCCTGTTGGTCCTCTCCCACCTAGGATGGACCTCCTTCACCAAACATATCAAAATTATATGAAAGGGCACCTAAGGCCGAAATCTTTGTTGCCTTATGCTATTTCACATAGGGTTTGCCTAAAAGCTAATAGTGATGCCACCAAGGCGCATAGAAGGGAAGAAGAGAAGCGGTCTCGAGATCCTCCTTCTTCCTCTTCCATTGTTTAGCCTAGCGCTTCCTCTCACCCCACTGAGGTACCATCAGATTATATTCCATGTTTGCGAGAGAATCCTATGGTTCCCGCTTGGAAAAATCCCAAGCATTCCACATTTGAGCTTCCTGTTTTTCCCAAGAAGCCTAGGACCATATAGTATAATAGGAAGAAAGGTCCCCATGGAGAGTCCTCATTGTCTCGACTGTCATGGCCTCCTACTACTTCTGCTCCCAAAGTAGTAAGTGGGAAGAGGCCCATTGCCGAGGCACCTGAGTCAACTCCCCCACTGCTTCTTAACCTGCTCCTCCTACTCTCGTTCAGGAGTATGTTCCTCCACCAGAGATGATCATGGTGGACACTCCCATGGCTAAGAAGGATCCTTCTATTCCTTCACAACCTTTGAGATGATCATGGTGGACACTCCCATGGCTGAGAAGGATCCTTCTATTCCTTCACAACCTTTGACCTCTAGTTCTAAGAGTCATAAAACTGCCTTGCACGCGAGTGCAAGCACTGTTAAAAATGCTCTCATGGCCAAGCAGGCCACCTTACAAAGGAAGTAAGAGGAAACGACTACCCCTGTATCAACACCTCCTATCGCGTCCTCCTCTCTCCTCCCCTCTACTTCCATTCAAACTAGCTATGTATCGCTTCTGACTTCTGCTATGAGTGTGAATGCCCTAACCCTAAAAAGGTATAGGTGTTCATCGCTCCTCTAGTGGAGTCACCTCTGTTGATGTCCCTTCCGAATGTCCAACCTTTTCCAAAACTTGTAGATATGACAAACACATCAGTGGTATCTACTACGGTTCTATCTACCTCATCTTCCTCCACACCTCTGGCTTCGTCTATGGGGAGTTCACATCCCCCAATGGAGTAGAAGGTGGAGAGTGGTCCTTCTAGCAATAGAGGACATAAGAGGATCCCACCTTCTCCGAAAGGTGGTCCCACACTGAATTGTTCTATCGTAGTGATGGAACTAGTCTAGATTTCTCTTGATTTTGTCACCGCTCCCAAATCACTCAGTGAGCCTAGTGGTGAATCTAGGGTACAACCTTTTCCATCCATTGAGGTGAAACATGGCACTCCTGTAAACTGTATGTTTAACTCTTTGGATGAGGTTTCGGCCTTGTCGGTGATATTTACAAAGTTTCTAACCTTATCTCCATAGGAGCTTGGTGGAGAGGACCTTACGAGGCCCTCTTGCTTAGTCGTTGTTGCGAGAGGGTCGAACGCTCCTCCTCTTAACATTCCACCACTACATGCTCATCCTCCTTCCCCCTATGATGATATAGAGTGGGAATCAGATGACCTCTTGGTCAATCAGTGTTAGAGGGATGCCTCTTCTTTAACCTTTAGATTAGATATGTGTGTGTGTTGTGATGTGTTCCCCCGTGATCGTTCTATGTGTGCTTGGATGACCCTCATCACGCTTACTGGTGCTTGGATACAGGCATGGATTTTTTTTTGTAAACCTTCCTCTATTTTGTATCATCATTCTTCCATGTTTGTGACTTGACTTTTGATAAATTAGGGACAATGCAAAGTGTTGGGGGCATTTAGGCTCCCCTTCCATGTTGACCCAATTTTTTAATTTTATTTTGTCTTCTTGTGCATTCTTCACATGGTCTGATATAGTAGGGGGTTGATGATAGTTCATTTTATATATTATTACTATATATATATATATGAGCAGTTATGACCCCGAAATATTAGGCTACCCTTGTGCCCTTTACTCGTGTTTACTTTTCTCTTTCACTTTTCTTTTATCTTTCTCTCTTCTTTGCTTGAGTTGTTCCTCTCATATGTGACAACACCACTTCAACATTTTGATTAAATTCAAAAAATTCATTTGTTGCCAAAGAATCTTTTCTTGAAAATATTCACAAACTTCCTTTCAAGAATTACATTCTCGACTTGAAACCCTAATGAAACGTGTTTCCTTCATCATGGGTTAATAAAGAGAGAATTGGAGAACCTTCCTCCGAAGCGGGAAAAACTTTGATCTTCCCCTTGTGTGTGGGCATATTCTTCCTTTTGAATTCCTTGATGAAGTGAACATCTTTCAAAAGGATTCCTTGATGATGAATTGATTCGAGAAAGAAACATCTCATTTGTCCTTTCGAATAGTGTGTCCCTTGAGTGGACCCCTTCTTCACATTGGGTTCTTGAAGGACCCCTTTGAAAGCTTTCCAATCTATTGATGGTTTGTGTGTTTGTCCACTTATTTTCCTATGTGGCTGCTTTTTGACATGTTTTATCTACAGGTAAACATGTCATTTTTCAGGTGCGCTTGTGAAGCCACTTTTTGACTTTGCGGAGTCCACCTTCCTTTGGTTTCCTCCATGTGAGAGATCTTGGGGGATACCTCCCTGAAGGTCCATGGGAATGTAGGGCATTTCTTCTGAGCTTCCTCCATGTGAGAGATCTTGGAGGTGGCTCCCCTGCAGGTTTGAGGGTCTATAGGGTTCTTTCTTTGGGTTTCTTTCATGTGAGAGATCTTCGAGGACACCTTCCCTATAGGTCTGTAGGTCTGTGGGGGGCTTTCTCGGCTTCCTCCAGGTGAGAGATCCTGGGGGACACTTCCTTGTAGGTTTGCGGGTCTATAAGGCACTTTTATGGGTTTCCTTCATGTGAGAGATTTTGGAGGACACCTTCTTTGCAGGTTTGTGGGCCTGTGAGACACTTCTTTCTTAGGGATTCCTTCATGTGAGAGATCTTGGGGGTTTCCTCCTTGCAGGTCTGTAGGCTTGTAAGATGATTTCATTCCATAGCTTCATAGCTCTGTGGGGCTATGAAGTCATTTTCTTACCCTGCGCTCTTGAGTTCGCTAGATCATAGTCTACTTCCTCTATGGTTCAGGTATACATTTCTAACTCTACTAATTATTCTATATACTTTACCGAAGCACTCACCAGTATTCATTCTCACTAAAGGGGGAAAAATGTATAAGGGCGAATTTGCACCCCTTATGAAAATTCTCCTTTTACTCTTCCTCACTTTAGAAAACCAAATTTGAAGGCCAAATTCCACGTAATCCCGCTGCCTTCATTCCACTTGGAAACCATTTTGTGTGGGGTGATCCCACAATAGTGGTTTACAATTTTTGGCCAAACTAGACAATGAACTATTTTTTTTAACTAAATCTTCACTTTCAGGCACCTATAGCGGCTAAACCGTGAGGAATTTGAAGATGATGCAAACTAGAGTTTCATGACATTTTGTCTGTAGATTCTAAATATATTTTTTTCAATTTTTTTTGAATTAGATTGCACTTCTTTTTCCATCTCCCTCGAAAACTAGTTTTTTTCATAAAACAACATTTTTAAAAAGTGATGCTCACCGTATAACACATTTTTTTTCCATGAAGGATAAAATTCTAATTCTTTTGAATTAAGATTTTTAATTCTAATATCTAGTGCTTCCACTTGATTAGATTGTTTTTTATTTAATTTTTTTTCTTTGATCAAGTTTCGAAGTCAAACTAATTATAATTCAGACATAGCACAACCATATAATGAGTAACTTTTTCTGTATGTATTGAAATTCAATTTTTTTTTGTTGGATCAAGGACTTCAATATATGGTGCACTCATATTTTTCAATTTTTTTTTTATAATGTTCTATTTTTCCACATGTACAGAACAAAGAGCTTGATTTTTGATGAAAAACCTACATTCACAAGAAATAAAAAATAAATATAATAATCAAATTTAATTTAATTTAAATTATACATTTTTGGAAGATTATAATAAGGACTATATACTTACAAAAAATAAATTTTAAATGAATTCATTTGATCCCCCAAAAGGTAAATCAAAAGTGGTTTTTTATTAACATTTTGATAGGTGTAAAGGAGACTCCGTTATAGGTATGGTTTAAAACTAGAGGGGTTTTATCCAGGTGGGATTGGTCTAAGGTGGTCTGATCAAACCCTCTTCAATTAAAATCATTTAAATTGAAATTTTCAAGGCTTAAATCATTATATTTTCTAAAAATATGCGATTTCAGCAAAAATTAGGATCTCCCAAAAAGTATAAACCACTATTGTGGCAACAACTTGTGTCAATAAAGGAATAATTGTTAGGGACGTCTGTGCAATGCATAAACCTCCGCACAAAAAACTTACATCCCTAGCATATTGCTACATCTAGAGCCTACAGAGGTGTTATACTTCCCATCGGTGGTCGATTTGTAACACCCTCTTCGACTAACCGACTCAAATATGGTTGTTTTCCTCATTCTCTCCTTCAAATTCACTCTTCATGCATTTCAACTTCTTCACAAGTCCAAGCAATCTTCTAAGAATTTAGTTCATCTCTCAAAGCCATTCTCTAAGCATTTTACACAGATTTTCTTGTATCCATCACACTCAAGCAACTCTTTGCACTCCATAGCAGCAACAACAACACTCTGTCAACTACATAGAGAAAGTGTGGAACAAACACCATTACAGTAGAGGCTTGAGTCTTCTCATTTTCTCCTCCATTAGATAGTGAGCTCTTGGTGGAGGTGGTAATCTTTCTACTCCTCTCCTCTATGATTTGGTTGGGTAGTACCTTATTGTTTTGTAGTGCTTTTGTGTTCTTTACTTCATTTCCTTCTTTATCATATATTTCTCCATTGTTGCAAACTTGGCTATCCGTGGAGGTGGAAACACCAAAACAGGGGTTTGATCTAGGTAGGCCCCTATATAGCCCCAACAAAATTCCCTCTTTCTTATGTGTAGGTGGACGTACATTTGAAGCTAGCTGGTGAATAGGATCTTTTGTGAGATCATTCTTGTCACCCTAGCTTTAATCTACTTGTTTTATCACATTTGTTTATATATGTCTTACTTCATAATGTTATTTTTCTCCCCTAAAAAACCATTAGCTAGTTCGTTAGTCTATTTTCTAGTGGTTAACCTTGCCTTTTTATTCCTCTAGTCGTATGGACACCAGTGCACCAGAGAGACACCATCGCGCCACACTATCATCCTAGAACCACACTTTCATCCTCTGGTAGAGAGCTACCTGAGGCACAGTGTTGAACCCAAAAATAGGCTTGCCTAGCCCCATTCCAAGTTTCAGGTCTGCAGAGTGGTTGAAGGACCTCATAGTCCTCAGCATTCTCATCCCTCATTTCAAAATACCCCTTTTAGCTAAGGTAGGTTAGGGAAGCCTTTCGCTCTTGGCTCTCCATGACTTGGGGCCTTGAACATGGTTGGTCCCCCTCTCTTACAATGCTAAAGGATTGAAGATGGACTTTGAAAAGGTTAAAGTAATTGTTGAGTGGCCTACACTGGTAAAAATTGGAGAGGTAAGATCATTTCATGGATTGGCTAGTTTCTATCAAAAGTTTATCAAAATATTTAGTAGCATTTGCACACCTATGAAAAAGGAAGTGAGAGGAGATAGGAAATATTTTAAGTGGACATCTAGAGCACAAAGAATTTTTGACTTGCTGAAGTAAGAGGTGGCAGAACAACCAGTGTTAGCATTACCTAATTTTGATAAACTATTTCAAGTTGATTGTGATGCTAGTGGAAATGCAATAGGAGCAATATTGAGTCAAGAAGGGAGACCAAAAAATTATTTCAGTGAGAAGTTGAATGATGCTAGAAGAAGATATTCAGTTTATGATCGAGAATTATATTCCATCATTCAAGCCTTGAAAAAGTGGAGACATTATTTTTTCCTAAGGATTTTGTGGTGTATCCTGGAACATCCTTCTGTTGTGCTCCTTCGATCACTCCCAAACTATGATGGATGGTGCCACCAACCATATGCTATGGAACAAATCCTTTCTTCAAATAGTAGGCCACATCAAAGGAAGAGTTCTGATTTCTTGTAGTAATGGTACTTAACATCCAAGTCTTCTCATCATACACTTCTAAAAGTATTCAACATAATCACATCTAAGCAAAAAATGATTCACATATTCTCCCTCCTAACATAAAACACACCAGTTGGGAATTTATATCCCAATCTTAATTAGCCTATCCCTTATTAGGATTCTCTTTTTAATAACCATCCAAGAAAACACTCCCACCTTAGGGAGGTAAGATCAATGCCAAAAGAGGTGGTTTGGTCAATTTTCTTTTCTTATGGAATTTTCCTTGATCTTATATCCCAACTTTACACTATATTACCCTAGCTTTACTGCACACCACCTCACCTTGTCTTCTTCCTCCATGATAATAATTTTCCTTCCATTGAGAATTTTTTGTAGTGCTAACTTTTGATCCTCTAGTGCATCAATATCTTGTAGAGAGTTCTATCTCCATTGTTCTACCCCATTTAGCCAAAACCGCTCCACATAGTCCCTAACTTTCATGCCCCACTCTCCACTTAATTTTATTATAAGTTCATCCAATGACCTATTTCGAGCCAATGCTTCATGCTCGTCCCAAGAGTCACTCCAGAATAAAGCCTTGTGTCCATCTTTGACATTCCATGTCACATGTTTGATGATGATGTCCCCAAATTCCAAAATAAAGTTCTAGATTGCTAAACCAATTGGTGGGTCTATTGTGGTGAAGTTCCATGTTGGTTCATTTGTATCCATATATTTTCTTTGTAAAATATTCACCCACTTCTGATCTCTCTTTTTGTACATGTTTCGTACCATCTTTTCCCCCATTGCCAAGTTCATCACTAACATTTATTTGAGTCCCACCCCACTAGCCTCCTTCAAACTACATATCTTGCTCTATGATATTAGTCATAATTTATGACCTTCTGCCACCCCACTCCAAAAAATCTACACATAATCTAATATATCCCCTCCTCAAATTTATTTGGAAACTTCAAACATGTCATAGAATAAATTTGTATTGCTTATATGACTGTCTTTAGCATTAGGATTCTTCCTATGGATGAAAACCATTTCTCTTTCCATGTCTCCATCCTTTTCCTACAATTGTTCACCATTGATGAACCCATAGACCTTTCATGTAATTCCTACAAATAACATAATCCCCAAAAATTTCCCTGAAAGTTTGGAAATCTTCAGGTCTAAAATTTTTGCCACATCCCTTTAGATACTTGAATGGATGTTGAAGACAAAAACTTATGACTTTTTCCAATTCACTCTTTTCCACGAAGCTTTGCAGTAACCATCTAGGACTCTTTTAATCACTCTAGCCTCACTCCTGAATGCCTTCCCAAATAACATTGTATCATCAACAAACTATTGATGGGTGTTTTCCTCAACACCAAGTGTGGCTTTAATTCCTTCCCAATGGCCAACCCTTTTCTCTGCCTTGATTTTCCTCCATAGAACCTCTATCATAATGATGAAAAGAACTAGAGAAATGGCTTCCCCCTATTTCAAACTTCTCTTAGCTGGGAAGAAGCCTTGGGGAAATCCATTAACCGAGACTGGAAACTTTGGGAAATCAATACATTCTTTGATCCATTGTATCCAACTTGTGCTAAAGACAAATTTCTCCAAAACCTCAAAAATAAATTATTTGTCTACCTGATCATAGGATTTTTTAATGTCTAGCTTGATGACCATGCTCCTTGATTTTTTTCTTTCTAACCATGTGAATGGTTTCATGAGCAACCAATATCCCCTCCAAAAATAGATCTCCTTAGAAAAAAAACCACTCTACTTCTCTGAGATTATGACTCCCAGGATGGATATAAGTATATTTTCCATTAGTTTTGTAATAATCTTGTATACCATATTGCATAATGAAACTGGATGATAATCACTCTTGAATTTGGCCATGTTTCTATAATGGCATGAATTTGCACCCCCTTGCAAATTCCCTGTTAATGCTACCTCCTACCTTAGAGAATTAAACCTCATAATGCAATTCGTATTTCCGCCACCTTCTCCTATCCACTTACCACTTGTTTTACGTGTTGGTGGGGGATATTTTATCAAGGATGCTTGCATGATGTGCTACCATCCTGATAGGATTCCCACCTTTGGAATCCATAGAGGCATTGCACTCCATTAGATGTGAAATGTAACACCTCCTACCCTTCAAACTGAATTTGAATGCTCTTTTCCCCCATTTTCACCTTTCAAAAGCCTATCTCATTCATTATTTCATGCTTCTTGATCATCTAGACACTTTGGAGAACTTTCCTCACACTTCTCATACACTTTCAGCTCCTTCAAGCTCCACAACCTCCATTGAAGCTCCAAGTTGATACTCTTTTTCTTTACTCTCTTCGTTGTTGCAACAACATTGGCTTTTTAAATCTTGTGAGCTTGCTGCTTCTCCCATTTTCCTTGAGTGAACGTGGTTGAAGGTGATATAAATCCATATTCATTTTACTTTTCATTATCATTTTAACATTGTAGCATATCAAGTTGTTCAACGTATTGCTTGGTATTTCTATTCCAATATCTTTCTTTATCATATTTCTTCTATCATTACTATCTTGGCTATTTGTGGAGGTGGAAACACCAAAGCCGGGGATTGACTATGACAATCCTCTAAACATAGTACCAAAATTTTTTTGTCTTCTGTGTGCAAGTTCTCCTTGAGGTGACGATATTGAAGATACCAACTCATGGGGGTATGTGCAAGATCATCATGGAAAAAATAGGCCCTTAAGTGGCAAAAAATTCAGAAAAATCAGAGTTAGGAAAATCGACGTAAAAATTTGAATAAGTTATCTATATTATTTCAAAAATATGTAAGAAGAGAATATGTAGCAAATTGAATGTAGTTTCTAAACTACTAGGTTTTTTTAAAAGTCTATTTGGTGAAAGTTTGAAATTTCAATGCAGAGTACTTAAATTTCAAGGAAAAATTAAGAAGTAGGTGTCCGACACCCTAACCACAATAAAATGATATAATTTTTTATAAGCTTTTAGATATAAGTAGAGGACTCATGTCTTGATGTGATGCGTATTGTTTTGTAATTTTTTCTAGGTAAATAATTAATTATATATTTTTTATTACAACTTTTAAAAAATATAAAAACTCGCATGTCTCACCACGTTAACTTGGTCAAAACTTCATGAATTTTTTTTTTTTTTTAATCCTATAGTATGTGAAGCATAAAATCTGACACATGTTTCAGATTCAAAAAATGTTATACCATTTGAAAGCTATAGATGTTTTTCAATCAACCTATCAATCAGGACTTTAGTCATAATTCAAATAAAAAATGAATAATAGTTATTTATTAAATTCAAAGTAAAGCATAATTTATATTGGTGGAAAGCTGAGAATCTCCTTTAAAAACCCTTTACATTTCATCAATTTTGGGTAAACAAAAAGTCATCAGACACATACCCTACATGTATACCCATCATATCGCCACTTTTTGGCCCATCGTGCTCCTACACATACCCATGGATAGGAAGGTGCGCTTTCCTCACCCTTATTTTTCATTTCATAATTAGACTTAGTCTTAGTGTTCTACTTGATACTCTATTATTTTTCTATTATTTATTTCTATAATTGCATCAAACTGCATCTGTTAGGTCATTAGTAAGTTTTCCTTGGTTTTTTATTGTACTTTATGCTTTTTGTCTGTATGGATGCCAGCACCCCACCAAGATGCTAGCATACCATGCTATCATCTATGTCCCACAATTTAGTCCTCTAGTAATTAGCTATCTAAGTCATAGTCTAGACTCTAGAAACTTTCTCACTTGACTTCCTAAAATATTCAAGCTTGTATAAGGACAACAACAACCTAGTTGCTCTTCCTTTCAGCCTTTAAACTCTAAGATCTCTCAAAAAAATTATGTTAGGTTCAGGTAGATCAAGGCAGCCTATTGTTCTAGGCCCTCCTGTGACCTAGGGTCTTGAGCAGTTGGTGCCCCTCTACATTTTGGTGAATCTAGTGTGAAATATTTTTGTTTTGTTTTGTAGTGTTAAAGGAATATTCTCTCATGTTCTAGTTGTGTTGTGGGTGTTTATGTTGTAGGACACATAGCCTTGTAACCCAAACTACAACCCCTAGCGGCGTAGTTAGAAGAGTCCCTAAATGTTTTGAAGAAAAATCTAGAATATGTCACTATCTGATTGTAAAATCCTTTGGCGTCTCCTGATAAATTCCTTTTCAACATATGTAGAAGATGGATTATTTTGTGCATATTCCCATCCCATCTATGCAACCTACAAATGGGTCTCCTAATATAACATTTACATCGTAGGACTTGCCTATAAATGTGTGATCCAGGTGGATACTTTTTGTAAAAATTTGAAGTGTTCCATATGCTCCAAAATTCATCTTCATGTCAAAGTGCTTGGAAAAATGAACCCAATGCAACTTGAACGGAGTCAAAAGGAGCTCGTACGCACAAGATATGCTTAGTGAAAGATGGGTCAAACAGGCTCCCAGCCCGACCAGTTAGAAAGGAAAAAAATAATCATTTTGGAATTGGTTGGAAACAATGAAAAAATGAAGAGCTCATCATCATGATCCCAACGTTGCTCGTTTCACTTGAATCAAAGCTTGTACATTGAAGATATGTCCAATCAAAGTTTGTAGGTAACAAGGTTGACCAAGCCATATGGATGTTGACATCAACATGACATCAACAAACGATATGACGTCATGGCACTATTAGGAATGGACATGTGGAAAACTCACATGGTGAATTTTGGTGGTATGGCATGAGGTGGATGAATTATCTTGTGACACATGTTATTGACATGTCTGGCCTTGACAAACCATCAGGTGCCACATGGCCCAATCACAAGGTTCCACATTACACCCCTCTCTCTCTCTCCTATGATGGTTGGAATGGTGAAACTATTTGTTTACACAAAAAGAGGCTATGGTGGAGGTCAATCCCCCCACCTCTATCCTTCTAACAACCCACCTTGCCACTACCCCACGTGATTTTCACTTTACCTATATTAGGCATCGACTCCTTTTGGCATGGAATAGTTTTAATTTGTGTTTAAAATTAGAAGGGGAGGGGGTCGATCCACCAACCTCCCTGCCCCCAAAAACTTCACAACCATTACACCATTGACACTGTTGAGAATACATTGGGCCCGGGTATGTTTTAAAGAAGATTGTAAATCTGAATCTTCCTAATTTTAAAAGATTAACCCCTATAATTAAAAAATCATTCTTCTAAAAATTAACGAGATTAAAATCCAATCTTTTAAAGCCTGAGAATATGAAATTTAAAGGGGCTTAAATGTATTTAAAATATTATTTAAAAGCTATTAAGGGAATTATGTGAGATCAGTATGGTAATTAGGGGGGACTATGAAGATTTTTACTTGTAAAAGGGAGATAGGGTTGATTTTGTAAATCATATGGTTATTAACCATATTGGGAAAATTTTATGTATAAAAGGGAGGGGTATAGGCTTGTGGGAGGTAAGTTGTGATTATGGAGAGAATTATCCTGAAGAATTGAGTGTTCATTTATGTGCAACAGAGGAGTGTCATGCCGCTATGCTAGAAGGAGATGAACTTTGTATCTCACAAGAGACTCGACACTTTGTTAGTTGAAGCCTTGTAACCCATTTTGGAGCATAATCAAGGATCGGTTACTCTGTTGGAGAGGGACCCATAGATGTAGCCATATTGGTGAACTCTTTTATCAACTTATTTTTTCCTTCTCTCTTCTATCTCTCTTTTATTTTGTTCATCACTTTATTATTATTATGTTCATTTAAGCATTCCAATTACATTATTACATTTTAAGACTTTAAAATTAAGCATTGTAAATGTTAAGAAAAAACATACAATTGTCATAGATCCTAACACAGATCAATTTGGTATCAGAACTTTGTTTGACTAGTATTGCAAAAGTCAATGCTAACGTGATCAAGGAGCTGGAAAGATGAAGGCACACTTGCAGAATACAAACCTGAGATTGGTAAACGAAGAAATTTTCCAAATATGGAAGAAACAAAAGCTGGAAAAAGTACTGAGATTGATGAGAAGAGTTTTCAACGAGCCTTTCTTGATATGGAGGCTATGGTGGAAGAGCTCTATCAGGAAACGTAAGAATGGAAGAAGCATGAAAAAGGAGGAACATCAAAGCCATAAAAGCATGAGGGTGATGAAGAGCCTCCAAAAATGCCTCCAACTCCATCTTCTCCTTCTTCTCCATATTCTCCTTCTTCTTCTACAAGTTCTATTTCTTTTGATAATCCTTTCAAGGGTGCACATAAACCTAGAATTAAATTGGATGTAAAATTTGATCTACCTAAGTATTGTGGGGAATTAAATGTTGATAAATTAGATGATTGGGTTCAACAAGTAGAAGTGTACTGTACAGTTCAAGGTCTCTTAGATGATGCTTCTAGGATCTAGTTAGCTACTCTTCAGTTGGGAGGAATAGCTCTCAACTAGTGGGAGAGTAGAACTCAGGAAAAAAATTCACAACATGGTAGATTCAATTTAACATGGGCATAATTTGTTAATGCTCTTAAGAAGCAATTTTATCCCCTAGGCCATATGCAATAGTTAATGATGAACTGGAAAATTTTTAAGCAAGGGAAAAGAAAAATAGTCCAATAGTACACCCATGAATTTAGGAAAAGGGCTATTGCATTGAATGTCCCACTGTACACCCATGACAAATTGCTTAAGTATATAGGTGGTCTTCACTCTTATCTAAGACATCCCATTTTGGTTTTGAATCCTAGTAATCTGGATGAAGTATGTGTACAAGCCCCACACTTAGAGTCAAGAGGTAAGAGTACTTTCATTGATAAGTCTGACAAGAAGCCATCTAAGCCTAAAGGTAAATCCAAAGACAAAGGAAAGGGGAAAAAGATAGCTACAGTTAAGGATGGTGATAAGCCTACATGATCCCATTGCAAGAAAGAGGGGCATGATGATTCAAAGTGTTGGAAGCTACGTCCAGAACTAAGGCTGAAGAAATACAGAGGAAACAAAGGGAAATAGAAGACTATTGTTGTAGTACAACAAGATCTTGGATCTAATTCTAGGAATGAAACAAATATTGCTGCTATTGGGATCCAAGGTAAAGGAAAAGGTATATCTCTCTCTTCTGATACAAGTTTTTCAAATGCAAGTGCCAATGCAAGTAAAGAATCTTCTCCACCTATGATTGATAAGCAAAGAAATGAGTTATTTCACATTCGGGTTGTAACAAAGCATACTAAGGTTGATACTTTATTTGATACAGGATCTCAAGTAAATCTGATATCTAAAGAAGTTAAGAAGATTAACTTGAGTACAAAACCTTATCCAAAACTGTACCCACTTGGATGGGTTTGGAATGATGCACAGTTACAAGTAGCAAAGCAATGTAAGCTAAGATTTGCTATCACTGCAAAATTTATAGATGAGGTAGAAGTTGATGTAGTCCCTTTAGATATTTGTGGTCTTGTATTGGGGAGTCCCTATCTGTATGACTGGAAAGAAATGTTTTGTAGGGGGAGAATAAGTATCATCTTTTTTAAGGATGGTATATAATACATTGTACGTGCACATAATATAAAGATTAATCTAACACTGGTAAATACTGGTCAAATGAAAAGGTTAATCAATGCAAGAAATTTGTATTAATGATTGTAAAAGATAAAGAGGATGAAAAATTTGAGGCATTCAAGGGGTGTGATCTAGAGTGTAAAGATGAATTGTTCAAAGTAGTTTCTGCCTATGATGACTTATTTTAGGATTCAAAGGGATTGCCACCAAAGAGAGAGATACATCATGAAATTTAGTTATAGCAAGATGTGCCTCTTCCAAACATTTTCATGTACCATTTATCAGTTTTGCAAAATGAAGAAATCAAAAAGAAGGTTTAGGAGTTAGTTGAGAAAGGAGTTATTCATCCCAGTACATCTCTTTATGGTTCTCCAATTGTGTTGGTTCCAAAGAAGGACAAGTCTTGGAGAATGTGCATTGACTATAGAGCCTTGAACAAGATAATGGTAAAGAACAGGTATCCTCTTCCCCGAATAGATGATTTACTTGATCAATTGAAACATGCGGTTTATTTCATTAGGTTAGAATTGCATAGTGGATATCATTAGATAAGAATTGCAAAAAATGACATTTTGAAAATTGCATTTAGGACAAAATAGGGACTATTCAAGTGGTTGGCCATTCCCTTTGGGCTTTGTAATGCACCAACTACCTTTATGAGAGTCATGAATTATGTCTTTTGTCCTTTTATTGATGAGTTTTTCATAGTCTATTTAGATGATATTCTTGTATTCAATCAAACTTGGGAAGATCATATAATTCATGTAAAGAAAGTTTTTTATGTATTGAGAAAAGAACTATTTTTGTAAAGATGTCGAAATGTGAATTCGCTAAGACATCATTAGTGTACATAGGCTATATTGTACATGAAGTTCTCAATTGAAAGTAGACCCTACGAAGGGTGAAGTTATTGTAAAATGGCCTAAGCCAAGTATAGTCATAGAAGTAAGAGGTTTCCTAGGTGCAGTTTAGTACTGGAGGAAGTTCATCACTTACTTCTCCTACATTGCATCACCATTGCACGCATTAACTAGTACAAAGACAAATTTCCAATGGGGAGAACCGTAGAATAAGGCCTTAGACATTTTGAAGGAAAATTTGAGCACCACACTAGTTCTGGCTTTGTTCGATTTACAACAACCATTCAAGATCAAGATAGATGCAAGTGGGTTTGCCATGGGAGCAGTACTTATGAAAGGAGGTAAACCAATATACTATCACTTTGAAACCTTTATTGCTATAGTAACTATCCTACTTATGATAAGGAACTGTATGCATTACTTAAGAGTGTTAAAAAATGGAAACGCTACTTAATGGGTAAAGAAATAGTAATCCACACTGATCACTAGCCACTTCAGTACTTGCACTCACAATCCAAATTGCAACAAAGTAGGCACTTTAGGTGGATGGGTTTTCTTCAATAGTTTCATTTGGTTATTAAGTATAAAAAAGGTGCCCATAATAAAGTAGCAGATATGTTTTCTAGGGCTCCTGTCATGAATGCTATGATTATCATTCAAGGTAGTTCTATGGTCCATGAAAGTTTTTAGAAACAATATGCTAATGAAAAAGAATTTAAGGATATTTATTCAGCTCTAATTGCATGCAGACATGTAGAAGAGAAAGATTACTATGTGCAGGATAAATTGTTATATCACTTGGGAAAGTTATGTATTCAAAAATATGAACAGGCATAGGTAATCAAAGAAGCACACATGTCATTGATTTCTAGACACTTTGGAGTACACAAAAAAATGGCACAACTATAGAAATATTGCTACTCTCCTTGTATGCAAGAAATTGTATCAAAATACATTAGAGGATGTGTAATGTGTGCAACAAGTAAGCCTAGCAATAGGAAATTAGGGTTGTACACTCCTCTACCTATACCATCCTATCCATGGGAGAGCATTTTTATGGAATTTATAGGGGGACTACCCATACATCTAGGAAGGGACATGATTATCTATTTGAGGTAGTTGATGGGTTCAACAGGTTACGTTTTCCACACTATTGGTTTTCCTTACAAGTGGTATTAGAGCCTAGCTAGTTGTGTTATCCTTGTGAGTAGGGCTGGTTTTTTGTGATAATCCTATTTTTAGTGAGAGTCTTGCAAAAGCATTGTTTGAGATGGCTAGTACATCAGGAAGAGTAGAAATTGAAAAGTTCAATGGTGGAAATTTTGAGTTGTGGAAACTCAAAATGGAAGACTTGTTAGTGGATAGAGAGATTTGAATTGTTGTGTCTGGAACTATGCCACAAAGTATGAAACAAGAAGATTGGGATCTCACAAAAAAGAAGCTATAGGGTTGATAAGACTTTGTCTGGCCGATTTTGTACTCCTGAACGTCCATGAGGAGAAGACTGCAACTTCTTTATGGAGGAAGCTTGGTGACATTTATTAGGGAAAGTCTCTGGTAAATAAGTTATTCCTAAGGAAGAAGTTGTACACCTTAAAGATGGAAGAAAGTGCATCTATAGCAAACCATCTTAATTCATTTAATATGATCATTGCTCAGTTGGTGTCTGTGGGTGTGAAAATAGAGGAGGAGGATCACTGCATGCTTTAGTTATGTTCCCTACCTGACACTTGGGACCATCTAGTAATGGCTATTGGAACTACAACAACTACTTTCAAGATGGAAGACATGGTTGCCTCACTGTTTTCAGAAGAAATTTGGAGGAAGTCTTCTGAGATGGCCAAGGAGGATCTTGTTGTTTGGGGTAGATCAAAGGAGAGAGGCAAGAAGAAAGACAAGAAGTCTAAATCCAAATCTGAAGGGAGATCAAAGTCTCCTAGTAAAAAGAACAAGGTGAAATGTTGGAATTGTGGGTAGACTGATCATATCCGAAAGGATTGTAAGGAGGAGAAAAAGAAGAAGAATAACTCCTTTGATAGTGACTCTTCTTAGAGTGATGCAGATGCCTTCATTGCAGCCTTGGCATCTCAGGCATCAGATGATGTCTGACTGATTGAATCGAGTGCATCTTTTCACATGACATCTCATAGAGATTGGTTCACTAAGTATGGAAAGTATAATGGTGGAAAGGTGTACCTAGCAAGTGACTCATCTCTAGAAATTGTTGGTCGTGGAAGAGTCAAAATCCAATTCCCTGATGGAAGAATCAAAGGGATTGATGGCATACTACACATACTAGGTTTGGCTTGTAACCTACTCTCTATCAGTAAGTTGAATGATGTTGGTGTGCATGCATCGTTCTTGAGTGGAGGTTGTAAGATGACTAGAGGCGCAATGGTGCTAGCTAAGGGTGCACACATAAGCACTTTGTACAAGTTGGATGCACATCTTGTTCAATGTAATAACATCTCTGTAAAGTCAAGCAAAGTTGCTCATGTAGAGAAGGAGAATGAAGCTCATCTGGGTGAAAATTCCAGTGGAGAAGACCATGTTGTGGCATCATAGACTCAGTCAAATTGGCGAGAAAGGCTTAAAATCCTTGAAAAATAAAAATCTTGTTGAAGGGCTTGTTGTTTGTAACCTTGAGTTTGATTTATGCGAACATTGTATCTATGGAAAGCATCATGTTTCATTTTATTTGAGTCCTCATAAATCTTCTGGTGTACTGGATTATGTTCATTCTGATGTATTTGGTCTAGTGAATGTTTCTTCGTTATCGATGTCTAGATATTATGTTTCTTTTATTGATGATTATTTGAGAAGGGAATTTGTGTACTTTCTGAAGAGTAAGTCAGAAGTGTTCAGTCAATTTAAAGAGTTTAAAAACTTGGTAGAGAATCAGACTGGAAGGAAAATTAAAATCTTGAGGATGGATAATGGTAGTGAGTTTTGTTCTGTAGATTTTGAAAGGTACTGCAAAGACCATGGGATTAAAAGTCATACAACCATGCCTTATACTCCATAATAGAATGGATTTTCTAAAAGGTTTAACAAGACATTGATGGAAAGAGTGAGAAGTATGTTGAGCGGTGATGGCCTAGAGCAAAATTTTTGGGTTGAGGTTGTGGCTACAACATGTTACTTGGTAAATCATTCACCTTGTTTGGCTCTTGTTGAAAAAATACCTTTGGAAGCATGGTCTGGTAAAAATCCCTCTCTGAGACATATTCATGTCTTTGACTGTGAGGCATATGCATATGTGTCGAATGAGAAAAGACCAAAGTTGGAGAACAAGGTTGTCAAATGTATCTTCATTGGCTATGGCGTTGGTGTGAAAGGATACAAGCTTTGGATTCCTATTACTAAGAAGGTTTTGTACAACAAGAGTGTAATATTTCATGAGTTGAAGCCTCCAATAGTTGGTCCATAGTTAGAGACAAATAAAAAGGAAAAGAAGAATGATGTAGTTGAAATTCCTCAAACTCCAGATAAGGAGGAACTACATGGTGTACCTAAAACTAAGGAGAGTTCGAGCAACTCTGAGAGTTTTGAAGAAGAAGAACCACAACCTCAACCTGTAAGGAGGTCTACACGTGAAAAGTGTCAACCTGATAGGTACAAATTTTCTATGTTGGATTCAAACTATGCCTATGCTTTGATTACTAGCACTTATGAGCCTAGGACTGTGAAAGAGGAAATTAATATGTTTGATTCAAATTCCTAGTTGGAAGCCATGAATGAAGAAATTGAATCATTGAAGAAGAATAAAACCTGGGATTTGGTACCTTTTCCTGAAGGGAAAAAGCCTGTTGGCTGTAAATGGGAATTTAAGAAGAAGACTGGTCTGGATGGTAGTGTTGAAAAGTATAAAGATCAGTTGGTCGTGAAAGGGTATTCCCAGGTGGAGGGAATTGATTATGGAGAATTTTTTTCTCCTATAGCTAAGCTGACATTTATCAAATTTCTTTGGTCATTTGTAGCCACGTATGACTTAGAGATTGAGTAGATGGGTGTGAAGACAATGTTTCTTCATGGAGAGCTGGGAGAAGAAATTTATATGTCCCAGTCTGAGCACTTCATTGAAAAAGGTAAAGAAAGCCTAGTTTGCAAGTTAAAGAAATCTCAGTATGGTTTGAAGTAATCACCTAGAATGTGGTACCAAAAGTTTGAAACCTTTGTGTTGTCATTGGGATTTGTGAGATCAAAATTTGATCATTGTGTGTATTACAAAACTAAAAATGATCAAGTTCTTATTATTACCCTGTATGTGGATGATATGTTATTCATAGGGAATAGTAAGAATATGATTTTTGATCTTAAGTCTCAATTGTCTGCAAAGTTTGAAATGAAAGACCTTGGCGCAACAAGGTATATTCTGGGGATGGAAATAAAAAGGGATAGAGGAAGTAGAAAGCTTTGGCTCAACCAAAGTAAGTATATCACTACTATCCTAGAGATATTTGGAATGACTGATTGCAAGTAGCTAGTTGTTCCAGTGTTGCAAGGAATGAAGCTATCTATTGAAGACTGTCTAAAGTCTTTTGTCGAGATGGAGGACATGACCAGGGTACCGTATGCAAGTGCTATTGGTAGGTTAATGTACACAATGGTCTATACTAGACTAGACATTATCCAAGCAATGGGATTTCTTAATTGGTTTATGGCTAATATAGGAAGGCCACATTGGGATGCTGTGAAGAGGGTTTTCAGATATTTGAAGGGTACCTCAAAGTATGCTCTATGTTATCATAGCAACTTGATGAGATCACAAAGATCTCTTAGCATTCGTGGGTATGTGGATTCTGATTGGGAAGAGGACATTGATAGCAGAAGATCCACTAGTGGATACATATTCATGTTATTTAGTGGAGCATTGAGTTGGATGAGCAAGTGATAGGCTATAGTCACTATATCTACTACTGAGGTAGAGTATATGGTAGCAAAACATGCCTATAAAGAAGTTGTTTGGCTTAGTCGTTTATGCTCAGACATTGGGTTTAATGCAGGATAGATTATGATTTGTTATGATTGCTAGAGTGCTATTTATTTGGCAAAAAATCCCACTTTCCATGCTAGGATGAAGCACATCGATGTATAGTATCATTTCATTCATGATATGGTGGAGGATGGAAAGGTTAATTTGGAAAAGTGGATACTTTGGAGAATGTCACTGATGCATTGGAAAAGCTAGTGAGCACAAACAAGTTCAAGTGGTGTGCTAGTTCAATGGGCCTTGGGGCCTATGATCTTCTTTAAGTTTGAGTTTGGAGGAAGCCAGTAAGTCTTCGTCAAGTGAGAGTTTGTTGGAAAATGTGCCTCAACTTGTTGGATTGAACCTCTATTAAAGACTTGGTGGTTTTTCCCTTTGTTGGTCTTCTTTATCGACCTATTTTCCAAAACTTGAACCTTGAAACCTAAGTCACGGGGTTCTAGAAGTTTGAAACCGAGTGACTGTGTTAGTCACAACATCTTGGAGTTTCCTAACCTCCAACTGGGGGTTGTAAAGTTTGTCGTTTCTCCAACTGGGCAACAAGCCGACGGATGTGGGGACCACTTGGAATTTTGGGAGACTTGTTGAGAATATTGTGGATTCCAAGCTTTATTGTCTATAATTGCACAAGCGGTGAACATGTGTCATGGTGGGAACCACAAGGAATGACCGACAGTTTGGTGCAATAGTAAAATTCGATGGACGAGAGATGTGTCGACACATGACACAATTTCATTTGTTCATTTTTCATCACTGCTATAAATCAACAATCATTGGTTGAAAGCTTCTTTTTCTGGTTAGTGGTATACTTGCATTTAATGTAGGATCCAATTCAGGGGTTGACAGAGTACAAATATGGTAATGTTCTCTGTAACCGAATTTATTGCAAAGTGGCTAGATGCGTGCTGCATGGCAGTGTGTGTAACCCGAGATGAAGGATGCTTGTCGATGAAGGAACAAATTAAATGAAACCCTAATGGTTGTTGGTAGGTAGAGATTATTCATTGTATGTTGTATGAGCATTGAAACAATGGATTGGAGTGGAGTGTGAATTTTGTATGCTTATGAGCATTGTAATAGAGTGTGAGGTCGACCAAGAGGGATTGTGTTGCTGCTGTGAGTTAACGTTTGAGAACGAAGTCTATAACTCTGTATGTAATTTATTTACTTTAATACAAAGTGACTTTACTTGGTGTGGTGGGTTTTTCTCCTGTAAGGGTTTTCCCACGTATATCTGGTGTTATCTTTGTGTGTGATATTTCTTTTGTCTATCCTATTGTTCTATGAATGTGCATCTCAAATGTATATAACTTGTTAAACAAATGGTTTTTGCACTTCTCTCCTGAGGATTTTGCATTAGGAATATGTTTTCTGCACTAATGGTTTTCCGCACATAAAAAGTAGGTCACAACTAAGCTAACAACACACTTGTACTTTCAATTTGTATGGGTTCATTTTGGTCTTCCTACTTCTATTGTATCAGATCAAAATTCTCGATTCTTGGGGGAAGTTTGGTCAACATTATGGGAACTCATGGACACTAGACTGAAGAAAAGTACAACTTTCCATCCATAGACTAATGGAAAGATAGAGGTAGTGAGCATGATAGTCATACATCTTCTTAGATGTTACTACAATAAACATCCTAAGTTGTGGGATGAAAGTCTACAAGTTATGTGCAACATGCTTACAACCATGCAACACACTCTTCTACAAAAAGATTTCCTTTTGAGAATTGTTTTGGTTATCTTCCAAAAAGACCAGTAGACTTTTCTTTTGGGAAGGACAATGTTGAAGATGGATGCCATGATGTAGAGAAGGCTTTGAATTTCATCCAGAAATTCCGAGAAATTCATCAAGCAGTGGAAACACAGTTGGAGAAGAGCCAAGAAAAGTACAAAGCCAAACATGATAAGCATCACATCGATCATTATTTTCAGGTTGGAGACAAATATTAGTTACATATCAACAATGAAAGAATGCAAGGCGAAGGAAGGAAGCTCAAGTCAATAAGTTATGGTCTCTTTGAGATGCTAAAGAAGATCAATACCAATGCCTTCCGCCTAAATCTTCCTCCATACACGCACATCTACTCAGTTGTAAATGTAGAGAATCTAAAGTTGTATGAGCCTCCAATGATACTGGATGAAGACATAAATGTTCAGGTTCCATCAGTTGATGATCTTTCACCTAAGTATATGTTAGAGTTGTAAGAGGATGTCATCCTAGATAGGAATGTTAGGACTTCATGAAGAGGAGTTGTTGAGTACCTTAGAGTGGCATTAAAGGGGATGAATCCAAGCAAGGAAAAATGGATGGATATTGGTAAAGTAAGGGAACTTTACCCTCGCTTACTTTCTAAATAATCAAGCTTTCGAAGGTCCAAAATCTCTCCAGTGGGGAGGACTGATCCAAGTGGATACTTTTCATCAAAATTTGAAGTGTTCCATATGCTCCAAAAAATTTCTCCATGTCGAAGTGCTCAGAAAAACAAACACAACACAACTTGAAGTGAGTCAAAAGGAGCTTGTACGCTCAAGATATGCTCAGTAAAATAAGGTCAAATAGGGTCTAGAAGCCGGTCAGAAAGGAAAAAAATGATAATTTCATAATTGATCGAAAAAAACATCAAAACGAAGAGCTCATCACCACGATCCCAATGCCACTCTTTTCACCAAAATAAATGCTTGTACGTCAAAGATATGTCTAGTCAAAGTTTGCGAGTAACAAGGTTGACTAGGCCATACGAATGTTGACGTCAATAGACCGTACAATGACATGGAACTATTAGGGATGAAAACATGGTAGATTCATGAGGTAACACTTGGTGGTACAACATGAGGTGGATGAGTTATCTAGTGACATGTGTTGCTAACATGTCTGGTCTCGATGAACCATTGGGTGCCACGTGGCCCAATCACAGGGTACCACATGGCACCCCTTTCTCTCTCCAATGGTTGGAACAGTGAAATAGTTTTTTTACCAAAAATATTCTATGGTGGGGGTCAATCCCCCCACCTCTATCCTCCTAACAACTTTCCTTGTCATTGCGTCGTGTGATTCATGCTTTACCTATATTGGGCATCTATTCCCTTTGGCATAGAACAATTTTAATGTGTTTAAAATTAGAAGGGGTAGGGGTCGATCCACTGACCTCCCTACCCCCAAAATATTTCACAACCATTGCACCATCGATGGTGCCAAGAATACATTGGGCCTAGGTATATTTTAAAGAAGACTGTAAATCTGAATCTCCCTAATTTTAAAAGATTAACCCCTATAATTAAAAAATCATTCTCCTAAAACTTAATGAGATTAAAATTTAATCTTTTAAAGCCCGAGAATATGAAATTTAAAGGGACTTAAATGTATTTAAAATATTATTTAAATTCTATTAAGGGGATTATGTGAGATCAGTATTGTAATTAAGGGGGATTATGAAGATTTTTACTTGTAAAAGGGAGATAGGGTTGATTTTCTAAATCATATGGTTATTAACCATATGGGGAAAATTTTATGTATAAAAAGGGAGGTATAGGATTGTGGGAGGTAAGTGGTGATTATGGAGAGAATTATTCTAAAGAATCAAGTGTTCATTTTTGTGCAATAGAGGAGCGTCATGTCGCTACACTAGAAGGAGATAAAATTTATAGTAGCTCACAGGAGACTCGACACTTGTCAGTTGAAGCCTTGTAACCTATTTTGCAGCATAATCAAGGATCAGTCACTCTGTTGGAGAGGGACCTAGAGACATAGCTATATTCGAAAACTCCATTATCAACTTGTGTTTTTTCTTCTCTCTTTTATATCTCTTTTATTATGTTCATCACCTTATTATTTCTATGTTCATTTAAGCATTCCAATTACATTATTACGCTTTAAGACTTTCAAATTAATCATTGTAAATGCTAAGAAAACACATATAATTTTCATAGATCCTAACATAGATCAATGCAAATAGAGAACCCTATCCTCTATTCATTCTCGCTCGTATCAGCGAGAATATTGTGATTGGTGTTCTAGTTGATCCTACGTGTCCTGTTAATGTTATTATAGAGGAGATTATGATAATAAAATTTCTACATAAGAATGGGTACAATGAATTGAAGAACACAATACATATACATGATGGGCTTTCCATCCCTCCCATTGTTTCCATCACCCTTTCAGTCTTGGTAGGGCCCAGGACTATGAATGCCCTTTTTGACATCATCCTGAAGTCCGATTTGTTCAAAGTAAAGCTAGGCATCCCTTAGCTAGTTTCCATGAACATAGTCCCTTCGGTGATCCATAAATGTTTGAAATTCTCTCATGAGGGCATAGTGCACGTTGTGCACAACATCAGGTATAAACACCTGGTGTCAGTTCTAACCTATCCCTATTGGTTTGCTTCCTCCAAGAATGGACCTATTGTATCACACTTATGTTTAATACAAGAATGGGTGCATAGTGACAAAAGTGACCTATCCTTCCCCTTATGCTATTTTGATTAAGGATTCTATGAGCACGCAACAGGTTGCCTCTTCCTCCTCTCAAAAGGGGAAGGGGAAGTTTGCTCATGCTTAAGAGCCTTCCTCTTCTTTTGTTGTTCCATCGACTTCTGCCTCATGCCCTATTGTAACACATTCGGCTTCTACCTCCATGCTTCTCATGGGGAGTCTAATGGTGCTTGCTTGGTGGAAGGCCAAGCATCAGGTGTTCAAACTTCTTCTCTCACCCAAGGTGCCTTGACCCATTGTCTACAATAAGGGGAAGGGTCCTTGTTGAGTTTCCTCTACATCTCGGCCTTTGTGGCTTCCTACTATTCTTGCCCCTAGGGTAGCGAATGGGAAGAGGCCCATCGCTAAGGCACTTGAGTCTGCTTCTCCACTGGTTGTTGCCTATGTTCCTAAAACTCTTCCTCTTGTTTCTATCCAGGAGTCACTCCCTCTGTTGACAACAGTTGTGATGGACACTCCCATGGCAAAAAAAGGATTTTTCTACTCCTCCTCAAGTTGTAGCTTCTAGCTCTTAGAGGTAAAGAAACCACCTTTCCTATGAGTATAAGAATTGTAGGAAGGCTTTGGCTACTAAGAAGGTTGCCTTGCAAAAGGTGGAAGGGGAGTCGATAGCTCTTTTTTCGGTATCTACTGTTGTGCCCTCCTCTTCTGCCCTTCCTACTTTAGTTCCCTCACCTCGATCTTGATTCTAGCTCCCCCCGTGAGGGAAGATGACTCTCACCCTAAAAGGGTGCAAGTGTTCATCACTCCCTTGGTTGAGCCTCCTCTCCTAATGTCCCTTCTGAACATCCCACATTTTCCTAAGCCCATGGACATGTCAAATACCTCAATGGTGTCCACTACAACTTTGTCCTCTTATTCTTTTCCTTCTGCTTCTTCTATGGGGATCTCACATCGTCCAATGAAGTACGAATTGGAGGATGACGCTGCTTCTAATGGGGGTTGGAAGAAATGATCACACTCTTTAGGATAGGGTTCTACTTTGGCTTGCATTGTCCTAGTGACAGAGGCAAACCTGATGTCCCACGAGTTTGTCACTTCCCCTAAGTCTTTTGGTGAGGTTAGTAAAGGATCATGGGAACCTCCTTCTTCACCTACCTAGTTGACACATGGCACTCTTGTTAAGTTTATGTTCAACTCGGTGGATGATGTCCTATCTCTTTCAGTGATCATCACAAGATCAATGACGTTTACCTCATAGGAGTTGAGCAAAGAAGACCTTGAGGGGCCCGCTTCCTTAGCTCTTGTTGCAGGAGAGTCGGAGGGTAATCCCCTTGCTCTCCTCCCCTTTTGGGCTCATCCACCCTCTCCCTATAATGATATATATTGGGAGAATGATGACCTCTTTGTTGATAAGGACTAGGAGGGCACCTATTCTTTATCTGTAGATTAGATTTGTGTGTGTGTTGTGTTTCCCCCATTCTTGTTTAATGTGTTTCTGGAGGACCCTTGTTACCCTTGTAGGTGTTTGGATATAGGAGTGTTTTGTGTCTTAAAGTTCTTCTATTTATTGTGACTTGATTTTCAACAATTGGGGACAATGCAAAGTGTTGGGGGAATTTAGTCCTCCCTTCCATGTTGACCAATTTTTTTAATTTTTTAATTTTGTTTTCACGTACCCTTCTTCATGATCTAATATAGTAGGGGATTGATGACACTTCATATGTATATTATATTATATTTATCTATCTATTTATATCTCTGAGCAATTCTAACCCCAAAATATCAAATCCCCCTGTCTCTTGGTTTCTTCATCTCTACTTTTCCTTTCTTTTTTATCATTCTCTCTTCTTTTCTTACTTCTTGATGTTGTAGTGCCTATGTGTTTTCCCTCGTGTGTGGAAAAAAATTGATGTCTACATCTTGTCATGTACCGTGGGTCATTACATCTCTTCATGATCATCCTTTCCTTAGGATGCCATGTGCTCCTTTAGTCCACATGCACCATCCTAAGGGGGGCCCTACCTCTTTGATTTTCAAAAAGGTGTATTCGATTGCCAATGAATCCCTTGCTAAAAACTTTTACATTTTTCAAAAATTGCATCCTTCAAAAAGGATCCCCTTAGCAATATTTTGTTTTGAAATCAAATTCATAACAAAAATAATTAAGAATTCACCTTCAAGGAGGCCATTCTTCTTTTTGTTTGGATTCCTTGATGAAAGATAATATTTCAAAAGGATTCCTTGATGATAGGATCATTTGTGAAAATGTCATCTCTTTTCAAAATGAGTGTTCCTAGAGCATACCCCTCTTTCTTTTGAAGGGTTCCCAAGGGACCCCTTTGAAAGCTCTTGTCCTTCAATTGCTTGTTCCAAGATATAATTTTTTTTTGTCTACATGATTTTTTGCTTTCCTACCATGTTTTTTCTACAGATTAACATGTTTCCTTGCAGGACCAAGCACCTATGAGGGTCAATTAGACTTTGCAGAACCTTTCACATCTAGCCTCGCTCAAGAATGAGCACCTATGACACCTCCTTTTCAAGACCAAGCACTTGTGAAGCGTTTTCATTCTACATAACCAAGTACTTGTAGAACATTTTGTTCATCTTCTACGAGACTAAGCATTCGTGGAGCCAACTCTATAGGACCGCACACCTATAGAGCCTTTTGTTCACCTTCCATAGGACCAAGAACCTATGACACTTTTATTCAAATCTCCATAGGACTGAGTACCTATGGAGCCATCTTTCTCTTCTACACATGAGTTCGGTAGATTGTGGTCTGCTTCCTCGACGGTTTAAGTATATATTCCTCAACTTTCTCTATACTTTACCATGCATTTTTTGAAACTTATAATTGCTAAAGTGGGGGAAAAATGTAATGGCATGAATTTTCACCCCCTTGCAAATTCCCCATATATGCTACCTCCTACCTTATAAAATTAAACCCGATAATACAATTTGTATTTCCACCACCTTCCCTTGTCCACTTGGTAGTTGTTTTATGTGTTGATGGGGGATATTCTATCGAGGACACTAGTACGGTGCACAAAAGTTTGTGTGATACGCTACCATCTTGATAGGATTCCCACCTCTAGAATCTGCAGAGGCATTACACTCCTCTGGATTGGATGTGAAGTGTAATGTCTCCTAGCCTTTGGACTGACTTTGAACAACTCTTTTTCCTCCATTTTTTCCTTTCAAAATCCTATCTCGTCCATTCTTTCATGCTTCTTGATGATTTGGATAGTTTGGACAACTTTCTTCATACTTCTCACTCACTTTCTGCTCCCTCAAGCTCTACCACCTCCATTGAAGCTCCAAGTTGATACTTTGTTGATTTACTCTCTTCGTTGTTGCAGCTACATTGGCCTTTGAAAGCTTGTGAGCTCGCTCCTTCTCTCATTTTCCTTGAGTGCACGTGGTTGAAGGTGATATCACTCCATATTCCTTTTATTTTTCATTATCATTTTAATATCGTAGCGAATTGTTGTTCAACGTATTTCTTGGTATTGCTATTTCAATATCTTTCTTTATCATATTTCTCCTATCGTTGCTATATTGGTTGTTCATGGAGGTGGAAACACCAATGCAGGGGATTAACTATGACAATACTCTAAACATATCCCCAATTTTTTTGGCCTTCTGTGTGTAGGTTCTCCTTGAGGCGAAGATCTTGAAGATATCAACTCATGGGTAGGAAGGTGCACTTTCCTCACCCTTCTTTGTCATTTCATAATTAGACTTAGTCTTAGTGTTCTTCTTGATACTCTATTATTTTGCTATTCTCTATAAATGTGTAATTACATCAAATTGCATCCATTAGGTCGTTAGTAAGTTTCCCTTGGTTTTTTTACTATACTTTACACTTTCTATCTGTATGGACACTAGTGCCTCACTAAGATGCCAATGTGTCACGTTGTCATCTGTGTCCTGTGCTATAGTCCTCTAACAATGAGTTGTCTAAGTCACAGTCCATACTCTAGAAACTTGCTCATCTCACTTCCTGAAACATTCGGGCTTGTATAAGGACAACAAGAACCTATTTTCTCTTCCTTTCAACCTTTAACTCTAAGCTCTTCTGAAACATTTCTATTAGCTTGAGGTAGATCAGGGCAACCTATAATTGTAGACCCTCCCATGACCTCAAGTCCTGAATAGTCAATCCCCCTCCTCTATAGTTTTTATTCTAGATTATGGAAACAAAAGTATGGTTCAACTCTCCCAACATCATTGTATTTGTCCTTAACTCTTCTACTGCCTATGTCAAATCCTTGCCAATGATGTCCCAAAATTTATGGTAGAAGCTTGCTAGGAAATCGTTAGGACCTAGCGCCTTGTTTGGGTTAAGATGAAATGCCACTTTCTGAACCTCTTCCTTGTTACCTCCTTAAGAAGTCTCTTGTTATCCTCAAATTTAATCAAGGTTAGAATGTTCCTTAAGAAGCTAACACATTCCATTAAATTCACAGGGATCTCCTTGTTGAGAAGATCTTCAAAAAATCTAACTACCTCCTTATTGACTTCCTCCTTTGTCTATAACAATACCTCCTCCCCATTTGCAATTTCAGAGATCCTATTCCAAATTCTCTTAGCCTTGGAAGGGTAGTGGAAGAATTTTGTGTTCCTATCCCCATCCTTGAGCTATGTCTCCCGTTATTTCTCTCTCTAGAAAATTTCCTCTCTTGCCAATTCTTATGCATACTCTAGTTTTAGGGTTCTTTTCAATTGAAAATCCTCAACCTACATATTATTCTTGATAGCCTTATCATTGAGAGAATTCAGTTCCCCTCCTATCCTTTCTTTCTTAGCAAAGATGTTCTTAAAGTGGGTCTTGTTCCATTCTTTCAATTTATTTTTCATGAAGGCCAACTATTTTGCAAAAATATAGAGCTTATGTTCTCCTTGCATGGGAGCAGATTCCCACCATTTTGCAATGGAATTCTTTAGTCTTTCATCTTTCAACCACATATTCTCAAATTTAAAAGGACACCAAAATGGGGCCTTGCTCGAATATATCGTGATTTGTATTGGGAAGTGGTCTGAACCTGTCCATGGTAGTATACTTGATTCATATATTGTTGTAATGGATTCCCAATCCAAGCAAGAAGGAATTTTTCTAGTCTCTCCACAATATTTGAAAAACCCTTTCGTTGATTTTTTGAAGTGAAGATGTCATTTTTTGGTACAAAATCCCTTAGAATGTTCCCCTCTATGAATTCCTAGAAATCAATCTACACCTACGATATGTGTGGTTGACCACCCTTCTTCTCTCCCTACTAATCATGGCATTAAAGTATCTTGCTATTACACCTTTAAACCATTGTGCCTCCTATAAAAGGCCCCTGATCTATCTCAAAACCTACTTCTTTTTGTTTTTCTCCATAGGACCATATACATTAACACCTCATTCACATTAAGAACCTTCAATTTCAAGCATTGCCAATGTTGATTTGTTGCCAGGTCTGCTCCCCTTTCAGCCTTTGTGGGTTCCAAAAAAATCCCAAACCACTTGAAGCCCCTCTAACCAATTCAAAAGAACCATCCCAATGTTTCTAATTCCTAATAAAATTAGTACACTCTTCATCTGCCAACTTTGTTTAATGTAGTAAAACTAAATCTACTCTAGATTGATCAATTTGACACTTGATCATGTGCCTTTTGTTAGAAGCATTAATTCCCCTAATATTCCATGCTATTACCCTCATGGTGACACAGGAAGAGATACTCCCTTCCTAGACCTTAGTTTCATCTGACCCTTTACATTCCCAATAATTTCTAGTCTTTTTATGTTACTCTTCCTCTTTTCCCTTTCTGTCTAGTTTTTGGCTTCTTTGTCTTTGATTGGGATTGGTCCAACATTCTCTCTTCCTAGATCTCTCCTTCCTCTACATCTTCATAATCACTCTCAAATTCTGAATACAAAGACATCTCTTCTAAATTCATATTATCCTCTAGTTGTGGGACATCCCTCCTATTTTCAAGAAGTTTGAAACCCCTATCAAGGAGTTCTACTAGTTCCTTATCCCTTTTCTGATTTTCCTCTACCTTTTCTAGCTTGTGCCTTAATTTGATTCTTCCACTGCTTCCTTATCTACATCCACTTGATCACTTCTTCCTCCCACCACATTTGGCTCTTTGATAACTACTTCCAATTGAGATAGTTCCCACTGCTCTTCCCTATATGATTCCCCCTCTTGAAGTAAACCATCTTGTTCCATCAATTGCTTTCTTAGTGCACTATCTTGACCTTCTAGTTGAAATTCCTTTCGCATGCCTTGATTTTCATGTCCCTCCAAGCCTATCCCTTACTAGCAGTCTTGGTCCTTATTCCCTTTCAATTGACACTTAGGGTAGACAACAAGTTCATCTTCCCTTTCTAATTTCTATCTCCAAATGCCTGGAACCGATCTAATTTTTATCTCCTTTGGTAGAGTAGGGATTGGCTTAATGTTGATACACATTCTTGTGTACATCTTGTAATTCCTATCTACCAAATCTCTATTTGCCTCAATGAAAGATCCCAGCTTATTCCTAATGATCTTTAGGGTTTCCATATCCTAGTATTTTGTTGAAAGATTGTATAATCTTACCCAAACCTTGGTTTCCTCTATTGTTTGCTTTAGGGGTTCAAATTTTGGTACACAATATTTGATAAAAAATTGGTCCCATCCATCATATAAAAGATATTATTAATTATCTACCTTTTCATTTGTCTATTAGGGAACTCAATCAGAAATAAGCCATTCGTCAACAATTTGATTCCAACTCTACCCCATTTTTTCTCACACCATCAACTGAGCTTAGGGATAGCCGACCAACACCCCCCCATTTGACAAATAAAGATGCTATTTACTTTATCCACTTAATTGCTTGCTCCAAATCCTTGTTATCTAGAAAAAATGAAATACACTGACTTAAAGGCCTTGGGTGGGACATGTTATCCTCATCTTTCTTATGCTCTTTCCAATTATGTTGATTATATTTTGGCCCTTGCAAGGGGAATTTTTTCCATGGTTTACAGTAAGGGTTTTGATTTCCCCATGTGTAAAAATTAACAAATTCTCCTCTCCCCCTCGGCTCAAAATATCTACCTTGATGCTCTAGATTCCCAAGTCAATTAAATGGGTCTTGTTGATGTTGTCCAAACCATTCTACTCTTACCTCCTTTGCACCTTGATCATGCATATGTTGCCTAAATGTATCACATCTGCTACCATACCCTAGTTCATTTATCTATCTCCTTTCTGCTTCCCTTCCACCAGAACCCTCCTTGGCATTGTCGCCATCCATGGTCTAGACATGCCTTGTAATTATCTCTTGGTTGATTGCCTTCCTTGCCTCCATGAAGCTACCTAACATCATTCCCAATCCTAAAATTTGAGACACGATCTCCATTTCCCTTAGATTTGTGTTGATCGAGCTCTTGGTAGAAACACGGGTCCTTGATTGGAAGCTTCAAATCTACCTGATTTTCCCATGAGCCACTTCACCTCTCTATTGCTCTGAATATTATTTACAAATTTAACTCTACTAAAATTTGATAATTTTAAAATAAATATTTAAATTATTAGTATTACATTACCACATCATAAATTTTTTGATATGCAATTTAATTGTTTAACATGAATTCCCTATAAGCTCATCCATTATAGCATCTAATGATGCAAGTGCTAATTTTGACATAAATGTATGATGCTTTCTAAAAAAGTGATTCATATAAAACCACCAAAGTTTATTCTTCTAATATAGAAAAGGTAAATAAATACACCAAAAGGTAAATAAATACACCATCATGCTTCTTAAAATTATCAATATTCAATTATCAAATCCTAAATAGATAATCTACAATATAACTCATATATTTCTTAACATATATTCCCTATCAACTCAACCCATTACACCTTCCAACATTGCAAGTGCTAATTTTAGCATAAATGGTATGATGGTAATTTATTTTAATCATATAGAAACTACCAAAGCTCATTCTCCCATGATACCAAGATAAATAAATACATGATAAGTTTATGTGCCCAAACAACCCACATACATCAAAGCTCATTCTCCCATGCTACCAAGATAAATAAATACATGATCAAGTTTATGTGCCTAGACAACCCACATACTCAATTAGTTAAACACTAGAAGAAAGGATGCAATCATTGTCAATGTGTTGGTAGTTGCTACAGTATCGCACAATAGAGACTCTTTTTTAACTTTAATTCATTATGTGTAAATTTAAGCACTAGTAGTCATTATGTTTGTACCTAAAAAATGAACAAAATATATCTATTTTCACATGACACATCACATAATCAACCAATCATATTTACAGACAATTTAACAAAGATGTAGCTAAAATAAGTACGCTGTTAACACCTAGAACTTTAAACAATAACTTAAAGCTGTTATGCCACCTATGAATATATTTAAAACTCTAGCTTATAATTTAAGAATACGTGAAATGTAGTGGATCCACCCCTCTATCATTGATAAATCTTTAAAAATAAATAAATATAAGGTGTCAGAATTTGAAGTGGGACAAATCAGTCTCCTGACTAATATTATACTATTATGGGGTAAAACTTATGACCTCATCATTCCCTGGTTTACGCTCTAAATTATATGCATATTCCCAAAACTAGATATTCACACCACGTTAGCTCACGAAAAAATGCACCTTGTTTCCAGGAAGTTTGTCATATAAAGCAAGGGACAAACCCTAACTCGTAACTCGAGCGTTTAGTGGGACGATTAGACTACAAACAAACTCATCCACGACACGTGTCAGTAGAAGGTTGATGTGCTGTTCACTACAAGGCCAGGTTTTATCTGGATCGTACCTCATTTCATTCCCTCAGGTTTCTTCTGAACGTGAAAGAAGGTTCCAGGACTCATAGTTTTGCTCTGTTTTCTATTGACCACGATGTCCAGATTTTACTGTACTTTCCACCCATGGGAAGAAGTCGTGGGAGTATGTTCGGCGTGTCTGAGAGAGCGTCTCCTCAATTTTACAACTCCAAAAACAGGCAATGAGCCGCAGTTCCTCCCTGATCTAATGTCCTCCTGTGGCTGCCTCAACAATCGAAAGAGAAAAAATGGCGGTATTTATTACAAAGCGGATGAGATTCGAGATGGCGACCTCTGCAGCCCGAATTGGTGGGAAGCAGGGCCAACTGAGAAGAAAGCGAGCAAGATTTTCAAATTCTCAGGTCTCAGATCGCTATTTGGGTTTTGGAAGAAGGACGCCAAAAATAAGGCCACCCAAATCCAATTGTCGCCGCCGCAGGCTCGATCCGGAGATACACTGCAAGGTAAAAAGTGCACAAATTTTCAAAATTGCACAAAGTTTCAGAATTGCACAAAGGTCTGAAACTTTTGTGTGAGCTTTAGAGTCAGGGTGAGGGCATTGGGGTTTTCTGTGTTTAACTTTGATGTGTGTTGCAGAATTTTCAGGTGGAGAAGACGGAAGGAAACCTTGGATCTCGTCAATGGCTGCCATGACTGGTGTTGGAAATAGGAAGGGGGAGTTTACTTCGGCAAGGCAGAGTGTTTCTGTGCGCAGATCGACGGCCCAGCGATCCGCAGTGAAAAGATCGACGTCTGGTTTTGATAACTCCTCGTTCTGCGGACATGACGCGGGGAAGGTATTATCATATCAGTCCTCGGCAGAGTGTGTAAGCAGATCATGGTCTATGTCCAGAAGCGCCCAAGGAAAGGCTGGAATGAACCAGAGATTCGAGAACGATAAGGGCCGTCATGATAGTTATTGGGCAGGGAATTTCACCAGAGAAGCCGCCATGGATGATGATGAATTGTAACAGTACCGCTGTGATCTTAGAATTTGAAGTTGATATAGTGTAGCCATAGGAGGCATACTGTCCTCTTTGTATATATGAGATATTGTATATAGATTTCTGTATAAGGTTCAGATATATATTCCCTTAAACAGAGGAGCTCCACCAGGGCCATTTTGTTTTTGCACCAGGTTTCTGGGGGCTTGGGTATTAAATACCTCTGTTTGTACGTGTCTTACCAGTGCTTTTCTATTTAAGAGTTTATTTCGCAAGACAGGCCTTGTAATGTACCTGTGCAATGTAGGTAGTAGCTTGAGAAGAGATTTTGGTAAGTGTTGATTTTTATTTATTTTTTAGCTTTTTAGTGGATGAAATGCTCAGTACAAGGTTGTGTGAGATGTTAATTTTCTAGTCGATTCACAACAACATTATTATTATTTTATGGAGGAATGGGAGAACATCTTCAAATAGGGAGGTTTTTAGGGTTTTTATTTTGGTGGGGGGTCAGCAATTCTGTTGGCATTGCTTCGTTGTTGTTATTTTGTTGTCTCTGGTTTGTTTTGTTTTTAATGTTGAATTTGCTTTTTTGAACTTCTTTTCTTGTGGTCTTTTGTGTAATGGATACAACACTCTGTAAATGTTACTTATCTAATCAAAAACATTATTATTTTTATTATTTTCTTAGTTCAACTCCAACAAAGTTGGATGAAATATGAGATGCCCTTCTCTTAAACATGGTGTCATTGTTATTCTGTCTGTCTCAAGGTAGATTCCGTTCACTGAATTTCGCCATCTTTTTAGTTCTCAATCATTCACAAAAAAATGAATCAGATTTGATGTAAGCAAAGTTAAGAATGAAATTTCAGATGGCTTCCTTCTCAACACCCTATGTTTGGGACTGGTACTGGTCCTAGCGGATGCCCTATTTGAAGTAAGAAATGTGCTCTGTTTTACCTAACAAGGGAAGTTCTGAAAATAGACATACAAATTAAGAATATAAATTTGATGAAATATGTGTGGATTTTGTTTTAATAAATTATGTACTATTTCAACATAATTTATTTTTGAATATGTTGTTATTTATATATATAACACAATATAATTTATGTATTAGCAAAATAAATTTTCTAACATATTAATATTAGATTATTGTTTGATACTTTTTTAAAAAATATATTTTATATATGAAACTTTATCAAAAAATTTGAGCATTCATGAAACACTCTTAAAAAAGACCTTTTATACAATATAATTTATTGACATTACTATTAGGGGAGAGGACCCATACCTGAGCATCTTCAAATAGTTGTGAGGGTCGTTGTCATATTTTTCTCCATTAATAGAATATATGTAGACTAATGATTGAACATAGAAATATCATCTTTTATATATTTTTGTGTTAATAATTGAAATATAATTAATCATTTTAAAAATTACTTTATATGTATCATTGAATTATTAAAATTTATACAGCTACCTATTAAACAATACAAAAATAATAATAAATATTTCTCATTCATTACATATTGAATATGAAACCAAATAAAGTGTTATTCATAATAACTTCAAATTAGTTTTAGAAATATAAGAAAACTAACATAAAATATTTATTCTAATTTGTATAATTTTATAATATATTTTTCCAAACACATGGACAAAATGGTTAAATTAGTACCCAACTTGACATCAATAAAAACTATTTTTTGTTGCTAAACCCATCTCTCATTAATTCTAAGGAGTAAATGCTCATATTGCAAACTTCAACCACTCAATCTCTTGTACCTACCAAAAAAAAATGCCTCTATCAATACACCCCATCACCTCTTGTCCAATAAAAATGCAAGATTTCAAAGCCACAAAACAAACAATTCTAAAAATCAAGAAGGAAAAAAACTATAAAAATAACATACAATGAAAGAAAGCTATTAGGGGAGAGGACCCAGTACCTAAGCATGTTCCAATAGTTGTGAGGGTTCTTATCATATTTTTCTATTAATAAAACATATGTGGACTAATGATTGAACATTAAAATATCAACTTTTATATTATTTTGTGTTAATAAATTCCAAAATAATAAACATTTCCTATTCATTACATATTGAATATGACACCAAATAAAATGTTATTCATAATAACTTCAAACTACTTTTGGAAATATAAGAAAACTAAAATAAAATATTATATTCTAATTTGTATAATTTTATAATATATTTGTCCAAACACATGGACAAAATGGTCAAATCAGCACATGGTTGATGCTCAATAAATAGGATGAAGTGTTCAACTTCCAATACCCAACTTGACATCAATTAAAAACTCTATTTTTTTATCAATCATCCCATCTCTCATTAATTCTAAGGAGTAAATGCCTAGATTGCAAACTTCAACCACTCAGTCTATTGTACCTGCAAAATAAATATGCATATCTTAGGCTCACCATTCAAATGAAATAAAAAATTAATATAGAAAAAAATTAAAATTGTCTTTATCAATCCACCCCATCACCTCTTGTTCAATAAAAAAGCAAGGTTTCAAAGTCACGGATCAATTTTTGTTTTAAATCAGGAGGGAAATAAACTATACAAATAACATACGGTGGGAGAAATCCATTAGGGGAGAGGACCCAACACCTAAGCATGTTCCAATAGTTGTGAGGGTTCTTTTCATATTTTTCTCCATTAATAAAACATATGTAGACTAATGATTGAATATTAAACTATCAAATTTTATATATTTTTATGTTAACATTTGAAATATAATTAATCATTTTAAAATTACTTTATGAGTATCATTGAATTACTAAAATTTATACAACTACCCATTGAACAATACAAAAATAGTAAATATTTGTCATTTATTACATATTGAATATGAAACAAAATAAAATGTTATTCATAATAACTTCAAAATACTTTTGAAAGTATAAGAAAACTAATACAAAATATTATATTCCAATTTGTATAATTTTACAATATATTTGTCCAAACACATTGACAAAATGGTCAAATCGTTACATGGTTGATGGTCAATAAATAAGATGAAATGTTCAATTTCTAGTACCTAACTTAACATCAATAAAAAACTTTATTTTCTATCACTCATCTCATCTGTCATTAATTTTAAGGAGTAAATGTCCATATTGTAGACTTCAACCACTCAATCTCCTATATCTACAAAATAAATATGCATATCTAAGGCTCACCATTCAAATGAAATTAAATAATTAATCAACAAAAAATGAAAATTGCCTCTATCAATCCACCCCATCATCTCTTGTCCAATTAATGTAAAATTTGAAAGCCATGGATCAAACAATTCTAAAAATGAAGAGGGAAAGACACTATAAAAATAAAATACGGTGCAAGAAATCAATTTACTTTCTCACTACATATAATCAGACTTGTCAAGAATATCAAACTAGACAAACCTACAATTTTCAACATTTATGTCTTGCCTACAAAGAATATCAAACCGATCATTCCTATAGTTTTCAACATTTTTTTCTTGCCTACAAAAAATATCAGGTTGCACAAAATATTCTTTGCTATTTTTTTTCCTGGCATTTTATTTTTTCCTTCATTATATTTTAACATAATTTTAGAAAATGTAAAGTGTCAATTTATTTTAACACATTTTTAGAAGAGGGAATTCATAGTTTTGATCACTAAAAACAAACATGAATTCATATTCAATAACCATGAAGACTTAGACCTTACTTTTATATACTTTTGAATCTTTGTATCATATAACCTTTGATTCCTATTAAACTTTTTCTCCTTTCAATATGTAAAATGCTAATGTTCTTCTCCAATATGTGAATAATGAGTTCATTAAGTTATGTGGTTTTAATGTTCACTCAACCTATTCTTATTCTTGGTTGAATTTTATTCTCATTTAATTCTTCTCTTTGTTTTGGTATGGGATCTTCTATTCTATATTGTTGGTCTTACTGAGATGGTCTATATAGTAATTTGCTATGTTCATTTATGTTTAGCATCAACTATGTTTTGATTGGGCTATTTATCTCATCTCTTTTGGATATAGGACCTAAATTTTGAAAATCTACACACAAACACTACTATTATTTTATATATGGGATCTACTATTCTCTATCATTAGTCTCAGTGAGATGGTGTATGAAGTAATCTGCTATATTTAGTTATGTTTAACATTAGCTATATTATGATTTGACTATCTATCTCATGTTTTTTGGCTACAAGGCCTGAAATTTGAAAATCTATACAAAAACCCTAATGTTATTATATATATTAACATACATTTATATATATAAACATGCACATATATGTATTATGTTTATATATTTATATATATCAATATATATGTATGTGTATATATGTATGCTTATTTTCATATAGAGAGTGATTGACATGTATGTAACATTCCTAATTATATTAGTGATAATGTTTAGCAAAGAAGACAAAAAGTACTATCCATATCTATAGTAATTTTTTTACCTCAACCAACTAACAACATTTTTGCAAGATTGTGCAAATTAGTACTCATGTTTGAGCTCAACCTATTACATCCCAACCAATATATTAGCAGTCTATTGTTGGGTCAAAAAAATACTTTAGATTATGATGTAGTTCTTAGAGTGGAAGAGGAGAATGATGAAATTTTGGGGACTTAAGGAGATATACATGTATTTTATTGTTTCTCATTTATAGATGTACTTATATTGCTGAAAATGAAATATCTAGCTATGTGTATGAAAATATGAATGCGTAAATAAATTGAAACAGTTATTCAAACACACCAATATAACATTAAATCAAAGGAATCAAATAAACAAACTCTTATGTGAATGGCTCCTTCGAAAGCGTCATATTGTCCTCTATCTTTAGTGTTTTTGTCGATTCCATCTTTGTGTTCTCAGATTGTAGGCTAGGCTCAACAAACTGTCTTCCTAAAGAACAAGATTTTGATATGATGTAGATGCAAGATTAAACTATGATAATGATTTGAACTAAGAAGTTTGAAATAAACATGATGCTATGATAAATGAATGCTAAATGAATTAAATGCATGAACTCTAATTAATTGTCTATTACCAATGCTTGGATTCACACAGGTATTTATAGAGTTTTTTGAATGATTTTGATTGGCTGTCTTGTTTAATGGTTGTGATAATTCCTGGCAGATCGAATGGTTGAAGAAAGATGAAACTGAAGAAAAAATAGAAGAAACCTAAAAACAAGATTTTTCTATTTTTTATGAAAGAGGAAAAAAGAAGAGAAGATAAGAAATCATCTTTCTTTAAAAGGATAAAAGAAAGATTTAAAGCTGATAAATAATTAATTTAAGAAAACCAATTATTTATTTGTGGAGGACATTCAACTTTTCTTAATTAAATGAAATATTTAATTAAGCTTTTAAAAGCAGAAGAAAATTTGCGATAAGAAGAAAGCTTTAATCAGGTTTTATTGAAAAAAGCAAAAAGATCTCATAATTAAATAAAATATTTAATTATGATATGAGAAGATTGCACAATTGAAAATACCTAATTGTGATTTGGAAAGAAAGCACAAGATCTTTTAATTAAATAAGATTTTATTTAATTAAATCACTTTTATGAAATTAATTAAATGAAGCATTTAATTAATTAGAAGAAGAAATTAAAATAGAAGAAAAGGATATTTAAATTTAATTAAATCAAAAGATTTAATTTAAATTCAAACAGTGATAATTAATTTAAATAAATAAAATGTATTTATTTAATTAATTAAGAATGGACATATGAAAATAATTAAATAAAATAAATTTATTTAATTCTGACAGGAGAAGAATAAGATGAATGAACAATATAATTAAAATTAATTAAATTTAATCATATGTAGAGGACTTTTAGATAAATTAATTAAATAATAAATATTTAATTAATTGCCAGGATTATAGACATGACCATTTTTATGCGTATACATTTTGCCCCTCTTTGAAGTGATGTGTGAAACACATTGCTTCAAAGAAAATAATATTTTTTTGCCCCTGATATGTTTCTGATTTTTGATGTTGATGATGCCCCCTCGGGAGGTAAATCATGGAAGGTGAGGTTGATATTGGTAGGGGAACAGTGATTTAGCTCTCGATAGATAATGTGTTTGATGCCCCAGTGAAAAAGAGGATGAAAAATAGAAAATGCCATTAATGCCCACCCTAAAAAAAAAGACCCTTATAAGGTAAAAGGGGTAAAATGAAGTGTCATTTTCACTCTGCTGCTACAGTAAAAATCGAGCTCTGATAGTGACTTGGCGAGATGGAGATCCCAGTGCACAGACATAGATTCGAGCGAGCATGACGATACCAGAGACCAGCGGCGTATGGACCACCAGTCAGTGATTCGAACCGTTTATGTTGTCAAATTTTGCATTTTAGATCGATTTTGCATTATTTTTAAATCGGATTGAAATTTTTTTGAATGTTTTACCGCATTTAGGAATAGTTTTAGCACATTTGACAAATCCTTTAGCGCATTTAGGAAATTCTGTAGTGCATTTAGGAACAGGTTGAAAATTGATCCTTTAGCGCAAACGATAGATAAAATAGCACATCTAGGGCAAGATCGGCTAGATAGGTTCAGTAGCGCATCTAGGGCACATAATTGCGCATTTACGATAAATTGATAGAGTGGCGCATACGCAAGCTAGAGTAGCGCATTTGGAGTTTTAGCGCATCGAGGAAACAGTTTAGTGCATATGAGAAAAACTTTAGCGCATATGGGCGACAGAGTTGCGCATTTAGGAAATTTTCCCTAGAACGCTTGTGTGATGAAAAATGATGATTAAAATTGCTTCCTTAGTCAATAGATAGATAAATTGTAGGACCATCATGCTGATAGGATAGAAAATCTGATAGAGAATTGATAACTTTGCTTTCATAATAGAAAACAAAGAGTAGATAGCTGCTAATTTTGTGACGAACAACAAAGAGTAAAATGATGGATTGAGTGATTTGAATTTGATAACTTTTCTTCTCGTGATTGAAAAACAAAGAGTAGATGTTTGATAAATTTGCTTTCCTGAAAAGAAAAATAAATAGTAAATGATGATAGAGTAGATTGATTTGACATGCTGATAGATTGATGTAGCACTTGATATGGGTCTTTGATATGTTTTGTTGGATAGATAGATCATGTGATATGGGTCTGATTGATGTGTTTTTTGTTATGGTCGAACAAAATAGTAGGCTTTTAAAAGCCTCCAGGTGAGAGAGCGGTTCCCACTATGTTGGGAGTGGATAGGAGAGCTTACTCCTGCTGAGCTATAGCTGATATCAGATTGTGGATTGGGACTGTTGTTGGCCATGCCACGAGGTATTCGGGCCAACAGGGGGCTATTGACTGCTTTGGCAGAGAGATGGCACTTAGAGCATAACACCTTCCACCTGCCGACGGGTGAGATGAGTGTGACGCCTGAGGATGTGTATTGGATTCTTGGGATTCCAGTTGTGGGTGCCCTTGTGGTTTATGACCACAAGGAGATTGGTGGTACCGCGGCGCTTCAGCGGATATGTGGCGATCCAGGCATATATGGTTACTGGGTAGATTGGGAGGATTCCAGCAAGTATCTTGCGCTAGTTGCTGTGTTGGCCGCATTTGTCGGAGGTTTCCTTGGACCAGACCATCGGTCTAAGGGATTCGCAGTTGGTTGGGGGAGGATGTTGGAGTGGATGATTACTCAGCCATGGAGGTTTGTCTAGGGGAGCTATGTCTTGGATGACATGTACCACGATCTCCATCGGATTGTCTACAGAGGATCCACTAGCTTGGTGAGTGGAGTGACATTGCTATAGATCTAGGCGTGGGAGCACATTGCTATCACGAGACCACTTTGCACGAGAGTGAGACCAGCAGGGAGGTCGTATGTATATGCCTATTCTGGTGCAGTTGTCCAGCAGAAGCTGGGTAAGGTAGAGTATTGGCGGCGAGTTTTGGATGATGTTGATGCTGTGATATGGATACCATACACAGATTGTGAGGCATCGACGACAGATCATTTAGAGATTCCTTTTGTTTGTCGACCACGATATCTGATAGGGAGGATGCCCTTTATTATTGAGAGGTTTTTGGCGTTACAGGTTCTGTAGTAGTTTGGTTTTACACAGGGGATGCCCCAAGGCGTTGCTCATTATGGGCGGCATAAGGGGGATGTAGGATGGGGACCCTGCATTCCATATCAGGCAGCATATACAAAGTACTCCACCTTACAGCCAAAGGTATGGACAGACAAGCCGGAGGTACAGGATGCAGGGATGACAGATGATTATGCACAGTACTTTCATACGCATCCGTTTCCACAGTTTACAGTGCCAGACGAGCCACGGGTGATCGGGATAGCACCACCGCCAGGAGCAGGGATACAGGGGGATGTGGCCGGTGGAGAGCAGGCTATGGGCGGAGGAGAGGAGGAGGAGGGAGAGGAGAGTGAGGAGAGTAGAGATGGGGAGGAGGAGGACAGCTCAGATGGCGGGGATGATGGGGGGGTGTGATAGAGATGAGGGGAGACAGGAGAGGTTGGACAGCCTAGGCAGAGCACCGATTCCTTGGCGAGCCAGATCCGGTGGCAGACTGTAGATAGTGATTAGGGTGTCATCCTCGTCGCAGCAGGCACAGATAGATGCTTTGAAAGGGCAGGTGCAGACCTTTCAAGGGCAGCAGGCACAACTACAAAGTCAGTTAGCTCAGGCTCAGAGTATGATAGTACAGTTACAGGCATAGCTTGCACAGGCCCAGTCATAGGTTCAGGCTCAGGCACAGGCTCAGGCACAGGCACAGGTATAGGTTCAGATGCTTGCCCCTGATTCCTAGGTGACACAGTTGGTGGCAGAGAGAGATCCCCTTAGACGGCAAGCACTGGAGGCTGAGGGTGTGGCGCAGAGACTGATGGGTACCATAGAGAGTACCTCATTGCGGGAGGCCATTATAGAGGGTTTTGAGGCAGCCAGAGAGGTTGAGTATTACAGAGTTCGCTACGAGGAGCTATGCCCTCCCGAGCAGCGAGAGCCTTATCCCAGATCTCACAGCAGGACCAGGCCCCGATCCTGGACATCGACACATGGCAGAGAGGTTACAGGGCCTCAACGGGATCCTGATGCAGGTACGAGTGGCAGGCCGCCTCCTTTCAGACCAGCTCCTTCGAGGGCATCCACCAGTTAGCCGTTTAGGGCTGATTTATTATGTATATTGAGTTTTGATCATGTCTCATGTAGTATGTTTTGAACTTTTTAGTTTCATTGGACATTGGACACTTGTATTATTTTTGATGAGCGATGATATGTAGTGGCGATATTTTTGATGATGATATGTTTATGCATTTGTGATGTGATATGGATGTTATTTATATGCATGTATGATATGAGATGGATTTTGATATGTTGTTATTATTGCGGACTAATCTTATGATGCAGGATGATCTAGTGATGTGATGTGAGTAGATGTAATGTTTTGTGATGATGTATATATGTGAGATGTTGATTTTTGAATTTTTCAATGTATGAAATGATAGATAATGAATGTGATATGAATAATGATAGGTTTTGTAATGTTCATGTAACAAAAATGGTAACGTGATGATAATGAAATAAAATGATAAATGATAAAATGATAATGGTAATGAAATGATAAAATGATGATAAAATGAGAAATGAGAATGGTAATGATAATGATAATGGTAAATGATAGTGATGGAATGATAATGAATAATAAATGATATGGTAATGATAAAGATAATGAATAAATGAGGATAGATGATAATGGTAAAATGAAAATGATAAGGATAAAATGATAATGTTTAAAATGAATGAAATAATAATGAAAACGATGAGGATAATGGTAAAATGAAAATGATAAGGATAAAATGATAATGAAATATGAGAATAATAAAATGAGAATGATAATGATAAAATGATAATGACGATGAGGAAAGGAAATGATAAATGATAAAATGAAATAGATAATGATAAAATGATAATGATATATGAGAAGGATGATGATAATGAAATGATAATTAATAGATGATGAAATGAATGAATGATAAAATGAAAAGAATAATGAATGAAATGAGAAATGATAAATGAGAATGAAATGATAAATGAACGAGATAAATGAAGTGATAAAATGAATGAAGTAAGAAATGATAGATGAGAATGAAATGATGAATGAATGATAAAATGATAAATGATAACGAAGAATGAAATGAATGATAAATTGATAAATGATAAAATGAATGAAATAAGAAATGATAAATGAGAATGATAAAAATAAAGTGAAATGAGAAATGATAAATGAGAATGATAAAAATGAATGGATGCAATGAGATAAATGAAATGATAAAATGAATGAAATAAGAATGATAAAAATGAATGGATGCAATGAATCAAATGTCCAAATGTCCACAAAAAAACTCAAAAATATTTGACAACCGTTGATGTCGTCATTCAGCCTTTCAAACACTGATGTGAATCCAATATGCAGATATAATGATCTAATAAATATGCAACTACATGAAACTAACCAGTTTGTTGAGCCTGTTTCAAGCCTTCTTGAATCATCATAGAACATTTTAAAATGTTGGAAGTATGTACAAGCATCAAAGGGGAAGTTAGCACCAATGATGACCAGAGTACAACTTTCATGATTTTTGATATAGCAAGCGAACACAAGCATCGGGGTATAAATGAACCGAGATGACCTAAACATTTCTTGCATAAACAGACAAAGATTAACCACCTTTCTGATGCAAATGTGGAACTGTCATCGATGATATTTCTTTGGTTGTCATGTCTTGTGACATATTTGCATTAGATTGATCGTTAATCTCAAGACAGCAGACAAAGAAAAATCATTCTCGTTCCTTGCCACTCTAGTTCAGTACATCATTGAGTGTGCTCCAGAATAATGATATCAAAAATCAAACAACCTCTATGCAAAATGTTATACTGTTATTTCATACATTATTTAGATTTTTGGATCATCCAATAGACAATGATATGGTATCTGCTGAAAAGTGTTTTATGAGAAGAGTCAATGATCAAATAATGTTTCAAGTGAGTTGATTGTTTGTTCGTATGATCAGATCCTAGGCCATAGTCTAGCTGTTTTGGTATGCTCTGAAAGTTAAGTGCCCCCAGTTGAGTTTTTGCCCCGTGTATTGACATATCTTGCGGAAAGGAATATGTACAATAGTCAAGCCATGGTAAAACATTTGATCACTCTTAGGCAAAATAATGGCAGGATAATGCGGTTAAAAACCCTAAGATGCAAAAAAGATGTGGAAAAAGGAAAGCTTTGAAAAGACCAAGTGCAAAACAGGAACTAATAAATGGAGAGGTACGGATAGTGTCTGTTTGCCAGATTTTCACTATCTGTATTTATTGCATTTTTCTGATTTCTTTTTATTTTTTTTGTATTTTTCTGTCAATAGACTGCCTGTTTGCCAGGTTTTCACCCTATGACATTCTTTTTGATTTTTTTGTATTTTTCTATCAATAGACTGCCTGTTTGCCAGGTTTTCACCCTATGACATTCTTTTTGATTTTTTGTATATATTTTTTTTTCAGGACTTTTTCTGCTGTTTTTGGATTTCTTCAGGACTTTTTCTGCTATTTTTGGATTTCTTCAGGACTTTTTCTAGTGTTTTTTGGATTTCTTTAGGACTTTTTCTGCTGTTTTTGGATTTCTTTAGGACTTTTTCTACTATTTTTGGATTTCTTCAGGAATTTTTCTAACTTAAACATAATATTTCTTGAGATGCATACTGTTGATGGGTTCATCAAATAGGTCTCCTTCTGGCATTGATAACTTGTATGCTTCCGAACCGTAGACTGCAATAACCACATAAGGGCCTAGCCAATTTGGTTCAAACTTTCCTTTCTTTTCTCGGTCTTGTTGATTTCATGGGTTCTCTTTCAGAACTAGATCACCCACCTAAAAGGTACGTGGCTTTACTTTGTGATTATAGCTACGAGACATCATTTGTTGGTATGCTTTCAAATGGTCCACTGCTCTCTGTCGCTTTTCATCTAGAAGTTCTAACTCTTGTAGTCGGGAAACTCTGTATTCATCATCTGTTATGAGACCTTTCAGTGATACCCTTAGTGAAGGTATTTCAACCTCTAAAGGCAATATGGCTTCTGCTCCATAGACAAGGGAAAAAGGTGTTGCTTCTGTTGGCATTCAAACACTAGTTCTGTAAGCCCACAAGGCGGGATTGAGTTGAACATGCCAATCCTTCCCTGAGTCATTGACAGTCTTCTTCAAAATATTTAGTATAGTCTTGTTGGAGGCCTCTGCTTGGCCACTCCCTTGTGGATAGTAAGGCGTTGAGTATCTGTATTGAATATGGAATCTTTCACAAAGTTCATCGACATCCTGGTTCTTGAAAGGTCGACCATTATCTGTAATGATAGCATTGGGAATACCATATCAACAAATAATGTAATTGAGTATGAAGGATGAAATTTGTTTTCCAGTGACTTTAGAGAGAGGTACTGCCTCAATCCATTTAGTGAAATATTCGGTCACTGTGATGATGAACTTATGCCCATTTGAGGAGGAGGGATGAATTATCCCTACTAGATCTAACCCCCATTGAAAAAATGGCCAGGTTGGTGTGAATGAGTGAAGTTCTTGTGCAGGAGCATGAATAAGATTCCCATGAATCTGACATTTTGAGCATGTTTTAACAAAATTGAATGATTCCCTCTCCATTGTAGGCTAGTAGTAACCTATTCTAATCAATTTCTTGGATAAGGTTAGTCCACTCGAATGAGTACCACAAATTCCCCCATGAACTTCTTGTAGAGCTTTGTTGGATTCGTCATGTTCAAGACATTGAAGTAAGTACCATCAAGACCACGGCGGTAAAGGGTATCAGCGATAAGGGTATATCGAGAGGATTGTCGAATGAAGTTACGTTTTTGGTTGCAAGATAAGTCAGGCGGTAAAGTGTCGTCTTTTAGGTAGGCATAAATCTTACCATACCAGGGTGAATCGGATGCTACCAAGTGGCAGATAATTTGGCTTTCAGGTGTGTCATAGGCAGGTGTAAATAATTGTTCCACCAGAAATTCATAGCGAGTCTATTTTTCTAGGAGTTGTACCAATGAGGCGATCGTAGCCATAGCATCAGCCGCTTTGTTGTCAATCCTTGGAATTTGTGTGAACTAAATGTTTACAAAGTACTTTTTGAAGTCCTCAATCATCTTCTTGTATGGCAACAACTTGTCATCCTTAGTCTGATAATCATCATTGATTTGGTTAATGACTAACTATGAGTCGCCATAAACTTGTAGCTCAGTAATCCTCCATTCCAATGTTGTCTTTAATCTAGTGATGAGTGCTTCATATTCGGCTATGTTATTGGTGCATGGAAACATTAGCCTATATGATCGAGGAATGGTATGTCCTTGAGGGGTGACGAAGAGGATGCCTGCGCCCAATCCATGTTGAGTAAAAGAACCATCAAAGTATAAGGACCATAGCTGCGTAGAGTCTGCCATGAAAACATCAGCATCTGGAAACTCAATGTGTAAGGGGTGCTCTGTTTGTAGAGGAGCATCTGCTAATTGATCGGCAATAACTTGTCCTTTGATTGCTTTGCGATCAACATAGTGGATGTCAAACTCACTCAAAATCATGACCCATTTTGCTAACCTTCCTGTTAGCGATGCTTTACTTAGTAGATACTTGAGTGGATCAATTTTTTAAACAAGATTGATTGTATGAGTTAGCATGTAATGTCAGAATTTCTGTGAAGCAAAGACTACTGCTAAACAAGCCTTCTCAATAAAAGTGTAGTTAAGTTCATGACTTGTCAGTGTTCTGCTAATGTAATAGATTGCACATTCTTTCCCTTCATGGTCTTCTTGTGCTAATAATGCCCCCAAGGATGTCTCAGTTGCAGCAATATATAGGATCAATGGTTTGTCTGGATTTGGTGGTACTAGAACTGGTGGGTTCATCAGGTACTGCTTGATTTGTTGAAATTCCATTTCACATTTGTCATCCCATCTAAAAGGAACATTCTTATGTAGGAGATGTGTGAACGGTAGACTTTTGTCAGCTAATTGTGCAATGAATCTTCTGATGGACTGAAGTCATCCCTATAATGATCTCAATTGACTAATGTTCTTTGGAGGAGACATCTTCATGATTGCCTGAACTTTAGCAGGATCTACTTCAATTCCCTTTTCTGAAAAAATATATCCTAACAGCTTTCCGGATGTGACCCCAAAAACACATTTCTTAGGATTTAGGTGAACTTTGAATTTTTCCAATTTGGTAAATATTTTAGATAGTATCTCCAAGTGTCCTTCTCTGGTGTATGATTTTGCCAATATGTCATCTACATAATCTTCCATGAATGTGTGCATCATGTCATGAAAGATCGTAGTCATAGCTCTTTGATAAGTAGCTCCAGCATTCTTTAAGCCGAAAGGCATGACATTCCAACAGTATGTTCCCCACGGACAAGTGAAAGCTGTTTTCTCTTGGTCTTCTGGTGCAATCTTGATTTGGTTGTAACCAGAGAAACCATCCATTAATGAATACATGGCATGGCTAGCTGTCAAATCAACTATAGTGTCGATGCTTGGAAGTGGAAAGTCATCCTTTGGGCAAGCTTTGTTAAGATCTCTAAAATTAGTGCATACTCTAACGTGTTTATCTGGCTTTGCTACTGGTACAATATTGGAGATCCATTTTACATAGGCAATTGATCTTATAAAGCCTACATCGAGGAGCTTCTTAAGTTCTTCCTTAACCAGTAGTGCTACATGAGGATTCATCTTTCTGAGTTTTTGTTTTACTGGTTTAACTCCAGTTTGATAGACAAGTGATGCATTATGAGATCAGGATCAAGGCATGGCATGTTTGCATATGACCAAGCAAAATTAACTTGATTTTCTTTGAGAAAGTTCATGAACTATGGGATTTCTTTATCTGTCATTGATTTAGCTATTTGTAGAATCCTTGGATTGTCTGTAGTTGCAATATTGATTTCCTTTGTAGGCTCGATCAGGATGGGCGATTGCTCATGATAGTGCTCCGGGAGAGTTTCAAGAGTCCCATCAGTTGGTGCCTTAAAAAGGTTTTCACCATCTGATACACTCTTTATTTTATCTTTTGTTTGATCTAGCACTGCCAGATTATGGTTTTCACCATTAGATCATTTTTCTTTATTTTCATTTTTGCAGCTAGGAGACTTGGCACTCTCCTGATTAAAAACTTCATACCGAAAATCGCCAATGGAACAATTATTTACATTATCGGCGGAAAGGAAGTTTATGATAGCCTCGTCATTGGGAAAAATAGGTATATCAATAGGTTCGATTAGATCCCAGTCAATGAGATCAGGGTGGATTAAAGGTAACACGTCATTTGGTCATGTGAAATCGGCGATGGTTAGGGTCAAGACAGAGTTATCTATAGGATCTGAGGTATGAGGTAGGTCAATGATGGTACTATTCTCCTTATAGTCTTGTTCGTTAAAATCTGACTCAGTATCACTAGACTCATAGTTGTTTTGTGGTTCAGACTCTCGTGGTTGGGACCCTGAACCTTCTCCTTTGATTAAAGTGGGTGTATACTTGTGTATGACATCTACCTCTTTGTCCCTCCAAAATTCATCATTGTGGATGGTATCCCATTCATATTCAGTAGAATCGGTATCAGAATTGTTTTCTATGAAAGTCAAGATTGATGCTGAACATGTCTCTTTCTTATCGGAACCTTCTTGTAGTGTAAAAACATTACCTTGTGATTGTTTAGATGAGGTAGCGTCATAGCCTAGTCCAGTTTTATCATATGCAGCAAGCCCTGGAAGATGGATAGGCTCAACTACGCCATCTTTTCTTTTTCCAAGAGGACCATTGTCATATCACATCTTTTGCATGATGGAATATCCCTTTCCATATTGATCTATTGGTAAGGTGATATTTAGAACTGTTTCCTCTTCATCCTTATAGAGCTAATCCAGAATTGCTGTATCCTCAGGATCTTCCATGGGGAATTTTTATTTGATAAATTGTCCATTGAACTTGGTAGTGGGCTCTATTTGTATTTGTGCTGATGTTGATGTTGCTGATATCTGTTGTTGTGTAATAGAAGGTTTTCCATGTGATCGAGGAGATGTAGGTAGATTAGCAAGACAAAGGGAATATTCCCCAACTCCACTTTCCTTGAACTGCAGTTTCTTGTCAAAGCTTTTAGCTAATTAACTGATTGGTGTATCATGTTTTGGAGAAGTATTAGCAAGTGCTTCTCGATTATTCGGAACCAAAGTATCCTGATGAGCTTTGACATTGGCACAAGTTTGGGTGTTTGAATTATCAGCTGGTATAGTGATTTCTTGTCCATCATATGGAAACTTAAGACATTGATGGTAGGTGGACGGAATAGCTTGCATTTCATGGATCCAAGGATGACCCAACAAGATGTTGTATGCAAGATCCTTGTCTAAAACTTAACAAAAGGTATTTTTGATAACAGGGCCCACTCTGATTGGTAGCATGATTAGACCTTTGAACGTTCTCTCCTCGTCATCATAGGCTTTTATAGTAATCCTCCTTCTAGGATCAATGGAGTCTTCTGCAAATCCTAATGCTTGAACCACCTTCAAGGTACATATATTTAGACCAGCCCCTCCATCTATTAGAACACGTTTAACACGGAACTTATGGATCATGACCTCTAAGTATAATGAAGAATTATGGGGATGTGTCATGGAAACATCATCTTTGTCAAAGAATGAAAGACATGTAGGTGAGGACAAATGTCCTACCATGGCTTGAAATCGGTTAACATCCAAATCCTTGGATACAGTCATTTCAAAAAGGGCTTTGTCTAAAATTTCCTTATGTGCAGGGGAAATCTTCAGGAGTTCAAAAATGGAGATTTGATCCGGAGTTTTTCAAAGTTGGCTAACTAAGTCATATTGATGTTGAGGGAAGGTCTCAGTGGATTTTGAAGAGGTTCCCTTCAAGACAACTTTAGCTTGTGCTCTCGTTGTGACATTCACTTGTCCATTGTCTACTTTCTCCTTGATTTTTATAATGTTGACTCGCTCATCGTCTGTATAGAGGTGACAGATTACATTGTCATCAATTTGGTTCACATTTTTGTCAGGAAACTCTCCTTTTTGATAATTTGGTAGAGGATTGCGAAATGCTTGGTGATCTTCGTTGGATTTCTGTTGTCCTTCTACTGTGATAATGCCCTTGTCAATTAGGTCTTGAATATCATGTTTCAAAGCTTGACAGTTGTTTGTACGATGACCTCTACACCTATGGTAGTCACAAAAATGGGCCTCATTCCATGATGGAGGTTTTACACTAGGTTCATAATTGCGTTGCGGTGGTAATGTAAGGACATTCTTTTCCATAACCTCTTTGAAAGTAGATTCCAAGGATTGTCCTAGTGGAGTGAAAGTTCTATTGGAGAAGAATGAAAAGCGTTGTGAGTTCGTGTTGGAGGTATTCCCTAAAGTGTTTTTGTTGTTGTTCCCTCAATAGTTTTGGTTGTTGACAGTCCCCTGATTGTTGTTTGTTGGAGGGGGATGATTGTTTCCTGGATATACGACTAAATTGACATTATTATTACGAGTAGTGTTTGGAGTGCTCAGAACAAATGGCCTAGTCGTGATATGATTTGCATCTACAACACCATCGTTTACAATGTTCTTGTTGTGGGTCCAAAATTTAGACTTGTCTTGATTGTTGTAATGGTTAGATGAGCTAGGATTGTCCCTGTCAAGTTTTATTGTCCCTCTTTTGACCAATGCACTTTCGATGGTGATGGCATCCTCAATAAATTTCTCAAAGGAAGATGGACAATGTAGATTTAAGCGATAGCTCATTTCTGAGTTGAGGCTATTGATGAAAGTAACCATTTTTTCTTTTTCAGGAACATGACGGGGGTACCTAGCGAACATTCTTCTCCATCTTTGAAGAAAGGTAGTGAAAGGTTCTCCAAGTTTTTGTGCAACTTTGCAAAGATCAATCATGGTGATTTGGTGTTGAATGTTGTAAGCGTATTGTGTTATGAACAGATTGATTAGTTCCTCAAATGTTTGAACAGGAGGTGTAATCTTAGATAACCATTCTATAGAGTTAACTCCAAGGCTTTGAGGAAATAATCGCAGTAAATAAGTATCCTCGTGGGAAAATTCCAATGTCATGTTTCGAAAGTCTCTGACGTGGTCAATTGGGTCTGATTTCCCATTGTAACGATCAAATTTGGGAATTTCACAGTGTTTAGGAAATGGAATCATGTGGAGACTTCTATCGAAAGGATAAGAACATATGTCATCCAAAGTGTATTTCTTGGTTGTGGTTCCCCCTTGTAATTCTTTGACTGTTCCTTGGAGTACTTTAAACTCTTGTTTAAAAATAGCTAAATTAGATGGGGATGTTTCTTCTTCTTTGCTTTTTAATTTCTCAATATCGAAATCTTTAGGAAATTTAGCTCCTTGATTAGCTAAGAAGAGAAAATATTTTTCTTTGTCAAGTTGTAGAATTTTTTCAAGGACTTTAAGAAACTTGGGGTCTTGTTCCGCCTCCCTAAGGTTAAATCCTTCTTCTTGGTCATCATCACTATCTATGGGAGTTTTGTTCATGTCTTTGTTCTTGTGAAACAGATTTTCCTCTCTATCAGCCATATTGTCGTTACTGAAAAGAGGGTTGCAGCTCACACTAAAAAGAGGACTATCACATTCACCTTCTTCTTGAATGTTGAGGGTGGGAGTTTCTTGTTGAGATGTTTCTCCTAGTTTGTTGTGTTGAGATCTTATAAAAACAGGCATATGTAAGGAATCCTTGGATATGATCAAAGGTCACTGAAGGATTTGACTAGGATGTGTTGAATATTTAATTGAAGGTTGTGGTATATTCTCAAACTCAAGAGGTTGACTAAGATTGTGATGTTGAGATAACGCTAATCTTTGATAGTAAACTTGGGTAGCCAAAGGTTCTACAGCATAATCGTCGGTGAATCCTCTAATGTATTCTTGATACCTATGGAGGAATGTGCGATAATGGAGTAGGACGTCCCGACTCTTGTACAAGAATTCTCTGCGATCTAAAGTCTTTTTGTAACTTAAGTTCTTTTTGGGCTTCTTGATCCTATTGAAGACTGATTTCTTGGCGAACTTGGTTGATTTCCACTTTCTCAACATGGGAGAGAAATCTCGGAGATTCGGGTCTGTGTACCAATTTTGACAGAAACCTTAAAGCGCTATTTTGTTTCCTATATGCGCTGCAAAAAGAGGTATATGCGCTGAAGAAAGAGTCATATGCGCTACAGAATACCTTAGATGCACAGAAATAGAGCACAGATGCGCAGCAGAATACCCTATATGCATTAAAACAGAGCACAGATGCGCCATAACAGAGTTTAAATGCACTGCAGTTTTTCCTAGATGCACTAAAACAGTTTTCTAAAGACAGTTTTTTTTTACTAGTTTCAGCTAAAAATTTTCATGTTCGTTTTGGATGATCCTTTATCTGAATTAATATTTTGAAAGCACAGTAAACAGTCTGATTTAAGTTGATTCATAACCAAGCACAGAATAAGACAAGCACAACCTAGGTTAGGCCAGGACAATATCCGCTAGATTCCACATGGGTTTCCCCAACCACATATCAGTAGCGTGTGAATCCAAAAGCTTGGCTGCACGGGCTCCCCCTTACAGTGCACTCTCTTCTCAGGCCAACCAAGCTTCCAACCCCCATGAAACTCCCATGGCGAGTTGATCACCTCTACTACAGACTGCGAAAGTGTGGAAGGCTTCACACCAACTGGTGTTGGACTAGCAAATAGAAGGTTTTTGGCTTTCTAAACAATGGTATTTAGTTTGGGACCCCCGTTCAAGTGGCCATACATAGGGCAAGAGATTAATCACCATTAAGGTGGCACTCCAGCCTAAAGAGGTTAAGCTCAATAGGGTTTAAGGGAGTACAACTCCGTCCATATGACACATCCGCACAAGCAACCTTAGGTTTTCCCTTAAGATTTACATTTATATACCGGTTGGGGGTAGCTTGGCTTTAGCTCCGTTGCCGATTTGATTCGCGTTAGGGTAATAAAATCCCCAGGCAGGCCTAATTTCTAGAGTTAATAACCATTTCTCTTGCACCCAGGATCACATAAGTGCGCAAGGGGAGATGATACTTCGATTATCAAGTCAGGGTTACACAGGGAAAAGTGGGTCTGGTTTTCTGATCACCTAGTTTGTACAAGGTGAGAGCATAATCACCTACCACTTTCAAGGACAGTCAAGAAGAGTAGACAAGTTCATTTTAATGCACCAAAATCAAAAGTGATTTAATCTAAGTGAAGATTTTGCTTCACAACAAACATGGGGTTCATTTTAACTACATGATAAAGGTGTGGTGGCTACCCTAGATTGATTCATTTTAAATCCAGCAAGAAAGAAGAGAGAAATTCTGTTTATGGAAGGCGTTAGACTCAAAATCCCTGTTACAATTCAAATGCGAAACTCTATCACTCAAATATGCTAAAACAAAAAACAAATGTGCAACTCTGCTACTCAGATGCGCTAAAACAAAACACAAATGCACCGCTCTATTACCCAGATGCGGGAAAATAGAACCTATATGCGTTATTCTAAATGCAAATTTTTTTTTAAAAAAAAATTCTGAAACATATTTAAATGCGCTAAAGAAAGTCCTATATGCGCTAACTAAATTCCTAAATGCTCTGCAGAAATGCTTAGATGCGCCACTCTGTTTCCCAGATGCGCCGCAGAAATGCCCAGATGCGCCGAAATAGTCTTCAGATGCGCCGAAATACCTACAAAATAAAAAAATCTCTTAATCTTCCAGATGCATTGCTGAATGCCAGAAAACCTGCAAGGAAAACCTACAAGAAAACCTGCAAGAAAGAAGTCTAAAATAGGGGCATAGGCCCCACGGTGGGCGCCATTTAATGTGTATGAAAATATGAATGCGTAAATAAATTGAAACAGTTATTCAAACACACCAATATAACATTAAATCAAAGGAAACAAATAAACAAACTCTTATGCGAATGGCTCCTTCGAAAGCATCATATTGTCCTCTATCTTTAGTGTTTTTGTCAATTCCAGCTTTGTGTTCTCAGATTGTAGGCTAGGCTCAATAAACTGTCTTCCTAAAGAACGAGATTTTGATATGATGTAGATAAAAGATTAAACTATGATAATGATTTGAACTAAGAAGTTTGAAATAAACATGATGCTATGATAAATGAATGCTAAATGAATTAAATGCATGAACTCTAATTAATTTCGTATTACCAATGCTTGGATTCACACAGGTATTTATAGAGTTTTTCGAATGATTTTCATTGGCTGTCTTGTTTAATGGTTGTGATAATTCCTGCCAAATCAAATGGTTGAAGAAAGATGAAACTGAAGAGAAAATAGAAGAAACCTAAAAACAAGATTTTTCTATTTTTTTATGAAAGAGGAAAAAAGAAGAGAAGATAAGAAATCATCTTTCTTTAAAAGGATAAAAGAAAGATTTAAAGCTGATAAATAATTAATTTAAGAAAATCAATTATTTATTTGTGGAGGACATTCAGCTTTTCTTCATTAAATGAAATATTTAATTAAGCTTTTAAAAGTAGTAGAAAATTTGTGATAAGAAGAAAGCTTTAATCAGGTTTTATTGAAAAAAGCAAAAAGATCTCATAATTAAATAAAATATTTAATTATGATATGAGAAGATTGCACAATTGAAAATACCTAATTATGATTTGGAAAGAAAGCACAAGATCTTTTAATTAAATAAGATTTTATTTAATTAAATCACTTTTATGAAATTAATTAAATGAAGCATTTAATTAATTAGAAGAAGAAATTAAAATAGAAGAAAAGGATATTTAAATTTAATTAAATCAAAAGATTTAATTTAAATTCAAACATTGATAATTAATTTAAATAAATAAAATGTATTTATTTAATTAATTAAGTGGACATATGAAAATAATTAAATAAAATAAATTTATTTAATTACGATAGAAGAATAAGATGAATGAACAATATAATTAAATTAATTAAATTTAATCATATGTAGAGGACTTTTAGATAAATTAATTAAATAATAAATATTTAATTAATTGCTAGGATTATAGACATGACCATTTTTATGCGTATACACTAGCTACTTAAACAAAGATACAAACATTTTTTGTTTCTAAACAACTCAATTATTACACATTTTTGGACAACAATATTATTTTATATTTTACTTTTCTAGGCATTATGGTAGCAAGAAAGAGAAAAAGTAAAAGAATGAATATAAGGCTAAGGACCCATTTACCACGATGTGTGAAATTTCAAGTGGCTAACTTAGATGATGATGACACTTCAACCAACCCACCTCATGATATCATAACTTTTGATCATGTTGAAAATATTACAAAAATAATGGATGTTGTTATCAAAACTCAACAACATCATAGAAAAAAGGCTAAGTGCAATAGTGGTAAATGGACACAAGAGGATATGGATCATGCCATCAATGATGTTGAGTAAAATTCCTTTTCCATAAGATCAACAAAAAAATGTGGGGAATCCATACTAACAGTTTAACATATCAGTTATTACGATTGACAACAACAAAAGGAAAGGGACCACCAATAATTATTTGTATGGAAGAAGAACTAGAAGTAGTTGAGTAGTGCAAAAACTTGGCCTAGCTTGGTCGCGGTTTGGAGGTGATTCGGTTGAAGTCACATGTGGCTCATATTTGTCAAATAAGGTCAAATACATTCAAAAATGGTTTACTAGGTAGATCATAGTGGATGGGTTTCATAAACATCATCCATGGTTGAAAATAAGGACTACAAAGGGTCTAGATAGGGATATATTAGTGATGTTATGACCAATCATTATGGCAGATTTCTATCCAATAACTTGGAAAATTTGTATAATGCTAATCAATATGGTCCAACAAAGATATGGAATTGTGATGAAACAAGTATACAAGTAGGAAAAAGTTATGAAATGTGAGTGATTACAAAGTCAAGCAACAAAAGTGTGCAATATATTTTATCTAAAGGGTTGATGCAAGAAGTTGGGTCCACAAAAAGCTCAAAAAGTGGAAGCATTTTTGTTGCTTTTCAGAATTTGTCACACTTGGAATGAAAATTTGAGGCACTTACACAATGAGTCTTAAAAAAAGTCAATACTATGAAATTTGGCGTTTTGAATCTATTTCCAAATATGTAATTTATTCAAATACCCAGATGGTAGAAATTGAATTTTGATAGGGATGTATAAAAACCACTTTTTAAAATTCATTTTTTTCACCATACCATGCACGTGTACAGACACCACTTTTTGACCCAAATAAAAATATTTTGCTAATTCCTTTTGGGGAAAGATAGCTAACAACATGAAGATTGATGAGGATTTTTTTTTGAATAATTTTTTTATTGAATTTTAATTGGCCTTAATTGTTGTTTTTAAAAATCAACGTGTACAGACAACATAATTGGACCTAAACTAAACATTTTTTGAATTTTTTTTCTTTGTGTAGAGAATTTTCTAAGGATTGATGCCATGTAATTTTTTTACAAGAAAATTTACCAAAAAAAAGTTATTAAAAAACAAAAAATGTTTAATATTTCAAGTTTATGGACTAGTTTTCTTAGAAATTAATTTTAAAAATAACAAATATAATCCAATCTTTAAAAAAATCATATATTTGGAAACTATACATCATTTTCTCTAATGGGTTTTAATTTCATAGATTGATTTAAAAAAAAAGTCCATCAACCATATTGCCAAAGTTGGACATTTCTCTTGAACTTGCCTTAGTTTTTAGTTCCACGTCAAAGCCTAAGGGTCAGGTCACTAAGCCTTTCCTGAGCCTAAAACCGAGACAACATGTGGGTTGGGGATTCAAAATTTTAAAAATGTGTATATGTTACAAAACACATACATGTTCTTTATTTGCTTGATTATTTAAAAAATTATATACTTTTTAGAAACGTGTATGTGTTTTAAAATGCATACATGTTTTGCGTTACAAAAAGAATACACATTTTAAAATGCATACGCATTTCTAAAAGGTATTTAATTTTTTAAATAAATGACTTGTACATGTTATAAAAAGCGTACATGTTATATAACACATACGCATTTTTTAGTGCGTATGCATTTTTTAGGCTCAGGTAGCCAGAGCATAATGTATACATGTTTTTGAATAACACATATGCCTTTCATGTGGGATTTTTTTATTTTGAAACTTCCTCTCTTTGTGGACCCAACTTCTTGCTTTTACCCTAAATGTAGAGAATGGATAACAATATTATTTTGTATAAATTTAGTAGGTCATAGCAGTCTAGGATTATAAATTTTTAAGGAAAAGACAACTAAAAAATTATATTACTAATTATGTACTAGGAGTTTGCATAGCAACACAACCACATGCTTCTAAAGATGACCAAAGAGTTATTCTTGAATTGGTTGCATCATTTTGCTAGATTAGTTCTATGTGGGGCTTCACCAAAAACATATATCTTATAATTTTTATGGACATGGAATTCATGTCGATTTAACCATGATCCAAGAGGAAAAATCTCTAGGTATTGATCTTCTTACACTACCTACTCATACTAACCATAAACTACATCCTTTGGATGTAAGTATTTTTTCTCCATTCAAGATATATTTTAAAATTGAGAGGTAAAGGTGGATGGAAAAATACCCACACATAAACATGAGGAGAAAATAGTTGGTAGAAATAACAAGAAAAAATTTCAAGCTTTCCCTTGTGTCTGAAAACACCATTACAAGTTTTTGAAGAACCATATTTTAGCCACTACATACAAATGCACTTTGTAATGAAATAAACCCAAGCAAGGAATTCACTATAGAAGAATATAATGAACCTGTAGGAATATAAAAAATCTTAATGTTGGATAGTTGAAGAGACTAAAGTGGAATAATGTTTGACACATATGGCAACAAAACAATTAGCAACAATATATGAACTAGATGAAGGCACAATTTCACCAACTCATGTCAACCAAATACAATATAAAAATTACATAAGATTATGATGCAAATTAGGGGGGTCTTCAAACAAACCAACACAAATTCACTTGATTACAACAAGCCTTCAATCCTCCAAACCCTATCTAGGGTGATTTCTCATACAAACACACAATCATCGTTGTTATAGGTCTGCATACCTAGTTTCCTATACTTATCTTGAAAAATTCTTGTCCAACCCTCAAACCATATGCCATTTCAAGCACCCTTTATTTTCTTCTAAAACATATCACAAAACCACTTGCGGTTGCTTTGTACCAACACCCTCATAACAAGGCATTCTACTATGTCCTGCTTGGCTAATTAGGCCTGATTTGCAAAGCAACTCCTCTAAAAACTCTCTTCCAACCCAAAAAATCAATTGGAAGTCTCAAACCATCCTACAAACAATCAAAGTCCACCACTCTTTTCCAATGTAAATCCCTCTAACACCATTGATCACAAAACCCTCAATTCTAGCCTTCCCAAGGAGGGTTTATTGAAAAACACCTCTCCAGACCTTTTCTATTTTTTCCAATGCTTCTAACATGCCAAAACAAGCCTACACATGCTTAAAACACCCTTATAAATTTCTGCCCCAACAAATTTCAATATTTAACACCCCCAAACTACTCAATTTCACCCAAAATACTCAAACTTGCCAACTAGGGCATCCTACAAAACCCACCAACTCATCTCCCGATCCTGAAACCCTATGGAAACTTATTCCTACTTAATACCACTCATTCCACTGAGTTATAGTGATTACAATAGGTGGAATGGGTGTAGATCCATTTTTGTTTGGTCACAAACCCTCAAAACTGTCAATACACACCCGTTTCAGAAATTTGTTTATAAAATGCACTAAACTCCTCAAGAATCCACCAAATAAAATGAAAATTGAAGTTAACTCACACAAATACATAATTCAATGCAATGGAGATAAATAAAACCTTGTACGGGCAAGTACATAAGATTGTAATTGGAAACTATCAAAAATTACTAAGAAAGATACAAAATTTCAAGAGTTCTTTTATTGTTTCTTCAACAATCCTTCAACCAACAATTTCATTCAACCAAATACAAATCCTATATAACCAACAAAACCAAAATCCACCTAAACAATAGACTAACCACCTTTCAAATCCCAACTGACTGTTGGGATTCCAAGTTTGCACTCTTGCAACTTTTTAACACGACATCAATTTTACAATTTTGCAATATTTTGCAACTTTTTTACATTATTGCACAGTGAGAATCAAATGACTTCAAAAAAATTAAGAATGGCCTTATTACATCAAACTGACTCAAAACTCTAAAAAACTCAAACTAGGACCCCTAATTACATGTCTTGAGCTAGGTGTTGGGTATGTGTAGGATCATCATGGAAAAAATAGGCCCTTAAGTGGCAAAAAATTCAAAAAAATCAGAGTTAGGCAACTTGACGTAAAAATTTGAATAAGTTATCTAAATTATTTCAAAATAATGTAAGAATAGAATATGTAGAAAATTGAATGTAGTTTCTAAACTACTAGGTTTTTTTTTTTTTTTTTTAAAATCTATTTGGTGAAAATATGAAATTTCAATGATGGTACTTAAATTTCAGGGGAAAAGATAAAGAAGTAGGTTAATGCTCCCTAACCACCTAACCACAATAAAATGATAATATTTTTTAATAATATTTTACATATAGAGTAGAGGACTCATGTCAGTGTGATGAATATTTTTTGTAATTTTTTTCCAAGTAAATAATTAATTATGAATTTTTTATTACAACTTTTAAAACATATAAAATTTGTATGTAGAATACACCTTAACTTGGTCAAAATTCATGAAATTCAATTTTCATTTTTAATCCTATAGTATGCAAAGCATAGAATGTGATGCATGTTTTGGATTCAAAAAATTTGATACTGTTTGAAAGCTATAGATGTTTTTCAATTAGCCTATCAATCTAGACTTTAGTCGTAATTTGAATAGAAAATGAATAATAATTACTTATTAAATTCAAGGTAAAGCATCATTTATATTGGTGGAAATCTGAGTATCTCCTTTAAAAACCCTTTTCGTTTCTTTAATTTTGGGTAAAAAAATAGTTGTCAGCCACATACCCATCATATTGCCACTTTTTGGCCCATCATGATCCTGCACATGCCTTGCTTCTACACCATACACCCAACCTAGAAAAAGGACTCATGTTCCATGAGATCCTTTGGCTGCCTTCTCAGCTTCTCCTTGTCTTCCACATGCTCTCTAGACTGGAAATATTCTCCATTAGACCTTACTCTTGCATCATACTATACTCTTGCATCATACCTTGTAGTGTATAACTTGTTTGCTTCTTGCCATTGTTCACTTCTTGCAAACAGATCTTCTCTCAGTTCCTTGACCTTCCTTTCATCTGAAATTGGTGTTGTCCTTTCTTGAACACCTGCAAAAAAATACTTATCACATGCATCATGAACTGGTTCCCTCTTTACCTATATTTCATGTTGGTATAAGCCCTTTAGATGTTGCCAAACACTCTTGTTTCCTTGTCCACCTACCTTCATCTCATGTTTAAGGCTCTCAACCTTTGGAAACCTTGTGTCTCCATGTTTACCAAGTTCATAATATTTTTTTATGGTAGAATATGACTGCCTATCCATCCCTTTTGCAACTAGTGGACATAGCACTGTCCCAACTAGGATTGTATCATCCTCCCTCCATCCAACTTGTGGTTACATACACATATGATCTCTGGCCTTCTCTTGGCCTACTCTAGGCACCAACTCATTATCTCTATTTTTCAACACTGAAGCATTTTCCAAATTCACTATTTTGATATCCTCCAACATTGGAGTGACTGAAAACTTCCTTGACTCCTCTTCCTTTTCCTTCAAAAAATTATTCCTACCAAACATGGTCACCTTTTCTATCTTAGACTGATCCTCCACATCATCTTGCAATGGAATGAGCACATAAAACTACTTCTATTATGCTCAATCAAATAGCTATTGCTTCTACAATCATAGATGGCATGCTTGTCATACTACCATGGTCTCCCAAGCAATACATGACAACAATCCATTGGCACAACATAAAAAACAACCTTATCCTTGTAACCACCAATACTAAATTCAATCAATGCTTTTTTCACTAACCTAGATGGATTGGCTATCATTTAACCATGATATCTTATATGAATTTTCATGAGGAAACTTTTACAACTTCTGCTTCTCTATCATTTCATTAGAAACCGTATTTTTAGTGCAACCAGAATCTATGAATACCTTGCATACCTTACCCTTGCACTTACATATGGTTCTGAATAGAGCTCTTCTTTGCATTGGTTCCTTCTCTTTGGAGGCCTTCAAGAGTGTTCTTCTCAACATTAATGATTCTCCTACCTTTGGAGTAGCAACATGACTAGGAGAATTTGTGCTTTCACATTCATCTTCTTGCACTATTTGAGCTCTCCTTTCACTTCTTCTCTCACCACCACTTGATGTGGAACCTTAATTTTCAGGACACTTGTATGCTGGATGCCCAAACTCTTGACAATTTTAGCACCTACCTGCAAATGTGTTTGAACTTCTACCTCCACCAAATATGCCTCTTGAACCTCTAAATGCACCTCTAAGATCTGCAACTTGTTCTTGTTCTTTGTGCACATCCTTTTGGCTCTCACTTGCTTGTTTTGAAGTAGGGAATGATCCTCTTCCCCTATAGGTGTTGCCTCTTCCTCCAATGGAATTATCTTTCCTTATTTTTAACTTTTCTTCCACTCTAATAGCTAATTGGAAACATTCTTCCACTGTTCATGGATTTTCCACAAAAAATTCATCTTGAATGCTAAATCTAAGGACACCTAGATACCTGGAAGCCTTCTCAACCTCATCCTCCTATCTACCTAATTGTATGCTTGAATCATAGATTTTTGGCACCCACAAGACTCCTTAACTCTTCTAGGGTTTTTCACCTAAAAGGAGAGAGTAGGGTCAAAAATGCTAATGGGTTCATTCAAATTATGTTATTTATGATGTTATTATGCCTAAATGAAATGATTTGAATGCAATTAAGTGATCTAAATGACTAATTATGAATGCAAAACCTAAGAATTATTCTATGTTTGAAAACACAATGTGATATGCAAACAATGATTAAAGAATGAGTAAATGAAAAACAAAAAGAAATAATTTGAATTAGTGGGTAAGTGCACCAAGATGGTTCCCAAAAAGGGGGCTTAAGTGGCCACATTTTGTTCTGAAATAAGGAATTACTGATCTTGAACGTGAAATTGAGGATACTTACACTCAAAATTTTGAGATGGAACAAAAAGAAGGATTCAAGTGCTCTGTGTCTACTTTCTAAACTACTAATTTATTTTGAAAATGGTTGATATTAAGGGGTTCAAATGAGGGACGTACACAAATTGGTGTTTTTTTTGTCAGAAAAACATAACATAGCAACTCTTGTACGACCCTCATACGGTGAACCTTCTTTTAGTATTTTTAATATCGCTAAGGTTAGAAGTTAGCTAATAGTATGTAATTGATGCACAATTTTTCTAATAATTTTTTAATGAATATTTGATTTTTTTACTAATTTTCAAACTGGACACTTCCTAAAAAATAGAATTTTGGCCATGCTATCCCTAAAAATTTTGGAAACTAATTGA